>VZTR01018845.1:307607-364335 GCA_013400775.1 Chaetops frenatus
AGACCCGAGACCCCGCCGGGCCGGCGGGCGGGGACGGGCGGCGGCGGCGGCGGCGGCGCTCCGTGTCCCGGGCCCGGCAGGTGGAGCTGCTGCTGGTGGCCGACGCCTCCATGGTGCGCAAGTACGGGAAGGGGCTGCAGCACTACCTGCTCACCCTGGCCTCCATCGCCTCGCGGCTCTACGCGCACGCCAGCCTGGAGAACCACGTGCGGCTGGCCGTGGTCAAGGTGGTGGCGCTGGGCGACAAGGAGAAGGGGCTGGAGGTCAACAGGAACGCCGCCACCACGCTCAAGAACTTCTGCAAGTGGCAGCACCAGCACAACCGCCTCGACGACGACCACGAGGAGCACTACGATGCCGCCATCCTCTTCACCCGCGAGGTAGGCATGGCCCTGGCCCTGAGGCACGGCAGTGACAGCGACGAGGTGTCCCTCGAGCGTGGGGTGGCCGCGCTGCTGGACCTCCGGCCGCCCTGCTCGGCTTTGCCCAGTGGTTGCCTCCCCGCTGACGGATCCGGCTCGTCCATCGGGCCCTGCAGCGTCTCAGGGCCCGGCACCCATGCACAGCTGCCGGATGTGGCAGAGGGCTTGAGATCCGTGTGTTCCCTGCCCCGTGCGGTCACCCCCGCCCTGGGTACACCGGTGCAGTGCTGGACCCCAGCCAGGTGCAGAGGGGGGAAATTTGATCGTGGGACTCAGCCTAAAGTCCCTGTGCTTGAGACACGACTTGGTTCTGTTTAACACGCGGCTCCTCTCTCTGCAGAGGTGGTTCAGGCGGGACGGGCTGATAGCAGCACTTCCTAGCCTAAATTAGCCCCCAGACAAACCTGCTAGTGAAAGTGGTGGAGAGCACCTTAAGAGTACAGGCGTCCTGCCTGTGGAGCACATTGGGACGCTGTTCCCAGCAGGAATTGCTCCACCGCACTTGGAGGCGGCAGCACTTGTGGTTCAAGTGTAGGACGTAGGTGCAGACCGCAGGTAAACAGAGCTGCACAAGCTGGGTGAGGTGGGCTGCTGGCAAGGGGCTGCTGTCCCTGCCTTGTCCCCTGATCAGCTGTGGGTTACATCTGCCTGGTGTTGCCCATGCAGAGCCGTGCCTTGCTGCTCCACGCTGGATTGTTGATTAATTGCATTGCCAGAGGTCGTTAAGGGACATTGCTCTGGTAGACATGTGGCCGAGTTTGTGCAATGAAGTTCTTCTGTAAGAATATCCCTTCAGCGGTTTGGGTTTGCTGTTTTCTTTTTTTCCCTTTCCCCAAGTACGAAAAAAATAGCTGCATGACTTTCCGTTCGTTTGAGTTCTCCGGCTTTGCTACATGGTAGGAGCCTGCCAAAAAGGATGCTTTGGATGGTTTGTGGAAGGAGTTGCTCCAGAAGGGGGAAAAAAAGCGCCTGGCTTGCTTTTATAGCTGTAAATAGTTGAAACATTAAGTTCTGTGTCAGGCATCACTTGTACAACAGGAGCCCTTTTTAGCAGTTTAAAGCCCATCAGTGCAATTTGCAAGCTTTCCTTTTTTTATCGCTATAACCTGAATGAAATCAGGCTGCTTAGAGTGGGTCAGAATGTTTTTGGCTTTGCTGTAAACATTTTTTCTAATGGCTTATTAAGCCTGGGCCAGAATCCCTCACTTCTCTCTGAAGAGTGTTTCTCTCTGCCAGTATTCCCACTTATTTCCCCGGGCTATATGAAAATTCAGAAACACTTAGGGTGGCGACCATGAACCTTAACATCAATTATTAAGTTAATTTGGATTGAGATAGGATGTGACTTTAAAATGCAATTACTTTACAGATGCTTAGCTGTAATTCTTTGCATGGACACTCTCCTGCCAGAATAAGAGGGTGCTGCTAATCAGTAATCCACCCTGAAAGACTCACGAGCAATGCACAGAATTAACTCTCTGGGATGTAAGTAGTGCATAGAATAAACAAAACACCACAGTTCCTGTGGTCTCCTTCCACTCTTAGGATGCAAATGTTGCTCGCTCGGCTGCCTCATGAGAAAAAAGCACAGGCTTGTGTTTTCTTGGTTTACATTTTAACAGCTTTAACTCTGGGATTAGCTCCACGATGCAGTTCAGGACAACTTAATCTGCTTTAATGCTTTGCTGTGTGCACATGGACATTGTTTGGCAGTGTTTGACTGAATTAAGAACCAGACTGGAGTTTCTTGCTACATGTGTTCATGATGTTCTTTGCAGGGAGTGTGTGTGAGCCCACACGATTTTTATATGCTTACCCTTGAAACGTCAACACGAATCTATTTGCTCCCCCTGGAATGTAAACATGAAAAAGGGTTAAAGGATGAAAAAGCAGTGGAGATGTTTCCTGGAGAAAACAGCCCCACTTTGAACTAAAGGAGAGATTTTTTCCAGTTTAGCTTTTCAATGAGAGTGGCAGCAGTTGGCAGGAGAACACCACTTTTACAACTCTGTTTTGGATGGATGAAGTTGGTTGCTAAGCTACAAGACGCCGAGCTGTGGCTGCGTGTTTTGATGGGCTCTGAATATCGTCATGCTGATTTTTGAACATCCAGATGTCTCTTTCTAAGTGCCCTGGGTTTCAGGCATTGGGCAAACGTGTGAGGTACATTTTCCATCCTTGTTTACTAACTGAGGCCACCTTGAGCTTCCTGTCTCTCTGTCAACAGAATAATATTTGCAGATCGTTTGTCAGCTGAACGCATGGCCTCAGCTGTATGGAATTGGTTTTGTGTAGATAGAACCTGCATTGTGCATGGCTGGTGCCATACAAATCCCTAATATAATAATTAGCTTTGTTCCAGAGTGACATTTGCTTGGATGTTATTTTTTTACACCAGAAGAAGGCTTTATTTGAGTTCCTTATAAAGGAAGAATCCCAACAGAATTCAGCAGTGTTGCTTCATCCTCTTTGATTGTCTTTACATCTTGAAAGATAAATTAGTAACCACTGATAGACTGGGAGTGTGTTGGCAGCTCTCCTTTATTATTAAATTAGTAGTGGTTCAAATTATGTTATCTAAGTTCAAATTATGGTCGTCATCATCATCATCATCATTCATACTATTATCATTCACACTTCCCATGCAAAAAAATTGAGAAGGAAATTCACTGATTCTGAGTTAAAACAGCCACTTACTTCTCGTCATAATATGTATTTCATTGGGTAAGGGCTTTAACGTAATTATACTGCAGACCACAGTAAATCAATATGAACATGAATTCAGTTTGGGGTGATACAGGCAACATGTCAAAGCTGTTCTTAGGCTTTGTGTTGCTTATCAGTGATGGCCAGTGTCCATTAGCTGCAGTGGGTCCTGTGTTTACTCTGTAAATACAAGGAGTACTAGAGGAACATGTCTGACCATTGTGAAAACCTTCAGTGGACACAGAAATTATCTGTCACCAAGTATTGCAGAAACTTAGTTGGGTTCCATGGTGATTATTTAAACCTGATAATGAGAAGTGTATTTTCCCAGTGGTCCCATAGCTCATTTTGACCCGTGATGAGCAGGATCAAGCATGACAGAGGTCTGACTTGACAGTAAGAAAATGTGATAATTTTCTGTTATTTTTAAATTTCCTCGAGGCAGCTTGACCATAACAGCCTTAGAAAGTACATGGGTGTCCTGCTGTTAGGCTGTTTTGTGGTAGAGTCCTTGACAGCAGCTGTAAATCTTGGGGCCACATGAATCCTAGAACATCCTCTACAGGATATGGTGGTGCAAGGATTCAATTCTGGTGGCCAGGTGAGTCCTCCACCCCATAGGGAATTGGCTGTGTGGTGGGGAGGAGGTAGAGCTTGCAAAACCCTCCTTCCCTGGAGATTAGATCACTTGTTCGCCATGGCAGTGAAGTCAACAGCAAATTTAGAATTTAGTGTTTCATCACTTGTTCTCAATGGCAGTAAAGTCAACAGCAAATTTAGAATTTAGTCTGTTTCAGCCTTTTTTATTGTGAACAGATCACAGAAGCTGGAAGCAAATTATCTTCAGGTTTTTATGGGTGCAACAAAACACTTGCCAGATTATTTGTCACAGTAGCAAAACAGATTAGATGGATCCTGCAAACTGCAGTTGAACTCGCTGTTCTTTTCCTGAGGTCCAGCCTGCTCTGCAATTATCCTCTAGAATTCATCCAGTCTATTTCATTAGTGGCCCTTAGTTAAATTTCAAGTGAACTATTGAATGCATTTGGACAAAATCCAGCGCTTTTCCTTTCCCCCAGTTCTGAATCATCTGAAGATTAAAATAGATGTTTCTCACAGTAGATACAGACATTAGGAGCAAGAAAAAATCCTTTCCTAAGTGCTTGTTAGCATCATCTGTGATAGTACCATCATGCCTGGCTCGAGCTAGAGTTCATGCTAGAGCCAAAGGCCACTGTCCTGCCTTTTTCCACACAGTAATTATATGGGGCTGGTGTGTTTGATTTGCTTTAACTGTCCATCTGGCAGTGCTGTTGAAATTTAACAGCAAGCTTTGTATTATCTCTGCTCTGTAGACGATAATTTCATTGCATGGAGCACATGCTTTCTTTGGCTCTAGTTATTTCTTTTTTTTTTTTTTTTTCCCTTCTTTTCTCTATTATCATCTTCCAACAATTATTATCCCCTAGTAGTAAAACAAGTCACTGCACCAGTGGTCAATAGAATAGATTTCACTGTTTATTATTATTGCTCTGAAGAAATTGTAGTGTGATGTGGCTACCAGTTTCATGGTGTTTGCACCAACTTTGTTGCACGTCCAGTACATTTAAATAATGTCCCTAGGGAAAACAGAGTGGGACATAACTGATAGAGGAGAAGTTTGATTCACCTGATCAAGAGAGATGGTGAGGAGTTTTCCCACAAAGGAATTGTAATTGTAATTAACCTAAGCAGGTTAAATCACACATTTTTACTTGGTCACCAGTCACCAGTTTCATAACTGAAACTTCTCCTCCCTGTGCAGATTCCAAATGCTTTATGTGCATTTTGTCAATATTTTTAAATAACCTGTAGTTTACGTAACTCTACTGTGTTTTCTTCCAAATGCCCAAGCCTCAGGCCCATATTTATCATATGAACCCCAAAGGCAAATGACATCAATTTTTAAGCTAAATTACTGGAGAAATACGTGTGGTTTTTGTTTTGGTAGATATGGGAAGTTATCAGCATTGTGGCTTTCCTCAGGAGATAACCAGGCTTTGGTCACCCTCTGAAAATGTGGCATGGGGAGGACAGAGCAGTAACCCAGTGAGTCTTTCCTCACCCAGAGCCCTTGCTACTCATATGAACATCACATTTTTTCCACGTTGCTGTGACATCAGTGAAAGTTCCCCCACTTTGCAGAGGAGCTCACGGGAGGGTGGATGTGTGTGTTCTCACACCGCCTCACCCCACCCTCCCCGCGCGGGGCTGCGGTGGGAGCGCTGCTGCAGGAAGTCGGAAAGTCGTGCTTAATTCCTTCCTCTGCTTGAGGGATTTTAGGTCTGTATCGCCCACCTCCCAGGAGAGGTCCTTAACCAGGAGGTCGTAAGCTGTTCCAGGTGTTAAGGAAACTTTCCACCCCTCTGACCAAAGCTCTGTCACTGTTTAGTGAGTAATTCATATGGTGAGAACGAGAGGAATCGTGACCTGAAGCCGCTGAGTGGAGCACAGCACTCAGAGCAAGGTGGTCGGGGTTCCTCGAGCACAGAGAGGAGGCTGTTTCTGTGATTTACCACAGGCTGTTCAGTAGGAAAGAAGATGAACAATAGGGACCAAAAATTGGGTCCCTTCACTGACTGCACTTAGCTGCAGCCTGGGCTAGGGAAACCTTGGGCACAGGGGCTGATCCAGGAGGAGCCACAGCTCCCCGAGTACATGGCAGGAGCTTGGTGTAGACCATTCTCCTAAAAAACTGCTTCTAATTGGCTTCCTCCATGGAAGGAATTTGTAGCTGGATCATGTTCTTACTGGGAAAAGGCTTTAGCTCATCTGCTGTTGCAAAGGGACCAGAAGAACAAGTGAATCAACCAAGTGAACAACACGTGGAGATGTAAAAGTTTTAGCTTTCCAAGGAGGTGATGTGCAGCTTGGCCTGGTACAAAGCCTCGTCCTGTGGGTTCCTCTCTTTCTCATCTGAGAAGCTCTGTAGGCTCAGCTTCCCTCAGGAGCAAAGGTGGAGAAACATGAACCATCTGAACCCCAATAAGCAAAGTGCTTAATAGATAACTCAGAAGACCTGAGGACTCTGCCCTTACATCCCACCAAACTGGCCATGTTGGTGCTCACATCCTGTTTTAGATCTGGTCAGCAGGCTCTGACCTAATACCAGGTTTCACTAAACAGTTTATTCTTGTTTTGAAACCTACTATAGAACACATTTCAGGTGAAATAAACTCCCTGCTCCAGCCAGGATGTGGTGACAGTTATCTCCCTTCACAACAAGGCCATGTATACATGGCAGCCAGCCAGCTGCTCCTGATGGATTTAGAATGCCAAGAAAACTTGGCCTCTAATGAGCTGTCTAATTAACTACTAGACTTGTGATGTACAGCTTAGCTTTACTAAGCCATCCCTTTGCCAAAGCTTAAGTCTTAACATCTCTTGCCTCCTGCATAGCAAATGCATTTCCTTGTCATTCTTCTGTTTTGAAACTACTGTAAAGCAGATCAAGGGCCAGGCTGCTTTTCTTCTTTAGAAATATCAAAAAACATTCTTTAAAGCTTCTGCCATTGTTTCAAGGCAATTGAGTGTACAGAACTGAGTAGCTGATTAACTTTATAATAGAAGCAAAAAAAACCCCAGAGTGAAATAATCATTGGAAACTGATTTAATGTATCACAAGTCCCCTCTTTTCTTGTGCTTTAGCTGGAGTATGAAAAGTTGAGGCTACCCACAGAGACTTTTATGATTGCATCATTACATTGAAGCCTGTTTTTAACGAAAAATTGAAATATTTTCCAGGGAAATAAAACCTTTTACTGGACTCTCAGAAAATTTGTTTCATGAAAGTAGTAGACTGCTTTCCAGGACTGCCCAGGAAAGCAAAAACCAAATGTAACTATTGATTCTGGTAATGAATAATCCATAGCCAGTGTTTGATGGGTAAGCAGGCATGATTTTCAGTAACATCACTTGAAATCAAGCTGTTTGGAAACTGGTATTGGTGAATTGACCCAAAAGCAAACTTTTCAGAATATTTCTCTCAGAGATGCCACTTGATAGGCTGCAGTTCTGTTTATAGTATATACTATGAATAGAGATATATTCCAGTGCAAATCATGCAGAGGCAGGAGAAGTAAAAAGTGAGTGAGACAATGACAACATAGAGGAGCCCTCAGTAATCTGCCTAAATGATTATTGACAATGTCAGCCTTAGCTGCAAATGAGCATCCTCAGGCTGTCACCGAGGGCTGGAGTTGGCAGGGAAAACCTGGATGCTCAATCCATGCTCTGCTCAAAGCACAGCCATGGCATGCCCTGCTCTAGCAGCAGATGGGCAACCCACAGACATCCCCATAACAGCTTCTTACAGAGGAGCTGATGCCAGAAAACATTTGCTGTCCTTGTTTCCAGAATCCTTTAGAAGCCCCTCTGCTGCTGATTCCCAGCTGGGATTTGGCGGTGGCTGCAGAACTCCCACACCGACTGCTGGGGGTCACAGGGACGTGGCCACGGGGCTGCTGAGGGACCAGGGCTTTGCTGCAGCACTGGCCACCACGTTCCGAGCCCAGGGTGGTCACTCTTCTCCTTTCTGGAGGTGGCTGGTCCCACACCATCTGAGGACACCTGTTTGCCAGCTGTCCGTGGGGAATTAGAGGAGCTAGGTGATTTTACATACACGCAGTTTGCAGAATCATGTCTTTCCTGCTGTGGGGTTTTTAGGACCAGCCTCTGGTACAGCCCTGATATCTAGGGAAGACAGTGAAATTTAATCCTGTGCACAGCTTTTGAAATGTTGAGGTGAGGTTATGGTAACATCTCTGCCCTCATGTTCCATGTTCCACACGTCCCATCAGAATTAACTCTGTGGAAGTTTATGAGATTGCCTGCTTAGAGAAATTATATCCTTTTAGTTATATTTGTGTCATGAAATCTGGTGAATCATTGTGACGTCTGGCTGTGCCTGCTGGTGTGAATTCCCAGCATAGCTTCTCCTTGTGTGCAGCTGGGAGTAAATCCTGACTGGCGTGAGGCATCTGTGTGCTGATACCATTGTGCCCGGGCTGGGAGCAGCAGTGATGACAATATCTGTGTAATAGTGACACCCAAATGCAAGAAAAGACCGAGTGACGTGGAATCTGCATGCAGGCACAAAGCCTGAATTAATGCAGTTTATACTATTTTGGCACTGTCAACCTGTCTAGCCCTCCTCCAGGAAGCTGCTTTCTCTCTGATTTATGTGCTTTTCAGTACTTGGGTAAGAATTTCAGTTCAGCTGCTTGTGTGGATTCAGGTCACATTGCTCTGTCACAGAATCAGAGGATCAGTTATGTTGGAAATGACCTCTGAGATCATGGAGTCCAACCTGTGACTGAACACCCCCTTGTAAACCAGAGCATGGCACTGAGTGCCATATCCAGTATTCCTTAAACACCTCCAGGGATGGTGACTCCACCACCTCCTTGGGCAGCCCCTTCTGATATCTAATCACCCTCTCTTCTTAAGGTCCAGCCTAAACATCCAGCTTAAGTCTGTGTCTTTCTGTCCCATTGATAGCTCCTTGGAAGCCAGAACTGAGCCTGAAATTTCTCTTCCATATATGTAATATTACTTCGTAATTTTAGCTTGAAAAATTTCTTTGTTGGGGGAAAAAAATGCTTTTTTTGTGTGTGTTTTTAAAGAGATGCTCCGTCATAGTAGTGTCTCTGAACTCAGTGTGGTTTTCTTTGACTTCAGTGGGAATTCAATCCTGTGCATTTCCATGTTTGCCTAACCTGTCAAAATCAGTGAACACTGCTGCTCTGAAGCCTCCTACAAGGTGTCTCTTATTCAGATGGATTAATTATGAAAGGCTTCATAAAAGGAAGTCCTTATAGAAAGAGATCTGAAGGGAAGAAGAGAATCTTAAAAATGAAGGGGGGAAAATGCTCTTTGATCATTTTGATAATACCATTTGTCATGCCTTGAAAATGACAATTTCATTCAACCACAATGAAATGTTGAAGTGATCCAAATAGCATGGCCCCTACTTTTCCTTCTCATCCAAAAAATGTGTATATATACACATTCACACTAATATTTTCCCCTCTGCTCCAACAGAAGCACAGAAAAGTTACTGCTGGTGATAAAAACACAGTGTCTGACCAAAGTTGAAAGACAAAACCTGATGCTACCTGCATGGTTTTTGGAGACACCCCAAATCTACATGTGGGAGAAGTGGTTAAGTTGGGATTTTGCACTCCCTCAAATCACTGACTCTCAGCAATCTCTGAGAATCGCTAAATACTTGGTATATTATTGGGTAACACACTATTAATTTTACTGCTTGACAGATGCGAAGGGAGGTTTCACATGTAAGAATCTCATTTCTGTTAAGTGAGAGTATAGGATTGGCTTCAGAAAAGAAAGGTTATCTCTGGTTCAAGGACTGATTAGGAAGCTGAAGCTTTCTGTCAGTGTAAATAAAGAGAATTTTCTATTTTTATTGTCAATCAGGAAATGCTTCCACAGTGTATTTTCAGTACCTACCTCAATGCAAGTATGAGCATCACAGAAATACAAATTTAACTGACAACAGTTAGCTGCAGAATGTATCCAAACCCTGTTAAAGTCCATGAAAACACTCCCTTATACTGACCTCACCAGGCATTGGCTTGCTGTGCTTTTAACATCTCTGGCTGGAGCCTCGCATCGAGATTTTCATCCGGGTCCCGCCATTGGCGAAGGCGACTTTAACTTCTACTGCTGGGTGTAAACATTTATTTTAATGGGGGTTTTTTTCTTAATTTTTTTTTTTTTTTCTCTTCTCCCCTTCCCTGGGCAGGATTTATGTGGGCATCATTCCTGCGATACCCTGGGAATGGCAGACGTTGGGACCATCTGCTCCCCCGAGCGCAGCTGCGCCGTGATTGAAGACGACGGCCTCCACGCAGCTTTTACAGTGGCTCACGAAATTGGTATGCAGTGCCTTTTCTGTTCCCCTGCCAAGCCAAACACTCACAACAGCTGCATTAGGAACCAAAATACCCTGCAATTAATTCCAGATTTCCCCCGGCCCAGAGCCCCGCCTGGGGATTAGGGCTGTGTACATATGCACTTCAGGGTTAACTAATAAGGGATCAGAAGGCAGGGGAAGGCGCACAGTAGGTGTTTCCTCCCTGACAGTGGCCTTTCTAAGCAGCAGTTGAAGTGAAAATTCAAAGGCTGCTGCTACTGCCCAGAGATGTCAATGCATGGCTCTCCTGAGAAAGCTTTTGGCCCATCTGTTGTAATTTGCATGCGTTTGTTTATTCGAAAAGAAGTAACATTTTTCTACTTGTTGCATGAGATACTGTTAGGAAGCTTTTTTCCTTGTATTACCTGCAGAGAAAAGCTTTTGTGGTAAAAAACCAACATAATCTTTGTAAGTATATGGAAATTCCACCTTTATGAATCCTGTAATAAGTGAAATAGCATTTAAGTGATAAAGATTTGGTCACAGAGCTTGTTCAGCTTTGTTTCAGTTTCCACCTCAGTGGACAGCAGTTAAATTAGGAGCCTTGCATGGAGCCTTCAGAAGATTTTAAGAGAGAATTAGTGACAGAAGAAAGTTTGTGTTCTGGGTTATTACATCTGTCATGATATATCCTTTCAGAGAGACTGCTGCCATCTTGATCATGTTTAATTTACTGATGTTTTGTGAACTGTGTCCACTGGAAATACATTTGCTATAAGGACTGTTCACTTTGGGGAGTGAACAGCAATTTGAAAGTGGAGACTGTTCTTTTTTTTCTTTTTTTCTTTTTTTTATTATTTTTTTTTTAATATTCTTGGAAAGAAATAACAAGGAAAGGAGAACTTTCACAGAGAGCCAGCTGCTGAATTGCCTTGTACCTCGTGCCAAACCAAAGTAAAGGTTGCTTTGAGAGTATCATTGCAGTGGTTCCATTTTCAAGGAGCTTGCAGGTAGAGGCTGAGATCTGAGTGCCTTACACATAATGGCTCAGGAAACAGAGGTCATCAAGGATGGAAAATGACCTGACTCTTCAGGGACAAGTGATGCTAACCCTGCTCCTCTTACAGCTCTGCAAAGGAGTTACATCAGCAGTGGCTGGAGAAGGGATCAGGCGTGGCATAAAAACATGAAATATTGTGGCAGGATGAGTCCCCAAAGCAGAAACTTTATTTTAGTAAGGAATAATAACACAACAAAAGAAAAAGTCCTCTGGAATCACTATTTCAGTGCATTTGGAGGTAGCTGCATGGAATACAGATGCACATGGGATGTGAATGTGGATGCTGTGAATGAGCCATCACAAACCTGGATGTGTTAAATGGCAAAGTTAGCCTGTCATCCAAAGCCACAGTGCTGGGGACACTGCTTGTGTCCCCTTGCACCCAGAAGTGATGCCTCTGCTGAGGGTCAGTGGGCAGGCTTGGGTGAGGAGCCCACTTGTTGATGGATCTGGTGTGAAGAGGAGAGCAATGTCTTTCCTGCCATTTTATCAGGAGTAAATACATTTTTAGATAGATTAAAAAGGAAAGAACACAGATCAGTAAAGATAGGGATGAGCAGCAAACATTCACATTGTTACCTTCAATTCCACACAGAGAAAATATAAGCAAAAGTGAATTATTTTTAGTGATCTAGAAGAACATTTTGGAGAAAGGCCATTTTCATACCTAGGCATTTACAGGAATCTCTAAAAACTATAATTTTCAATGTAAAAAAGGCCTGAATTGAAATGAATAAATAAGAACCCTAATGGACATAGGGTTCAAACAAACCTCTAGTTTGAGGCTGTTTAAAATAACATCCTCTTTTTTTTTTTCCTCCTCACCAGAAGTTTTTAAGAAAGGAGGGGTGTCAAGTCACAGAATGATCTTTGTGTGTGTGGCCTGAAGTGGGAGAAGCTGAGAAGAAAACACAGCTAAAATTGCTTGAGTACTTAAGTTAAATCAAAGGTCAAAAAAGGATGAAAAATAAAAGTGTGGTATGGATACCCTTTAGTTAAGCACTTTGGGGAAAACCTTGCTTTATTTTATTTGGAGACTAGATTTCTTCCTGCAATCCAGAAATCTCCAAGTTCCCCCTGTGCTGTGGGCAGGGCGTAGCTGTAATTTTGCAGTGGCTCAGTTCCTCAGTCAGAGGGGATGCTCTGAGCCTGAGATGTTCTTTTCTGTCAGCAGGAAGGTCAAGGTGAGCCACTGAATGAAGGAGAATCACTCTCAGCAGTTTTTGTGCATGGGGAGCAGATGCAGCATCTTTAACATGGACTTGATCCTCAGAGTGTCCTCACTGTGACTTCCAGGGCATCTGAATGCTCTTGTTTCCCCCCATGAAGGATCCAAGAGCATTTTCCAGGCTCAGATTCTTTCTCTGGAAGGCAACCAAAGTAAATTGAGCAGCAGCTCAATCCAGCAGGAGGATGCACAGCCCAGAGGCTCAGGCTGGGTTGGTGCACAGGAAGCCAGAAAGCAGCTTGCTGCAGAGTAAACCTGCTGCTTCTGTTGCCAGGGTTTCTGCCACATCATGTGTGAGATGTTTGTTTTATTTCTTTCAGATAAAATAGATGGATTTTGACCAGTGGTTTTTGAGGGGGAGAGGATGAATGAGCAGCAACAGGCAAAACCTCCACAGGCCTGTAAAGGAGAGCACAGGAAGGAATAGATGCAACCAAATTCTTGGTACAACTGATTAGCTGGCAATAAGAGGTGGGGATCTTTATGTAAAGTTTGATAAGGTAGGACCTGAATCTTGTCCTACTTGTATGTAGGAAAATCAGTAATAGCTTGTCTCCAATGTCAAATGGGAAAAAAAAAGAGGATAATGCAACCAAAAACCTTGTAACTTTGAATGTGATAATCCAGTTTCTCCTCAGAATACAGGGGAGCAGGGCTAATACCATAAATGTTGCTCTGAAATCATAGCCTGCCAAGACATCCAGCCACCAACAGTAAATCCATATCTGGTTATTTTCTAGCAGGGGACTTGCTGCTGGCAGCTGGTACAGCAGTAGCTTCATTTTCACAAAAATAACCCCCTGGATTCTTGCCTGAAATCATCAGTTCATCACCATGTTGTGGCATATGGATGCCTTTTTTTACTTCTAGCAGCTCCTTCAGCTACACCTCCACAGCTCTGCAGAGCTGTCTGAGCTTAGGCACACTATGCAGGCATTCTCCAAGCTGTTGTTATCAGCAGCCTGTTGTCTGGAAAAAATGATGTTTCCTTGCTTCATGCACTTCCCTGCCTCCTGGGGACATGTGGAGGAGGAGAGCATTAAAGAACCTGAGATTGCTCATAATCTCAACAGTTATTTAGTGGTTTTCATAGGGCAGCCCTATGTTGCTTCTCCATATATCCCTTATTAAAATAACCATCAGGAAACAAAAACAATGAGATTTTTACTCTAATAATCTGGACTTTAGGGTTGGAGATTTGTTACTTTGAAAATGCTGAATTATAAACAAATGAAGATAAGCATGATCCAGCATCAGCAACAGGCACAGTCAATCAATTTGAATTACACTTAACATATTTTGTGATGGGATATGTCCATATTTTTCAGCCTGCTGCTGTGTTTTGAGGTACAGTCATGCTCAGAACTTTCTGCTGGAGTCCCACTGTGCTTTGGCACAGCCACCCCACCACCCTGGACAGTTTGCCATCTACAAAAGCAAAATGAGAAGAGTTCACAGGAATATAAATGGAGCTACTGGTTGTTTTATCAATAGGAAATTTCCCCAGATCACAAAGGGAATCCCAGGGAAAGCCAAGAATTTAACTTGAGTTTTGTTCTAGGCCTTAAATATAAAAGCATCCTTCCTGCAGCCTTCAAGCAGGCAGAGCTCCAGTTCAGCTCAGTGGAAGTTACATGGGTCTAACAGCTTAAATTATATCTATCTTTGTTCTTTCCATCAATCTTGAGAAACTTACTTTTTAAAAAAGAGGCACTACAGCCTTTTTTTCTCAGTGATAACGTTCATTTGACCTTTTGCAACGTTCCTACTCCTCTGTTACACAAACACTCTGGCATGCAGTTACTCCTTCTGTCCTCCTGAGTAATATGGTTTACTGATGTTCTTTCCAAGTATTTTATTTTTAGGCTATAGCTTTAGCATTGCTACGTGGAACTAATTAAACCTTTGTTCATTAGTTTCCTTTTATCTTTCACATGTGACTTTTGGGGAGGGAAGGCCAAAGGGCAGGATAAAAGCAGCCTTCAAATATGTTTAAAAAATTGCTGCAAAAATTTGCATAATAAATCATTCCCCGTGTCCACCTGGGACAGCACAAGGGGTAATGGCCTGAAATTGCAGCAGGGGAGGTTTGCTTTAAGCATTAGCCAGAATCATCTTAGCAGGCCAGCTGAGGGCAGGACTGGAGTGCTTGGGGAGGCTCTGTTTCTGGGGGTTCACAGGAGGCAGCTGGCTGGAGCAGCTGTGGCTCTGGGGGTGCTGATCCTACCCCAGGGCAGAGGGATGCACAGGATGCCTTTCCAAGGGCTCTGCTCAGCATCATTTTCTGTGGTTGTGAGGAGTTATCACAACATCCTCCACAGCTGGGCTGTGTAATGCCTGAAACCAAGGGACTGTACAGAAACTAAAACTTGACAATCATGGAATGGTTTGGGTTGGAAGGGGCCTTAAAAATGATCCAGTCCAACACCCTGCCATGGCCAGGGACACCTTCCACTATCCCAGGTTGGTTTTGGACACTTCCAGGGATGGGGCAGCCACAGCTTCTCTGTGCCAGGGCCTCACTGCCCTCACAGCCTAGAATTTTCTCCATATATTAAGTAATGAGTTTGGTACCAAATATTTTCCAGCCTGGCATCATTTTGTGGCCTCTGCCACCACTGAGGACAGAAGTGTCACGAGCACCATTAACAAAATGTATTAGAGAGCCTCATTTTCTGTAAGAAGGCCATTTTAGAAGTGAGGTGTTGCTCCTGGCATCTCTACTTGTGTGGTTCACTGAAATACATCAGAACCCCATGAACTCTGAGTGGATTGGAGCTGTTTATTCAGAGCCTGAGCTGTGTTTAAGCTGCAGGCCACTGAGGAAGGAATACCATGTCTAACTTACAGCAAACTCTGATTCTGCCTTCTTCAGTAACAAAACTGAGAACAACGTGTGTGATACTTAAAGGAGTCTTTTGATGTCCGTAGAAGAGTCAAAAAACACTCCCACTCCTTGTTTTCCCTCATGTGCTCATTTTGTGTACACTCAGAAGTAACTAAATACAGCAATCTTTCCTTTGCCATGTTCTGCTGAACATGCAGCCCTTTGATTTCGAGGCTGTCAAGATAAAGCAGATAAAGACAAGCTTCAGACCTGACAGCTACAAATCTGCTGAAGCCTTTCATTTCCAGGGGGATACATTGCCAAGGGCAGAGTCTCACAGCCACATGAGAAGAACACTGGAGGTTGTCTGAGTCTCCTCTTAGGTTTCCTTCATGACAGATGAAGTTTAGGCAAATATCCAGGTAATCATAATTAAGCAGGTTTGCTTTCTTGAAACAACAACAAAAAAAAAGAGAGAGTACACTCATCCAAGTCTTCTCTGCTGACATACATCAGGAAAATTGCTTGATTCCTCCTCTTTGAACCTTTTTTTCATCAAAGTTCTGTCTTAACTTCTGCTTGCAGAAACTCTCAAATTAAGTCTTCATGAACATACCCCTTTTGATTAAGAGAAAGAGGTGGGCAGACAGCTAAGCCTTCACAAGAGCTGAAGGTGAGGCAGAAAATTAAGCTGATACCTCAAAAAGCAAACATCAGCTGTCTAAAAGGCTGCTGGTTAAAATTTTGAATAAAAATTCGTGACTTGCCCAGCAATATTTTTATTAACTTGTAATGTTCTATAAAATATATCATCATTCCACCTGCAGCAGATATGGTGCTTAGAGCAAACTGTAAAACTCTGTTTTGCCTAATATTTCACAGCAGTTATCATCAAAAAAATCTGTTTGATAGTGGTGGATTTGGCAGTGTTAGGTTTATGGTTGTGCTCAGTGGTCTTTTCCACTCCAAGTGATCTCTGATTTTATGATCCTATAAGAAGTTCAGTGTTCAGCCTGGGCCTCCAGCCTTCCAGACTGTAGGGTAAAGTAGGGATTGCTTTCCTACTTGGCAGGTAGATAATACCAATACAATAATGTAGTTTTTGTGGGGAAGAGACTTGTGGTACAGAGAGGAGGGGCAGAATTACCCAATAAAGAGGCAGTAGGCAATGCAATTTTTACATTCTTGCCCTGTGTACTCCCACAGAGTTCATTCATTTACCATGAGCTGCTGGGAATTATGTGCTTTCCAAGTTCCTCTGTGTTGAACAGGTGTGAAGTAGGTGTCACCATCTCCTGCTTCTTCATTAAAATGAGAATTTCTCTTCTACACACCCCATTGATCAGTGCAGTGTGGACCTCCAAGGCCACATCTTTTTAATGATTATTTAAGTCTGTGTGGACACAGTGGTCTGTGATTGCCTGGCCCACATTGCCTGGGCAGAATCTTGCCTGGGAATTGCCTGTCTGATAGGGGTGATGTGTCTGTGATCTCCCACAGGTCTGTTACAACAAGCCAGCTCAGCACAGGTTTGTTTTGTGTAAAGTCTGCAGCACTGGTGGCTGAATGTCTGATTGGGGCTTTTTTTTTTTTTTTAATGTCTGCTCCTGAGAAGAAGCTGCACTCCAGACTATTGTTTCATTGAGTCTGAAGAACTCTTTTAAGCCAGAAATATTAAAAAGTGCCCTAGGGCTGGAGATTTAAAAGAGAGAGTGATTTTTATTTAATCCTTTTTCTTTCATAAGTGTCTGATAGGAGTCAAAGAAAAGAAAATTGGAGGAATGGCCAGTTTTGTATTCTATGCAATCTTTTTGTAAGCTTGTGTAATTTAAATCACTTCTCTTTATTAAAGAAACCACCTTTTATTATAAAGCTTAATTAATTGTTATTGCTTAGGTCCATCATGACTTCAAGAGGATTCCTGAGTGATACCAGCATGAAGTTCTTAAGGAGTCACATACTCACAGGAGTTAGAAAAACAGCCCATGCCAGAAGAAATGGTTTTATTTTGGCAGAGTTTTCCCACATGCAGTCTTTGTTTAGCCAAGGGGAGAGCAGGAGGCTAATGAAGAAGGTCTGAGCTGGTGATTAACCCAAGGAATGTTGAGCCAGGAGCTTCCTGAACCCTGATCCCCTGAGAGCCACTGACTCACAGGGTAACCTGGAGCAAATCTCTTGACCTTCTTTTGCACCCCAGTTGTCCCAACTGGAAGTTTGGTGAAAGGCATGATCTCACTGACAAACTCGTGCTTCATCCAAGCTGAGCTGCTCTGAGAAAACAAATTACAATGCCTGCAGCAATTTTTAGCCTGCTGTGTCACCTTGCATGTGTCCTGTGGTCAGATGGAGTGCAAGAGCTGCTCTTTGACATGCTGCTCAAGTTCTTCTCCAAAAACAGGGATTGCTGGCTTTTTTCCAGGAGACCCACCTTGGCTTGTGCTGTAGCAAAAGCTGGGGCTGGCTTGCTGTACATTGTAGATATTTTCTGTTTTCTTGTTTCTTATGCTTGAAATACCAGTGAAAAATGAATGAAAGTAGAGTAATTTTGCATGCTGTTCACACAGAGAACCTCTGGAGATAGTCTAGAACTGGATACTAGAAAACAGTCAGAAATATCCAGACTTCAAGAAGTGTTTGGACAACACTCTCAGGCACATGGTTTGATTCTTGGGGCTGCCCTTTGCAGGCCTAGGAGCAGGACTTGGATGATCCTTATGGGTTCCTTCCAGCTCAGGATATCCTGTGATTCTGGTTTGCTTCCCAGTGCTCCTGGGATTAAGAGAGCTGCTTCACCACTCACCCAGCACAGCTCTGGTGCACTCCTGCTTTCCCTGCAGGGCTCTTTTATATCCTGATCCTCAGAGAGGATGAAGTTTTAACTGACTTGTCATAGTTTCTCTGAAGTATTCCCACCTTGTGTTAGGGATATACCCCCATTCCTACAAAGTGTAGGGGTCATTTTTGAACCCATTGCAGGTATTATTTCCTGTTGGGCTGTAGCAGGTGTTTACCTTCAGCAGGGAAAGCTGTGAGGGGAGGGTGTCACTCCATTGAGGTCATTGGTCTTTTTGGAGGTTGAGATGAATTTAGGAGGCCACCTCCTCCTTGGCTATCAGAAGGCAAACCCTGCATCCTCTCCATCTGTTTCCTTCACCATTTTGTGCATTCCTACAGCATAACTTAACTAAACACCATCCTGCTGGCAAAATTATATTATGTCATTTCCACTCAGTGGGAACTGTCAGCACCAGTAAGATGCTTCATTAAGTAGAAAACAGCAGATGATCTATGAACTCATTCTCAATCAGTCATCATTTTACACAGCTGCTGGGAGCCTTCTCTTTTTCTTCAATTGCCTGGTTTGACGTTCAGAGTCCTTTGAAATGGGGTGGGGCTAAAATTGGCATTGTTTTTAAAAGACTTCTTCATAAGATTTGGATTCCTTGAGTCTTCACTTCTGTCCAGAGCTTGCTCCAGAGCTCTGCTTCCATACAGGGTCACCTGAAGGATCAGCCTTTCCAATTTGGAAGGGAACACCTCACCAGAAAATGCCAGAATCCAGCCTAATGTCATGTAATAACATCAGCAGGGTCGTGTGTGTGAGGAGTGGTGGGGAGAGACTTCTTGAAGCACTAAGTGTCCCTTCCTTCATTTTTGGATGCCAAAGGATGAAGGGCACGGGTGTTGAAGGACTTTGCTGTTCTCACTTCTGTGCTAAAAAGAGCAAAACTTAGCCCGGCAGTATTTAGAGATTACACAGCCCTGTGATATTTTGAGTTTTGATTCTTTTTAATGAAATGCAAAACCAGTTTTCAGCATCATTGGGAGTTTGTCATATGCTTTAATCACTTCTAAGTCTGGTCAGAGTTCCTTAAAAGGCAAAGTTAGGACAGGGAGAAATTTAGGTTGTGGTAAGAATGAGGAATTTTAGCTCCATAAAATCCTTTGAGAGTTTCATTCACAGTGTAAGCATGCATACAAAGTTAACTGGCAAATCAGTATGGAGAGCTAAAATCCATATATTTAATGCTATTATCCTCACTGACATCACTGGTGGCTAATTTAGAAGCTCAGATACTGACAGTAGAATTATGTCTTTTGGAAATTAGTCACTGCTTACTGCTTTTCTCCTGCTCATGATGTTTTGGGGTTTTTTAAATTATTTCTGAAAATTTTAAACATAACAAGAGAGATTCACAAATACTTTGGGAAACTTCTCCTCCAAAAGGCTGAAGTCTGCCAAGTAAGTGACTTAGTTCTCATCATGCACTGGAACAATGGCCTGATTTAATATGACAAAGTGGAGGCTGCTAATGAGGTGTGTCCTCAGCTCACCCCATTTATCACTGTAAAGCAGAGAAGTTATGCTGCTCTCTAATTAAAGGTGAATTCAGTAGCCTGACACTTTCCAGGAGATGACCCTGTTTCAGATTCCTCTGCTTTTGCCAGAGTATTTGGGATGAAATGTTCTGTGCTGAACAGTGGCCTGAGAAGCATTTCATTTTATTTATTTATTCTGAACTTCTTCACAGAGGCTGTCCAGCCTTTTTCTGAAGAGGGAGGCTAAATTGCAACAGTGTTGTGAAGAAATCCTCAGTCTCTCTGCTCAAAGTGAAGAACTTGAAATCTGCCTGCAAGCTTCCTCATATCCAAAGGATATTTTATTATTTGTCTCTATGAAAGAGAAAAAAGATGTCACAGGCAGCAGAGAAACTCAAGAACAGCCCAAATGGCAGAAGCATTAGCAGGCCTGTGAATATGTGCACTGTATTAAGTGTTTAATTATGTACTTACATGGGATGTCCTTAGCAGAAAATGAACAGTTCTGAAAGGTGAAGTACAGTTATGCAATCAGGGATTTGTCTGGAGAACAAAATTGGATCTTACGTGGGTGCAGTGCAGCAGACTGGGACCAGGGGCTGTGACAAACTGGAATTCTGCCCTGCAGGACTGAAAGCTTCATGTCACAGAGTGCTGGGTAGTTGTGAATGGTGCTATAAAATGCTGGGCACTCTGCAAAAATTACATCCTGGAGTTGCTGGTGTGCACCCAACTATCATTCATATCCCCCACTGAACCAGTGCTGAGTGCCATGGGGTGCTGCTCAGCCAAACTCTTTGGATCAATGCTCTGGCTTTTTTTATTCACCCAGAGCTGTTCAGTACCAAGGCACTGCCTTAGAAATGAAACTTCTTTTCCACTGAGAGACTCTCATTGCCTTATTTCACAAACATTCTGCAGTGCGGTGATTTCTACAGCTGAGCAGTCTTGGATCAGTAAATACAATGTAAATACAATGTATTAAATCCTCATTCCACTTCCAGAGAATTTACTCTGTAGGTTAGAGCTGATGCCCTGATTATTTGGTTACTCTGTCAGAGGAATGCATCAGTTTGAAATAATAATCTCAGCAGTGAATTGTTTTGCTCAGCACCAGCATTTGTCTGAAATGAAACAAAGCTGTTGTCATCTCTTCAGAGCCAGTCTTTATGTAGTGCTGTATCAGATTGAAGCTTGACAAGCACCTCCTGATATTCAACCGTGTCTCAGTGCAGCACAAAAACAGCATTATCTGGCCTTATATAGGAGGTCTTGCCAAAGAAATATGGTTTTACCTACCTGAAAAAAAAAATAAATCTTGCAGAATGTGTCCCTTTTAGGGCATCAGGCTTTTTTCCTGTCGTGGTTTTGATGGGTGGTCTTGTCCTTATTGTTAAAGCACTCTTGGTTTGGCCCTGCTTATCTTATTAATCAACTCCTGGCTGAGCTTGAACATTTTGAGCATTAAGTTCAGGCTTCAGCTCTCTGCAGCTTTATTCCGATTCATTCTTCTACCCTTTGTTTAGTTGCATCATAAATACTTTTCTTTTTAGCTGTTTAAAAAGATGTAGCACCTTTCTAGACAGTTGCAGAACATCTTCACAAAGTTTTTCTTGCTGAAAATTATTTGGAAAAACAGTAAGAACTCAGTTGTTGACTAATATAAATGTACAGTTCCCTTCTCTCACTGTGACTGTGAGCTCCAGCTGGTAAACTCTGGATAGTCATGTAATTTTATTTATTTGTTTCTTTTCCACAGGGCACTTGCTTGGGCTTTCCCATGACGACTCCAAGTTCTGTGAGGAGAACTTTGGCTCCATGGAGGACAAGCGCCTGATGTCCTCCATCCTGACCAGCATTGATGCTTCAAAACCTTGGTCCAAGTGCACTTCAGCAACTATCACAGAATTCTTTGATGATGGCCATGGTATGTGTTATCATTCTTTGTGTCAGCTACCTGGTACATTTACTGTGAATCTATAGTTTGTAATAAGAACATTTTATGGCAGCTTATTTGCCAAATACGGCATTTACCCCTTGGGGAATAAGGACAAAAATGTCATTTTCCAAAAGTGGAAATGAAAAAGCATAGTCTTCACTCTTTGATGAACTTTAAAGTCTTCACTGTGCTCCCAAAGCAACTGCAGTTATTAAACAAACCACTCAAATTCCAAAATGCTGAGATAAAAATGACATAATTGAGTGAATGGATCAAGTTGTTATGGTAACCAAAATGCTTATGGATAAAAAGTATGGTGTGCTTGCTGAATGTAAAGGTTTGCTTTTAAATATTTTGTCAGCTGATTTCAGTGCTCTCTGAAATACTTGTCTCTGAATGACTTAATTTCTTCTCTCAATTTTATTAGATCCATTAATCTGTACTATCCTTATTTATGGTCTGTATTGCTCTGGCATTGATTTAATATTACCAAATTAGTTTCCACAAATGAAGAGAACTTTCCCTTTTGAGTTACTGAGGTAACTCTCCCACCATCCATGAATGACCTCTCAGAGTGTAAGGAACTCTGAACTGTTCTCAGTTCATGAGTGGTTATCACTCAGGTGTGTGGTCTTCAAGAGTTATTGATATGATGAAACTATTCATAGAAAATTTGAACCTCCATCATATAGGTCCATAGTCCTCTGGGAATTAATTTTATTACTGATGCTGTTGGTATGATTTCAAGTACATAATGTTTAGGCAATCTCTTTTCTTGATGGATCAGCCCTTCAGAGATCTTTTCTAAGTAACAGTCTTCTTTTCTGTAGGAATGTATAATTTTCCAGCTATTTATTTTAAATCACAGATCTGTCCTAACAGAACACAAATGCCATCCATGAAGTTGAAATGGAAGTCAATGAATTTGACATCAAATTATTTGGAAACTTGATTTGATAATCATTGGCCTCAGCAGCACTGGGTGCATGAGTGGTGCTGAATGACACCATAAACTCATTTTTCTCAGTAGGAAAACACCTGACAGCTGAGTGCACTGCAGACACCAGCATTACATGAAGTCAGCTGAACAAATCCCAACAGAAATGTCTCATCCAAGGTCAGCCAGGGGGCTGGGGAGGATCAAGGTGCTGATTCCCTGTCTCCTGGGGCCTGCTCTGAGAACAATAAACAGCTTTGTCATGATATCACCATTTGTTTTACACTCATGAGATGACCCCAGACAACAGTTTGACATTTAGGAAGAAAAGGCTCAGTTTGTGTCCAGAGGAGAGTGACATGTATATCCATCTGCTTTTAGCAAAGCCTTTGCAAAGGTACTAATTGCCTTTATTGTCATGCCAACCACCAGGCTGTGGGATGGTTGCTTGGGACTCAGTGTGTTCAGTCCCACTGCTCTGTGCAACCTGGAACAAGGGCTGCTTGTATTTTAATTAATTTATATCCTGCTTATCTGCTTCCTGCACAGATCTTGTTCCCCCCTTTTTTTTTTCCCCAAGATATATTACACATAGCATTGAGAGAGATAATGAGATGGCTTAATTAGCACTGTCATCAGCCAACAATGTTGCTCTATTCCAGGGCACAAAGATGTTCTTTGGTGCCCAGGACAAAAAAAAAAATGGGAATAGCAGTATGTACATGCTCTGGATGTTGAAATATAACACAGTGAATGGAAGCCCTGCCTGCCCTCCCACCAGGGGCCCATTCTGTCCTTTCTGACCACGACAAGCAGGAGGTTGGACCAGCTGGTGGTAAAAACACCTGCACTTCCTTGCAACCTGTCCAAACACAGACGTGCTACAGTCTACCCATATAAAGATGGGGTTTTTGCTGTGGGAAATCGTTAGAGGCCTTCCCTGTCTTTGGTTTTGAATTTATTGTGTGAGATCAGCTGGAGCACATGGCTTTGTGAAAGTTCCACACCTTTCCTCAGTTTGGATCTCCTTCCCCTGTGTTCTAGAGGGGAAAAAATGCTTTATTTGCTGTGTAAGCTTGTGAAATCTGTTTGTTACTCACACAGAATGGGTTTTAACTGAAATGATTGACAGAGGAGTATGTGCAAGGATGAGACTTCTTCTGTCTCTAAATCTGTATTTCCAATTGAAATGAAGTATTATGATATTTTAAAATACTGAATAACAGCTCTGCTTGGGAGTTGGATAAACTTCAGTGTAGGTACAAAAGCAGTGTATAAACTAAATGTAGACATGCTACAGCCTTCCCATCACTGCCCACACATTTCAGTGGCTTCCACCCTCCTCATGAGGTGTATGAAGCAGGATTTCCACTGTTACTTACTTTTACAAAGTATATTTTTGCCAGAACTTTGCAAAATATGTCCAGAAACTCCAGGAAAAAAGATCAGTGCTTCCTCAGTCCTTGTCATGTCTCTAATATTTTACACTACAACAACTCAGGGTATTTTAAATTATCTTTACCTCATGGCAGCTAGCATTGGCACACCTTGTCTGCATTAAAAAAATCAGCATACTCCAGGTTAAATACAAGGCTAAGGTAAATCAGGGTCAGCAAATGGAACAGGTTTAACAGGACAGAGAGTCTTTGGTTGCAAGTCATCATGCAGAAAGAATTTTTGGCTAATTTGGCTAATTGGCATTAGTCTTTAGAAGAGCAGAACAGTTGCAGTAAGTGTGTGTTTTGGAAGGAAAATTCACGCTATTGAGAAATAGGGCATTTGGTTTGCCTAAATCCGTGCCATAGCTTGAAATTCTATTCCATTTTGTGTAAATAGTGAGGGTTTTATAGATAGGCTTTTTTCAGCCATGATGCAAGTGAAGAACACTGGTGTGGATTCCAAAGTGAGGTAAATTGTGGTGAGTTATTTTGGCTGAGGATGAGTGAAGCTTGCCCAGACCACATATCCCTTTCATGAAGTGTAAAAGAGGTTACACTGAATAAATAGTTCTACATGTCAACAAGTGAGGTTTTCAATAGTAAAAAAAACAGCTATCAGAAGATACCTAGAACATCAGTGTGAACTCTCATTTTTAGAGTGTCCCAGACAAATCTTGACCACTGCACGAGACCTGAAAACATACATACAAATCTTTACATTCGTGCAGGTTTTTTTTCCTGTTATTTATGGTTTTCTGTATAAAATGGATAGCCCTTTTCAAACCAGTTCCATAAGCAGCCAAGTAACATTCCTTAGAAGAAAAGTCCAATCCAGCTTTGGTGCCAGCATTAGTTTTGATATGCAGCTTATATTTTTCCCTTGGCCTGGTAGAATTTTGTCTTTTTCATTCTGTTTTGTTTGGGGTTTTTGGCCTCATTGGCTACAAGTCTGCGTTTTTTGATTTTTCTGGCCTACCTTTAGAAACTTTACTATTTCTGACATCCTGATTTGAAACTCAAATGACAACTGTGCTTACTTTGAGTCTTGCTTACATGAATCTTGCTCACTCTTAAATCACAAACTGATAAATAGCATGGAATGTGTTATGAGTCTTGCATCAAGGAATGAAAGGCCAAAAGGACCTGGGTAAAACCCATTTACACCTCAGGCTGGGAATAGGCAGCTCAGCAGCAGGGTGAGAACACAGTGGCAGCAGTTTGACCTCGTGCAGAACCCGCCGTCACCTCAGAGCGTTCACGTCACCATCCTTCGAAGGAGGTTCACTGTCATCCAAACAACTTGGAAAACTGGGAAATAACAGCAAATAAGGGCAGTAAACAAGAGCTTGGCTTGCTCTTTTAGGGAACTGCCTGCTGGACCAGCCCAGGAAGCAGATCGTGGGCCCCGAGGAGCTGCCGGGGCAGACGTACGATGCCATCCGGCAGTGCAAGCTGGCGTTCGGCGCCGAGTACACGGTGTGCCCCGGCATGGACGTGTGCTCGCGCCTCTGGTGCGCCGTGGTGCGCCAGGGACAGATGGTCTGCCTCACCAAGAAGCTGCCCGCCGTCGAGGGGACCCCCTGTGGCAAAGGCAGGATCTGCCTCCAAGGGAAATGTGTGGATAAAACCAAGAAGAAGTACTACTCGGTAAGTTACCGGCCGTGACCTCAAGGGGAGTTTTCAAAGGTGATCGCTCGGAGGTGATGATTTTTGTGGGAGTGAAATGGGCTGTGTGGAAGTCAGATTGGAAGCTGCCTTGTTTTTTTTAGCACGTAATTGGGGTGTTGTTGGTGAGGGATGTAGGAAAAATGCTGCAGAGGTTCAAGAAGTGTGTTTTCTTCTTTAAGGAAAGCCTTCATTCCTGGAAAACTGGGAACATCCTTTCAGAGGAGGTGATTTGCCCATTCAGTAAATGACAGTTATCAGGACATGGCTTTCTGACTTGGCACGGAAAGCAAGATAAATTACATCTCCCCTTTTAATTTACAGCCCTCATCTGAAAGGCCCCACAGCTCTAATAGTATAATCCAGAGTCCCCATGATCATGAGAGCTGTCAGGTGCATGGTTCAGATCCTTCTAAACTCTCTGGGTAGACAGTAGCCCCTTCTGTTACACAGAAGAGCTGTGAACTTGTAGAGCTTTGTGAAAATATTTGTAAACTATGGGAGCCATTCAAATCAAGCTACATCCTTTATAACACCCTTTTTTATAGATCTCTATGCCCTTTTTTATGGATTTATACACCTCTGCATGATACTGCAATACTACAGCCAATGTAGCAGAGTTGACAACACCATCTCTTGCCAGTAATTCCAAGCAATACCTATACATCACAATAGTTGGATTTAACTAATCTCAAATTAGCAGTGTGGATATATTCTGGCAGCTGAACCCCTTGGAGCCAGTTTAAGGGGCATTTTTGGTAGGAAGAGTAAAAAATAAGAGAGCAGCACATGAAATTGGGAGCGTGTTCCATGAAGAGACTGAAGGCGGCTGTGCAGAGCAAGGCCCAGTATTGCCTTTGCACCCACAGTGCAAATGAGATGTCATCAGTGTGCAAGTAAAAGATAGAAATTAACCTTGCTGGGAGAAAGAAGGTTCCTAAGACCTGTTATCCCTGATAAAATGGCCAAGGAATTGCCTTCAGTTGAGGAAAGCATTAGCAGTGACTTTGAGAGGTAACAAGTCCATTCGCGCTGGGATGACGAGCTCACTTCCCGCTGCTCCGTGTGTTTTTCAGGCTTCAAGCCATGGCAACTGGGGGTCCTGGGGACCCTGGGGACAGTGCTCCCGTACCTGTGGGGGGGGAGTTCAGTTTGCCTATCGCCACTGCAACAACCCAGCCCCCAGGAACAACGGGAGATACTGCACAGGCAAGAGGGCCATCTACCGCTCCTGCAACGTCACTCCCTGCCCCGCCAACGGTGAGTGCCCTCCTGCTCCAGCCCTCCCTTCACAGACACTAAATACTGATTATCTGCCTCAAACCACTCAGAAGAGGCCCTCTGTAGCCTCCCCGAAATGTATTCATCAAGACAAGACATGCAGCATTAGTACAATATCCTAATTCTTCACCCTGCACATGGTAGAGAGAGGACACTTGAGCGAAAAAAAGTCAGTCTTCTAAAATGAAACATAAAGCAAACTTTAACAGGCCTTTAATGCTTGTTATGCCACGGGGAGATTTCTAAGCTAAAACAGTAGAGGGATTGAAAGGCCAGTTCTA
The DNA here is from genome assembly GCA_013400775.1 of Chaetops frenatus. Lineage (NCBI taxonomy): Eukaryota > Metazoa > Chordata > Aves > Passeriformes > Picathartidae > Chaetops > Chaetops frenatus. The sequence goes on from VZTR01018845.1 coordinate 334,629, forward strand.
AGTAAAGAAGTGGTGTGACATAACTTTAAAATGATGTAGGAAAGAAATTGGAATAATAGATGGACATAATGGTATTTGCAGCATGGTCTGAAATAGCCACTAATGATGTGAATAATTCCACAGCTAAATCCTTTCGACAAGAGCAGTGTGAAGCAAGGAATGGCTATCAGTCTGATGCAAAGGGGGTCAAGACTTTTGTGGAATGGGTCCCCAAGTATGCTGGAGTACTGCCTGGAGACGTCTGCAAGCTGACCTGCCGAGCCAAAGGAACGGGTTATTATGTGGTATTTTCTCAGAAGGTAATGGCAGCTCCAGTCAGGCTTTCATGCTCCAGTTTAGAAGTGTCCCATATTTTAAAAATCTTTGCCTAAAACCAGGGAAAAGAAGTTAATCATGTGATTCAAAGATTTAACTGTGTGATTGGATTTAATGGTTCGATCCAATGGTTGTACCTTAGGGCCGGAACTGGTCTCTAAAATGAGAGAAGTTTTTCCACAGCTCAGTATGTGAATGCATGAAAAATATGGGCCTCTCTGCACTAGTTTGTTTTCAGTAGTGGATAAAGGGCTTTCTGCCTGGAGTCTTCTTTCATTATGGGGCTTTCTGGAGGAGAAGGAGTATTAGGAGAAAAGAGCAAGTCTAACCCTGACCTGTGTTTAAAGAGTCCAGAGTAACTCTAAAAGAAGCAATTAAAATAGGATAATTAGGCAAGTAGTAGAGATGTGACTTGTGGTCACTTCTATCAGATGCAATCCAAACTGGAAGTTATCTGTCCTTGCTTTTGTCCTTTTGCTAAATTTCATCTGCTTTTGTGCCAGCAGTGTTAAAGAGGCTCAGTCTGGTCTGTCCGGGGAGGCGACCTGCTCTGAGTTGGTGACTTAAATAAGGAACTAGGTTTTGCCAGGTGGATCCAAAAAGGCAAATAATTTCTGTGGCAGTTTGAAGCAAGTTTTATTTGTTTGCCCAGGTCACTGATGGCACAGAGTGTCGGCCTTACAGCAACTCAGTCTGTGTCCGAGGGAAGTGCATCCGGACGGGCTGTGACGGCATCATCGGATCCAAGCTCCAGTATGACAAGTGTGGGGTGTGTGGAGGAGACAACTCCAGCTGCACAAAAGTCATGGGAACCTTCACCAAAAAGAGGTACTGATCTCAATAGCAAATGCATCCTCTGCCATGTGCTGCTTGCTTTCTGTCTCCAAATGCAATTTGCTTTCACATGGGGGAAAAAAAGCACATTGCCTGTAGGTTATTGCAGTTTCCAAATGTGTGCAGCTGGCTCCTAGCATTACCCTGGAACTGGCACAGCATCAGCTGGCAAAACACTGCACCCAGCTCATTTCTGACACTACTTGCCAGTGATGCAGGTGAGCATCAACAGGAATAAAGCATAGCAACTCATGTCACTTGCAAATCTCGCTGTGTCAGATGGATTGTGGTTCCTAGAGGACAGAGGAAAAGGAAGAGAGAAGTGAATCAGAAAGTCGGGATCAGAATGATCTGCATCTCTCTGAAATTTTGCATTTCCCGCTCATGTTGCTGCATTAGCAAGTTACACCCTGAGAATGCTTTATCATCTCAGCTATTTTGAGTGGCACTGAGGACACACCACCTGATTTTGTGGCACACATTCCTTAGTAGTGGAGAGAAGCAGGCAGCTGTAAACACCTTCCTTAATAGCTGAGAGAGATTATAGCCTAAAATTACCTTTCCCCACTGCTGAGTATGCAGATGCATGAGATATCAGAAGTATCATAGGCTTAAGCATGACTGAATGCCTTCATATCCCTTCGTGTCCATTGGCATGATATCAATCTCCAGATGGATTTTTTAAAGTCAAAATATTTATAGCAGTTATCCATGAGCCATTTTTCTGTCAGAGTTCACCTTTTAACTGTAGTAAAACTTAATACAAGTAAAATAAAGGGAACTGCTGCCATGGTTTTCCCTCACTATACTGGGGGCAGTACTGATAGACCAATCTCAAATAAGTCTTTTCTGTCTGAACTAATTTTTTTCCCTCTTCAACTCTTGAGTTTCATACAAAAATTGGGATTTTTTAATCATCACTTATACAGATTCCAAGGTGTCAAAGGATTGGTCTACACATGGAAACTTTTAGTTGACAATTTCTACTCAGAATCAGTGACTGCATTAAACATCTTTTATATATGAACTTTATTTTGTAGCTTCCAAATTCTTACATGGCATATTGAAAGCTACCAGAAGTTGAAATCTGACTCCTGAAATGATCTTTTATTTCTATACATTTCAACAGACTGATGAATAGCAGTCAAAAATGGCCTGGAGAGTGCATTTATTCTAAAAATAAACACAGCTAATCTTCCTGGTAAACCAATGACTGCTCACCTAATGATGCCAAAACACCTCTGCCAAAAAGAATGGCTTTCCATCCAAATTAGTAATTACATAAACCAAATCTTTTCCAATTTGTAAATATTGGAATGTGTGGGATGTCTAAATGGGGATGACAGTGGGAGATGTATTTCATGTGACTCAATAGTAATCAAGCTCCAGGAAAAGTGTTAGAGGGGCTCCAAGAATTTCAGGGAGGCCAGATTTGTATCATAGATACACTCAGAAATAGAGAGATTTTTTATAATTATCCCAGTGAAGTTATCATTTTACTTTTCAAATCATGCCTGTAAGTGTCATGAGACTGCCCAGAGGGTAAAGTTATGTTCTAATACGATTTTGATTGGATTTGGGACTGCTGATTATTTTTACTGGAAAAGTTGTTTGAGGCAATTCTTCTCTGCGAGTAATTGACGTTAAAATAAACCCCCAACTAAAAGAGTGAAATCTTAATTGTCTGTAAACTGTTTTTACAGTTTTGTATGGAAGGGCAGTGCTGGTAGGAAAATCATCCTTCCTCCACTGAAAAATGGCAGCTCCCTTGTTGCTGTCCACTATAAACTTCAGCAATCTGTACATTAAATGTACAGAGAAATGTACATGTACAAGGCAAAACTAATATTTCCCATTGCAGACAATTGCCATAACAACATTTGTTTGTGCTCTCTTTTTTTTCTTATTTTAAAGCAAGCAAAGCAGAATCTTCTGGGAAATTTGCTTCCTAAGATTTTTGTTTAAAAAGCTGTAAAGCCAAATTATCAGAAGTTGGGAAAGAGGGGAATTAATCTGCACGTGCTTCTCTGTGCACATGGAGCATTACAGCTCTTCATGCAGACAACTTGAATTCTCCAGGATTCCTTGTAGGTTTTGAACAAATGATTTTGTAACTGTAATGACGTGTTTGAACTGAGTTATTCTGGCAACTCGTGTGTAAAAATATTTGTGCAGTGCTGTAGAGCAGAGTCCCCAGCCTGGGCTTTGCACCATGTTCCTCCAGCTTTATGGAGGTGCTAAATCAATGGCGTCTTAAGTCATTGTCCCATAACTGCTCGTCTGTAATATGTGCAGTCTCTACTTGTGCAGCCAAAAGTTCTCAAAATTAGCAGTCTGTTCTTTAAACAATCCCAAAGGAGATGCCATCATGTATTTTTAATTTATTTTTTCATTAAACCTTTCAGATAGAAAGTACTTACAGGATGGCTTTGTCACGGGTTTAGGAATGAAAACACATCTCCAAAGTCCAACTGGTAGCTTATAGCTATGCAAAGCCTTTAGATATTTTTTCTATACATCAGTAAAGTTAAAATAACATAGTTGAGATAGTGATAAATTCCAGCACACTTGCAGGTTTTGAATGCTTGTCACTTTTGGTAAAAGAGTTTATTCTCTTTTTCTAAATCCCAGTTAAAATACTTCATAAGTAGTAGAGAATTCTGTGATGGTTCAAATGAAGCCTTTGGGTGCCCCTTTTATTAGACACTTGACAATTAATCTTTGGCTTTATGAATTCCAAAGTAAACAAATTTTTTCTCGGTGATCAAGATTATTTTAAAATGTTTCCAAGGTACCTCTACCCAGCTGTTCCTGTGCTCGTGCTTTCCTTAATCATCATTATAGCAAAGACAGCAAGAAACAGCTGTAACCAATGCATATCTCATTATCTTTTTCTTGGCAGGCAGCGCGTGCATCGTATTTCATATCTCCCACCCTTTGCTGAAATCTATAAGCTATCTGTTATTTTTCATTCCTCTGGTATCTGACCCGCGTCAAACTATCCCTAAAGCTGAAGATTAGGCAATCTGCAAGAAGTAAAGTAGAAATTTCTTGGAGAACGAAATTCTACAAGAAATTCTTGGCCTACAGCACAGTAGGCCAAGAGCGGAACCTGGTTAAATTAATCTTCGGGGAAAATCCAGGTGGCCTGAACTGAAACAAAGCAAGATGATGTTGTTCATAGGCTGGACTCAAAGCTCTGTTCCAGCCTGGTTGATTCTGTGCTTCTGTGTCATGCCACTTTGTGAGGCGTTGCAGTGAGACTCTTCCTTCTTTCCCTTCCTTCAGCAAGGGCTACACGGACGTGGTGAAGATCCCGGAAGGGGCGACCCACATCAAAGTGCGGCAGTTCAAGAGCAAGGACCAGAGCAGGTTCACGGCCTACCTGGCCCTGAAGAAGAAGAACGGCGAGTACCTGGTCAACGGGAAATACATGATCTCCACCTCGGAAACCATCATCGACATCAACGGCACCGTCATGAACTACAGCGGCTGGAGCCACAAGGACGACTTCCTGCACGCCATGGGCCACTCGGCCACCAAGGAGATCCTGATCGTGCAGATCCTGGCCACCGACCCCACGCAGCCCGTGGACGTGCGCTACAGCTTCTTCGTGCCAAAGAAACAGGGCCAGCTGCCAAACTCTGTCCCCAGCGGCGGCGGCGGCGGCAAAGTGACTGCGCAGGCAGCGCAGCCCCGCTGGGTGACGGGGCCCTGGCTGTCCTGCTCTCGAACGTGCGACACGGGCTGGCACACCAGGACTGTCCAGTGCAAGGATGGGCACGGGAAACTGGCCAAGGGATGTCTGCTCTCCCAGAGACCCTCAGCATTCAAACAGTGCTTGCTGAAAAAGTGCTAACCTGTGGTGGTGAGACCTTCTTTGGAAGAGGTTTGAGGAAGCCATTGTTGACGTGCTGGTGTCAGGTCTGCCCAGACAGAGAGGAGCAAAGGCTTCGATGTACTTGTGTTCAGTCTCTAATTATGGGCAGAATCTGCCTATTCGGACCAAATGAAGATGTGCACTGCTTTAAATGATAGTAGGGTGGTCTTAATATGTCAAAGAAAGTAAGCATTAAAGTTGTTATAAGCCCTCTGTGTCTGCAAAAACATAAAATAAAATAATGCAAAAGAAGAAAAACTAGTGAACGGAGGATCCTGGGATATTTGAAGGTTACAGAATCATCTCCCCTTTTTCACCTACCTCTACTACAGTGTGTCCTTAGGAAACGTCATGTGTCTCCATGATCCCACAGTAGCTTATTTTATACTGTTTTGTAAATATCTCTCATTTGGTATATCACTTTATATCACTTCCTTCTATTAAAGAAATCAAGAGACAAACTACATAAGCAAAATGATTGACCAAAGTATATCTGCAGGCCTTGTGGACTTGGTCCATCCTTCAGAAAGGGCCACAGATGTTTTACTGGAAAATGAAGAGCTTGCTGCTGGTTTTAAAAAGTGATACCTTTTGGTTTTGACAAAAGGAAACACGTTCTCGTGGTAGGAATTTCCTGACAGCATATCATTATTCTCTGACAAATCTCCTGTGTTTCCACCCAGAAATTCTCAGGAGGGGCCTTGCAGCAGCTTGCAGAGCAGGGAAGCCCACATTGCTCCAGAGCAGGAGCATCAGCAGCTCCTCCCTGTGTGTGTGCCAGGCATGCACCAAAGGAGGAGCTGGCTGCCAGGAGGAGTCTGTGAGGGCTTGTAAAGCTCTCCCTGGTTCCAGCTGTGGCACAGCCTGGCTCCTTGGTGTCACTGCTGCTCAAGCTGCTCCTCTCCATGAAACAAAAGCATACTGTACTTTGTAGAAAACTAGGTAGAGAACCAAAAATTGCAGGTGAGGTAATCAAGTGTCTTCTGACTCAGATGTTCTGAGGCTTTGTTCAGCTGCTTTCTCTGGTATTTTCTCTGTGGTTTCCACCTTGAGTTGTTAACAATGTGTTATGTACCTACATCTTTTCAAGAGGCTATCAAGGTCAAAAAAACACAGCAAGCAGTTAATATTTTATCACTGTTTTGTCCATCATGTCTAACTCTGGTATTCATCTTACCAGCAAAAGTTTATAACTATTTGTCTTTTTTTGTTTTGTTTTGTTTTGTATGTGTTTTGGGTTTTTTTTTTTAAAGCTATAGAAGGCATTCATGTTTTGTATATCTACCACATTTGGGAGGAAGAGGGGTCACTAGGAAGTCAAACCACATCAGGATGTGGAGGACTTGTCCCAATATCAATAAGACTGTTTCCACAGCACAGGCAGTAGCTGGTAACAGTTTTCCTTGGCAGCAATTCCTGAATCCTGTTATTGTCCAGTGGAAGTTCTGTGACTGAGGATGGGCATTTCTCCCTGTGCAGGTGGAGGCCTGGGAGCAACCCTGTTAAAATTGCTCTCTTCAATAGCAGCAGGCTTTGAATTAGGCCCTAAGATAACAGGCACCAAAAGAAATGGTAAAAAAACACTGATGAAAGTAGAACCCCATCTTTTACTCCTTTGTTCATCCACACAGGAGACTGCAGGAGGATTTTCAGACAAACCTCAGCTGTAAGTCAGTGGTACTTGAGCACTGAAACACCTCAGGCTCTTCTGAAAATCCCAGGCATGAAATCAGAAGGGAAAACTTGTTGGGAGTGTGGAGCAAGAAGGGCAGGTCTGACTCCAGGCTGAAACAAACATGTTTTTGCAACTGTGGCATGTTTGTGTGAACTCTCAAAAATCATGTGATGATTTCAAAACAGCATAGAGTTGCTACATCTACAACTGTGAAATCTGGAGAAGGATCTGGTTTTTTACCCTGCTTTAAATAAACAGTACCAAGGGCAGGGCCTCCTGCTCTGTTAAATGGATTGCCAACAAATGTTATTAATCAGATTTCAAAAATGGTGTGGCCTTCTGTTCAGGAGTAGTCCCTGTGCAAAACTGTGGATCTGGAGGAATACTCCCTATTTAATCTTGATCCCAACCTAAGAACTGAGATCAAGGCTCAGAATACTTGCAGAGTGCTGGAAAGTAAACATTTATGCCTCCTCTGCCTGTTAAAATAAGATCACTTTGAAATGCCTTATTTTTCCTTCCAAGTAATCTAATTTTGATGCTTATACATGTATTACACATGTTCTTGAACCTCTCCAAAAAGTCCATAACAAATAGAAACCATCATGAGAGGAAAAATCAGGAGATTTAATGTGTCTCAGCATAGACTTAACATTTGTCTCAGCATGCAGCTGCTGCATTAAGTGGTGTTTGTGTTGTCATAAGAGACAGAATGTGCAAGTATTTGTGTTTGCATTGTGGTAATAATTTATTATATATTCAGCAGGCTGAGTAAAGCTTTTGGATGCTATCTAGGCTTGCCGTATGCGGGTATAAATTCAAAGCTTCCCTAGATCAGGAGTGTCTTTTAAAAATGAAAGAGTTTGCTTAGAAATAATTATGAGAACAAACCACTGCAGTGACTTTTTTCACCAGTGGAGCAATGAAACAAATTAACACAGGCAAAGATGTGAGGGGACAAAGGGGACAGACAAGGCAGCACCTTAAAAGTGTAAGATAAAGGGTGAGTTAGCACTTGCTTTTTCAGGTGTTCCTAAATCAGATTCCAGCTCCAAACCTTGCCTGTGTCAGGCATGGCTGTCCTATGTGCCTGATGAATGAAGAACTGGTGCAAGGTCTGTTCTCAGCTGAGTTCTGTGTCACTCACACTGTGACATCATTGTTTACATTTCTACCCAGTGTTGCACAGCTGGATTCATGAAATGCACCAAGGGGATGGAAATGTGGAATTCTGCCCTTGGCACAGCCAGGAACAATCTCAGTGTTAAATTCACACTGACTTTGGGATGCACTTCAAGTGCCCTTAGGTGAACTTGGACCCCTGAGCATCAGTGGGGTTTACAGCATCTGCTTTTCAAGTAGGACATTCTCAGTAGGAAAAAGCCTGGCATCTTTGTGTACAAGAAATTAAGTTCAGCTGCCCTCCTGTGGAAACAGTTTTATCACAAGGGGAAGAGGGAATAATCTTGTGGGTTATTAACAACTGTTTAAAAAAAAAAAGCAACACCTCAATGAAAAAAATAAAATAATTTATTGTTTTTACAACTGGTATGTGAACGGATGTAATGAATTTATTTATTCTTATTTAACAAAATACCAATTGTGCAAATTCTATATTTAAAATGTTTTGCTATCGTCTCTGTCTCTCTTTCTGGCTCTCTTTTAATTTATGCTTTGGATTTGTGTTGAAAGTACACCTTGTGAGTTTACATAATATATGGCACTGGTCATTTTTTGTATGATTTTATTTAGAAGACTTTCTGCATGAAACAGGAGTATATGTGTATACATATGCATAAATGTATATTCTTTTTCTGCTGCCACCTTTTCCTTAGAGTAAGTTGTAGCTTTTTAATTTGATGACACCTTGTGCTCCAGGCTCCTTGTTATACTTCAAAAAAGCTCTCAACAACCAAGTCCCAAGGGTCTGTGGACCAAAAAAAGCCCCATAATGACTCTTGAAGAAGTCAGAAAACAGATTTGTGTCTCGAAGGCATATGCTGGAGGCCTCAGTGATTGACCCCCAAAGCTGATCCTACCCCTTGGTTTAATTGTAGCAGGATTTTAGGAACGGGGAGTCCTCTCCATGGGAATGAAGTTCCTCTGAGTTGCCAGGACTCTTCTCTCATGCAGCTTCTTATGTTTAAGTGACGACACTAAGGAGAAAGCTCCTGGGTGTCTCTTTATAAAATAGCTTGAATAACATATGATTTGGTTTATAAGGACTGAACCATTAAAAAAGCTGGGTTTTCCATGTTTTCACTGTTTATATACATATATAAATATGTATATATGGCTATAAAAAGTCAAAAGCCTGACTTGGAAGACTTTGCAATGTTTTACTTCATTGCATTTCAACTCTTTGCACCACATCAGGCCAAGTTAGATTAAAAAAAAAAAAACAGCAAAGGATGTTTCCATGAGAATAATACCTGTTTGCCTCCCCTTTTCATCCAGTTCAACTATTGCAGACCTCAAGGGAACCAGAATTGGATGCCTTGTGGGGGGAAAATGTGATGTGGACAAATTTGCAGCTTCTCTGCAGTCAGTTCATTTCCCAATACAAATGGGCTCTGCAAGGGCACATAAACAATTCCAAACTGCTGGAAGTCACCTTGCTCCCCAGTGCCCACGTTCTCCTGAGTTAAATTCCAGCTCAGCCTCTCTGTGCAGTGTCTGCTGCCACCCAGGCACTGCCCAAGGCCAGAGTCAGCCACCAAGGTTTAGAGGAATTAGTGGGTAATGCTTCCTCACTCAAAGCCCAGTTCTAAATCCCAGGGAATACAAGCTTGGGCTTTGATGATCTTAAGGGCAGGCTTTGAACAGGGTTTAAAGGATGGATCATTGATGGTGGGCTTTCAGCTGTATATTCAGGTGAATGTTTCTCCTCATACCATACTCTTGTCACTGAGGAAGATGAAGCCTATAGCAAGAGGCCAAATTAGATTCCCTGGGCAATTCTTGTTTCAAATATCATTACTAATGCAGATACTTCTGGTTTATCACACACACCAGCAAAGTCTGTTCTTGTCTCTTCATGTAAGAGAGATTATTGGGTCATCAGCTGGCACCCCAATAGGTGTTTGGGGGCTTAGAAAGTTTAGCACAAGCAAAAGTTTTCAGTGATAGAATTTGAAAAGCCCCAAACACAGGTGAGTGGTGTAAGAGCTTCTCCCCACACCACACCAAACATCCTAACACGTTCCCACTGCTCTGCACTCTGTGAGTCACAGGACAAAACTCACAGCATCTTTTGCCCTGGAAGTTGTCTGTGGAGGCTCAGAGTCAGTGTAGGGACAGTAAAATCCATTCCACAAAGATCAGCCTGGCATAACCCATGTTCAGACACCCGTGGCTAAGTGCAGGTGCATATTTTGTGTGTGTGCTTGTGTATGTGAGTACTTGGGCCTCCATAACTCCCACTCACAGGAGGAAAAAAATGTTATACCGGGTTTAGTAATACCTAATAAATTAGTAATAAATTTAGAGTTACTTCATGGCATCACTTGACTTTGCTGGAGGTGCTTCAGACATACACCACTGTAAGTGACAGCATAGTTTTTTCTTTATTTATAGTAACTGGTTTACACAATTTATCATGTGGACTGTGAAATCTGCAAATAGATTATCTTATGAAACATAGTGACAGTCAGGCATTGTTAAAATCCCATCAGATACAGGAAATAATGTGCTTAATTAAGTAAGTTGGAGACGGTATAATTCTGTAGAGCAATAAATTTAACTTCTATTGCCAGGTCATCTGCTTAGCATCAGGTAAGAGAAAACGAACAAGATATTCTAAGGGGAAAGCACGAAGTTTGGGTTTGCTTGGTTCTCTTCACGTGCCTCTTTATGCACTGTTGGTGTCAGCACACTGTGGGAAGTCACTTTGTCACCTGGCTGAAATACCAGTACCCTTTGGGAAACCAAGATGTGTCACAAAACTTATTTTTCAACCTAGTCTGTGTCTAATCAGACAGAGTTAATATTTTTAGAGCACTACTGTGTCAGCCAGTTTACATCATAAAAATTTGTTATGCAAAATATAAATTCATTTGAACTGAACTGTGCAAGGTCTACACTGTACCATGACACAGAGAAGGCCAATATTTTGTTTTGTAAACTATTACATATGTATAATTTACCAGTTGTAATCTTAAAACACTTGAATCTGTGATTTCAGTAAAAGTAATAAATACAAACTGTATCATAGGTCCAAAATATTTGTTTATATGGTATATTTGGGGGCCTCTGTTTGCTCTTTGTGCCCCACTGCAGGCAGATGAGCATAAAGAGCTTGAGCATAAATTTAAGGCAGAAATACTCTTTCTGTACGTGAACACTGCATTTTAGTTGTGGTGGGATGGAGTTCCAAAGTGTTTTGGGGAGTTGTAAAACAGCAGGAAGGTGCAGAAAGTGATGTTTGTTAAAAGATTCATAATTAGCCATCTAAATCAATCTCAGAGCAGTAAAGACCTGCCAGGAGCAGGAGGGATGGTGTTGGTGCACGCTGTGTACTGAGGTGGTGGCACAGAAAGGGGAGAGGTTTTTTGGGGACACAGAGCTGCAGACATTCCAGTTGAAATGTGGATTCTTCAAAGGCACTATTACAAAGATTTACTTTTCTAATAGAACATTATAATTCATTTTTCATGCTGATTTCTCGCTTATCCTTCTACATTCCACAACACTAATTTGGGAGTTTTTCTTGTTCCCAAAAATGATGCTTTGCAAAAAGATGCTGTTCCCAAAAGGAAAAGCAAACTCATCCTGTCTAAATCTTAGCCCATATGTGTGTCTAATCTGTTGATGGCTGACATCTTTACTAATTTGGGATTTTGCTTTTATTAAGTTGGAGGTTTTGCTTTTTTGTGTTTTAAAAATTGTGAATGAAGTTGGTTTTTATTTACAGAAACAGTTTATATGTGCCTAGGAACAGCTTTTCTTCCTAAGCTGTTAAACAATGGCAGTGCAGCTTTACAGAGCTGTCAGTACCTATAGAGGGGCCCAAGCTCTTCCCAAAAAAGTGTTATCACCAGGGGATAGATACATCAGTGCCTCTTCCACAGCTTTGCATAACAAGCTGCAATGTCACTGTGATCATGGCAGGTCCTGTCTTCCCAAAATTCCATTTTCATTTCCCACTTTAGAGTTTGCAGTAGCTCAGAGAAAGCCATTACTGGCAAGGGAAATCCGTTGGTGTACAAATCAAATGGAGCAGACACAGCATTACAGACTTCCCCAAATGTCCAGTGCTGCCATAATCCCATTACTGTGCAAGGACTGTTCTGTATCAGGAAGATGAACTCATTCTCTCTTAATGCATTTTCCATCTCATCATACTGTGACATTTCACCTCTTCAGAAACTATCTGTAATTACATGTGAGGAGGGAGAGCCTCAACTTGTAGATCCAAATCTCATTTTAAGGTGGGGATGCAAGATGGATTTGATCCAATTTCAGTCTTCTAGCCAAGCCAATCCTTTTTTTTTAAGAAAAATTAAAAAAAAAAAAAAATCATCAGTTTTGGAAACGTCTGAGTATGTCCAGTAATCAAACTAGAAAATGTACAAGTCTTTCCACATTGCCTATGCTGTTACCTAATTCTCCAGTACTCTGTGAAGTTTAAAGCAGTAAATCCATCACACTTAGACCACTCACCATTCTAAGCTGACCCAAGGACAGGGTTGAAGAGTAAATGCATGGGAAAAATAATTCAACAAAAGCCAAGGAAAAAATATTTTCCACGCTTGGAGGGCCAGGGTGGCAATCTCTTTGCTTTCCCTTGATTGTTCTGGGGAAAAAACCCACATCTAAGTGAAAACTCACAGACATTTTCTTAAGCAGCTGCTCAAGAAGGCTTTGTTGTAGCAATCTAAGGCTGAGCTTATTAAAACAGTCACTTTGGCCATTGCCACCGTAGCCTGACTGCTCCAAGTGTTGCTAAAGAAATACAGTGAGACAGGGAAGTTGGATGAAATTCTGGAACACGTAGGTGTGGGAGAAAGAAGCGTGAAGAGCCATTACTCCTTTTGAGCTTTAAGCTGCTGGGTAGCAGGTGCTGTGCCCTCTCCCAGTGGGATGCATCCCACGCCCACGGAACATTTTGCTCATGATCAAAGGTGAGGTCTGCAAATGTGAATTCTGCCCTAGTAAACACATGAGGGCCATACACACATTAGTGTAAATAACCTAGGTTTTGTGGGGGGAAAAATGTGCCAATTGCACCTGACTGGCAACGCAGCAAAGAGGCTCATTGGAAAGCAGCCCTGTAAAGCCATGGAGGTACCAGAAGGGAACATCACCATGAGCACCAGGACGGTCCTGCCGTGCCCCAGAGCATCGGGGAACTCACATCTTGAAATAGTTGAGAGCTGGCAGCAGGCCACCCATGCATGGGCTGAGAGATGGCAGCTGCCCAACAAACAGCCTGAGTTACCTAGTAAAGGTGGTCTGTAACTAAAGGGGAACAAAAATTACACTGGAAACTTTCCGAGAGCACTTTAAAGTGGTGGATTTGAGGCCGGGCCCTGCCCGCTGGAAGCGGGCCTTTGCCCAAGGCCTCGCTGCGCTAGGCCGGGCTTTGTCCAGAACAAACAGCGCTGGCTGCATTCTGTGTGGGCTGGGAGGAATGTTTTCTCACTGATATTTATGTGGCATGCTAAGATCTGACAGCCAGCCAGAGGGGGGCTCAAGGCCAATATTTCATTTTAAATACACGCTGCAGACGGAGGAAGGAAAGCAACATGGGATGGCATTGCTTGTGAGGGGTGGCCTGAGCAGCAGAGCCGAGACAGGCTCTGTATGGAGAACCAGAGATAGAGGTTGTTTCGACAGGAATTTGAGCTATGAAAGGATTTAAGGGGAAATTACCAACCAGTCTGGCATTCAGATGCCAAAACACACAGGCAGACTTGGCTGCACAGGCACACTGTAATGCTCCTCTGCTCGGTTTCAAAGGCAGAAGGGAAGTGGCAGAACCTGGCTGTGGAAACCTCAGCCTCTCCATGCATGCAGGGAATAAAAAATCTCCATCACAACACCACCCCTTTGTCAGGATCAAATCAAATTCTGAAGAATTCTATATGGAGAACTTTTCCTTCAGAAGACAGAAGAATGAACCATAGGATGCTTTGGTGCCTGCTCCATCAGAATATTTAGTGTTTTGGGATGAGTTTGTTGTGCATTTTTGGCTATTTTCCCCCCCAAAACAGGGCAGGCAGAGATGAAGCCAGAACCTAAGGCAGGCTGTGATGCTGCTGTGGAACAGCTTTGCCTCCAGAAGGTCTCTGCCTGCCTCAGCCTGCTCAAGGCTTTCCCAGTATGGCTCCAATCTTGGGCTCCTCTTCCCCGCACCTTCTACCCCCGGAGCCATTTCCCTTGGCCGCATTCATAATGTGTATTTAAATTATCACCTGGTTTGCTCTCAGAGCTGGTCAGGTTTCTAGAAATATGGAAAAGAGGATGTCTAATACCAAGTAGATTAGGGAAAAAAACACATCCAAAAAAAAAGAAATTAGGAGGTGTAGTTACTTCTCATTTACAAATACAAAAGAGAAAAAGAAAAGGAAAAGCTCCAAGAAGGAAGAGTATCTATGAACTGTATCTCTTCTCTCTTGAATCTGGATGTAAGCCATAACCAGGCAGCATCCAAAAACTTTGGAAAAGTCAGGGAGTTAATTTAGACAGAACTCAATATCTTGGGCTAAGCTTTAAAATACAAAGCAGAACAGCTAAAATAAGAGAATGGAGCAGCGATAGAGGAAAAAATGCTTGAGTTTTCAATTAGATACAGCAAGGAGGGAGAATAAACTAAGAAGAGAGCCCAGACGATTTAGGATAGTTTCATACAAGGTTACACTTAACAGATAAATATAAGGAACAAAAATTTTTTATTCCAATAGGATAAATATGGATTTCTATTAGAAGCAGTAGCTGAAGAACTCATAGCCCATTTTTTTATGAGAATGTGGATATTGTTACAAAAAGCTGAAGGCTGCAGCCCAGATGGGTTTATCATTTTAAGCCTTTTTAAAGCCTAGTTGATTTATTTAATTAGATATTCCAGGAGGCTCCTACTCCTGCATGGAAGCCATGGTTGCTGTTTTATGCATTGCAACTCACAAAGGGGTGGGAGTGAGTCAGACTCCTGATGTACCTCTGAATGTAACACTGGCTTTTAGAGCAAAGACTTAGCAGGGAAAATAGAGATTCTTTGTACACCTGCTCAGGCCAGGAAGATGCACCTCAGAGACACAGGATTTAGGCATCAGCTTGATCAACAAGATTAACCGCAAGGGCTCTTGGTTAAAGGAGAAACCCTGGGACCAGGGTGAGGGTCCCTGCTGGAAGTGCACCATTACCACTTTTGGGTTGCAGAGGCTCCTTGAGGGACAACGTAGGTGCTGAGCCCAGAAATTTGTGAGGATGAAGGGATAAATCCTGCCTGGGAGCCAGTCCTTGGGCAGGGGTGTGAGGCCAATTCACCTGACTTGGTCCTGTGAGAAAATCCCTTGGGACACAGCTCAAAGCACTGTAGGGAAGTGGCTGGAGGACCACAAAAACTACATTGGTGTCTATATGGCAACAGACAGAGGTTATTTTAGCAGTGTGAAATGTTTTTGGATTCCAAGAGCACGCAAATAGTGCCAGAGTAATTTGCCAGGGACAATAATGTGTGGTGTAATGCTGAGGATGAAAAGCCTTCAGCTGGGTTTGACCCAGTGTAAACCATCCCTGGGTTCTACTCCAGTTGTTTGCAGTGTTTATCAACTATATCTGGGCTTTTTATCTGAGTAGCATCCATCACTTGAATAGAGATAAATATTAAATTATGTCTACAATTAGATTTAATTCATTCCAGCGAATTTGTAAATCCCATCCTTAAAGCTTTTGAAAAACATACTCTTTTTTTACTCTGCTATTTAATACCAGAGTGTGGCTCCAGCCAAAACCTGAAATCCCACGCAAGGCAGATTATGTTCAGCTCTCTGGCTGTCTGTGTATTTTCCCCTTCTATGTACCTTACAAGCCAAAGCCTGAATTTAGCCCTAAAAGCATATCCTGAGCATACACTCAGGAGACCACAGTCAGGATCCTGCCACCCATCATATTGAACTGATGGATTCTACCAGGATAGGTAATAAAACCATCATTTCAAAAATGGCTCTTTACTTAAAGCCTTTTTTTTTTTTTTTTTTTTTTTTTTTTAATGTAAAAANAATGGTATAGTAGTTATGGCAACTGCTTCCTGCCACCTCTGCTGCCAAAAGCCACAACCCATCCATGAAAAAGAGCTCCTCCATCCAAACACATTTTTCAGTGGACAGCAGCATTCCCTGGCTGGAGAGCACTCTTCCCTTCCCTTCTGCCAAACAAAATGTGTAACAAATGTGAGCTAAGAGTGAGGAATTAAGTGAACTCCTTACAAATGACTTTGTATTTTTACACATACATGCAAGAGACAAGAAATAAGAACACCTCTCAGGGAGGGTTGAGGGGGAGAAAAAGGTAGTGAACCCCCAGGGCTATTCAATGAAAGAAAATGTTTTCCTTTCTTAGAACACATGTTTGGAATTCAAACTCTTAAAAGTCTTGGCATAATACTAATTTAAAAATTGGTAAGTTATTTCCCCTTTTCCCTTAGTTTTATTCTACCTTCGAGGTCAGTGGCAGGATTTCTCAAGTCTGGGGTATTTCCTGCACGCTGATCAAAGTTTGCTGCATGAATTTGAAAATAAAATGTTCCTATTCTTTGCTAGTCCCATAACTCTGTTTCTGTGGGCCGTTCTTCCTGGTCTTGACACAAAATAAGTCTTAAATTCCTTGTTTGACAACATGCTTTTAGAAAAGCTTTACAATTGCTTTTATAGGCTGTATTAATAACTATTACTTTCTCTCCAGAGGTGTAATTCCAATGCAGAGTTATGTGGATCTTGCTTGTCTTTCCCTTGCTTTGTCATCTGTGACCTTTCACCGCTCAGAAAATAATTAGTACATTTTCCAGCAGATAGCTGGATGTTTTCATGCCCTCTTAGTATGGGAAAACATTGTAACAGAGCACTGGAGCAAACAACTCAATGTGCTGCTGTTCTTTCAAGCCCCCGTGCAGCAAATGAATTTAAATTTACAAGAATGTCAAAAATGGAGGGAATCAAGAATGAGCAGCTGCTTATAAAGCAGGAATTGTCCAATATGGACCGATTTTTGAAGTTTTACCAAAATGCACTGCAACCATCATGATTCAAGTCCCTTGGAGATTTTTGGCTGCCTGTGAGAAGATAAGGCACGAGTTCCAGGTCTAATTAGGCATTGCACACATTAGGGTCATTAATGATTTCCACCACAATAGCTTCAGCTGACAAGATATTTTGCAAACAAATGGCAGAAGCACAGTGTGGGCACCCAAACACACATACAGTACACAAGCTGGAAACCATGGGAAATAGAAGGGAAAGTAACAGCAGAGACATGGATCCAATCCCAAATTTGAGGTCAGTTATTATCATGATTTTACTTCCAGGGTCAGAAATGCATTGCAACAACATGAGAACCAAAAGAAATGAGAAGGCAAAGCTCATACAAATGATGCCATTAAATAAATCGAAGTGTGCATCTCTAAGCTTTGACTGGTTAATTCATTGGTTGGATTTTCCCCCAAGTAAGTTATGCTGGGTTGATCCAGGTCTAGTGCAGCTAAAAGATAGTGCTGCCATTCAAAGCCTAATCCTACTCCAATATCCCCAAGCTCCCCTTAACTGTGAAGTTGAGCTGCAAGATCTCAGAATTTGTCTAGGCTTGCACAGGTCAAATGAAGTGGTGACAAATAGGCACCAGAAGATATCCTTCCCCCTGTTTCCCTGCTGAAGCAACTGGAAGACATAAAAGTCATAATTATCCTGGTTTAAGTCACACAGTGAGCAGAACCACAGCCAGGAATGTACCGTGGGCTTCTAGGCTCCAAAATAGTGATATAAAACAACTGCTCCTCTGTTACCAGGATTTTTTACAGCTGCTTTCAGCATCAGGTTTACGTTCGCAGTTATTTTTTCATTCCAGCCACCTCTTGCAGCTGCATCCACAGAAGCAGCTCCACACTGCACACAGGAGCACTGGCCTTGCTTACAGCACCTTTAATTAGTCAAGCCAGGCACCTTTGCTAATTAACAGAGAATCCCAGAATCACTGAGCTTGGAAAAGACCTCCAAGATCTCCGAATCCAAGCTGTGTCATATCACCACCTTCTCACCAGCCCAGAGCACTGTCCAGTCCTTCCTTGGGCATCTCCAGGGATGGGGACTCCAAACCTCCCTGGGTAGCCCCTCCTAAGACCTGACCATCCTTTCCATGGAGAAATTCCTCCTGATGCCAAACCTGACCCTCCCCTGACACAGCTGGAGGCCATTTCCCCTTGTCCTGTCCCTGTTCCCTGGGAGCAGAGGCTGCCCCCCCTGGCTGTCCCCCTCCTGGCAGGGAGCTGTGCAGAGCCACAAGGTCCCCCCTGAGCCTCCTTTTCTCCAGGCTGAGCCCCTTTCCCAGCTCCCTCAGCCTCTCCTGGGGCTCCAGCCCCTTCCCCAGCTCCCTTCCCTTCCCTGGAGACGCTCCAGCTCCTCCATGGCCTTCTTGCTGTGAGGGGCTCAGACCTGCCCAACTTGGTTTCTTCTGCAACTGACTGAGGCTGCACTCGATCCCCTCATCCAGATCATCAAGGAAGATACTAAACTGAAGATATCAAACAGGACTGAAATGCAGGCACCTAAGAGGTACAATGCTTATGGCTTTTGCCACTGCCTTAAGGATCAGATGAGCAGTGTCCCATGGGCTCTTGTTTCTCCTCAGCGGTCTAGGTCCTTACAGATGGAAAATGCTCTCCCTTTCACCAGACAAATCCATCCCTGGGCTCTGACTGCTCTACAGGCTGCATTATGGAACAATGGCTGACTTCTCTGGGAGTAGATCTGTGAAGACAAACACTGCTGTCATCATTTATTCCAGTGGCATGCTATCTGCCAAGGCTGCATTACACTGCTTCTCTTATTCTTTATTTTTTTTTTAAGCCTAAATATATAAAACTGTTGCAAGTGTTTAATGGACTTTCAAGAATGTAAAAAAAAATATTTTGAAACTTTTGGATGTGCCCTTGAGCAGTGTTTACAGGTGCCTTTTGGATTCAGCAGGGAGAGAACGGGCACTTCTTTTCATCCTGCAGTGGATGCCCACAGTGGGTCAGCTGGACTGCACATCCCAAATGTGGATTTCTTTCCAGTGACAAAGGGACACAGGGTTCAGGTGCAGACAGCCACAATGCAGATGTCTGGGGCTGAGTGAGATGAATCTCATTCCAGGTCTCAAAGGCCTCAAAGTGCTTGGGAGCAGTATCCTGTTTCCAAAGAGTTTTCAAGTAAGAACTCAGCTCCAAATGGCCATAATTCTTTCCAAAAATTGACTGGATGAAGGCAGGTTTGTTCTGCAGCATTTTTTTTCACTGAGCTACTATTGTGAGAATTAGTAATGTTCCAATTCAGCCTCTCTCCCTCCCTATCATCCCTCCCCTTGACGTTCTCCAGCTCTTACTTCATTGAAAAGTTATCTTCAAGGCCAAAGTAAGAAACTGTACCTCCTCTCTGCTATAGAAAATATCAAATCCCCTCTGAATGTGAAGGTTGCAATGACTGTCACAAAAATGCTTTACTCACCTACCCCTGCCCAAAATATATCCATGTGGAGTGATCTAATATTTATGCTGCGACTTATTTTCAGATATTTTGTTTAATTAAAATATGACATTGTTTAAAATCAGATGAGGAAGGCCTTGGAGACGTGTGCAAGTATTTGCTTCACTTGGCCTTGATACACAACATCAAAACTGTAACTACAGAGCTTTGAGAGTCAATTATTGAATTATATATTAGCAGTGGTTATTAGAAATCGATCCCTATTACACATCCAATATTGGCAAGCCTTTAAATTCAAGGAGCTGGGACTGTGAGATCCAAAATGTGACCATGAAATACAGAGAGGCTTTGACTGCTCTGCATTGTGCAGAATCTCTCTGGGTGAGGAACCCTTGTTGCTGTGCTACCAGCACAAAGGGAAGCCAGCTCCACACCCACTTGCTGTGTGTGTACTTCCACCATCTCTCCTTTTCTGCCCTCTTCACTCCGTGGGGAATAAATGTATTCGAGCCAGCTGCTGCTTTCATGTCTGTGCAGTTTTTCTGCAGGTGGCACTCAGTTCTCTTGAATGTTCTCCAGCTCATTCCAAACATCCAAGTTTCTTATTTTTACAATAACCAAAGAGTTAGGCAGTAAGAAAGGGAGAAGTGAGTGAATTACTGAACTCATGGAGGGGACAAGATTTGGAGCAACTGGTGCAAGTTTCTGTGTCTGGTTCCTGGGTTCTTTTTCTCCTCCTACTTTAGCTGTAATTCTACAGGCAACCAAATTCAAAAGAGGAGCCTCATAAAAAGGGGAGTCAAATATTTGTGGAAGGTGTTGGATCTCTCAGCTTCTTTTGCTACCCAAGTGATTTCTGCTCCAAGCAAAGGTGGTGCTCAGTGTTCTTTCATTTGTATCATTTATTATTAAGATGTATTTGATTAAAATAATGAAACTGAAGTAATTGTAGAAAATTACTCCCACGGGATGTGAGGATTCCTCCTCTAGCATTTTCTGTGAACACTCTCATCTTTATGGTTTGGTATAAATTAGAGGCCACTTCTGAGTTTTTAGAGGTTATAAATATGAAAGGGGTTTTTTTTCCCTCCTTCAACTATTACATCATAAAATGAAAAGTGACTAGCAAAAACATGTCTTGTCCTTCCTACTGCAGAAAATAAGCTAATTTAAAAATCAAAATAATCGGCCCTATCTATTAAAAAACTGTAGTGACAATCAGGCCCTTGCTAACACTTGTTATTCCATGTAGCTCCACGGGCTTTGGTGGGATGGCTCCACATTGCACCCACATAAATAAAAATACTTTGGGCCCAATAACCACAAATTTATAAAGGTCAATGTACAGCTTCTAAAGAAACAAATATTTTAAGTGCAGTGTCTAACTCCTGGGTAATTTTAACCCATTTTGACAGCTTGCCAAACGTCACATTGTCATGTTTACAAAAATTAGAATGCTTTCATGTGGGACTAGGAAAGTCATATTTGCAGTGCAAAGTTTACCTGCTTATATAAAAATCTCCTCAATTTTCCTGTTGGTCTAACATAGAATTACCTAAAATGATTCCTACTTTTGCACACAAAATTATAGAATTAAGCTAGTGAGCTATTTCTGAGTATTACTAGCAAATTTCACGTGTGTGGGTGCTTTTGAGCAGGACTAAAGGTTGTTTAGTGCCATCTTTTGGGTGGTCCCAATACTACAGAACAGCTTAATCAAAGCAATTAGAGACTTGCCACCATTTCTGTACCCAGGAAGCCACGTGTTACTTGTTTCTAGAGAGTGTGGGGATGACAAAACACTCAATGGGAGCAGGAATTGCTGGGAGTGTTTCCATGCTGCACAAAGCCCTTTCTTAGCACACAAATCCCCAAATCCCCAGCAGCAAAATATTTTCCTGTTTAGAAACACTGTTTTTTTTCCAGCTTTGGCCAATGTTCGTGCTATTTTATAAGATAATTATCTATGTATTCAGTCACACCCTATAGCGCCGAATTTCTTCCTCCTGACTCTTAATGTAAGATCTACAATAAACCCATGATTTAATTTTTTCTTTTCTGTCTCTATTCAATATTCCTTTCCAGCCCTAAAACTAGATCTATGTCAAAACCAGACAAATCCCAAGCATCCAAAACTCCAACTTAACACCTGCTCTGACAACACAGAATTGAAAGTGCATATAAAATATTGGTCCCATGCTACCTGGTACATGATAACTACAAAATCTAGTCATAAACCAATGGTTTTAATAGGATTTTAAATAGGATTAGACTACAATGACCCTTTGGAAAGGTTGGTGGCCAACTAATCTCACCTTAGGCAAGAAGAAATTGAGTGTACTGATGTAGGTAATGCTTTCAGCAGGGTTTTCTTTTCCTTTCATGGGGTGAGAGGCCTTTTTACCCCAACTCCTGGACAAATGAGACACTTCCCACAGCAAAGCCTAATTGTACCTGGTAGGGAGAGCACAGGAGGTAGCTGGGCTTTGGTGCCACTTAGGAGCACAAAGAGCAAGTCAGAGTTTGTCCTGTGTTCCCTGACCCAGAGGCAGCACACACAGAGAGCCAAAGGAATTACTCATGTGTGGAGCAGCATTTATTTACAGCACTTGGCCCTGGAGCCTAGAACACCAGCTGATCCTTTTTGTGCTATCTCTGAGGGTTGAAACGACATACAGAGCAAAATTTTGGACACAGCAGCCTCTCCAGCAAAATGCTGATGTCTGTAATTAAGCTTATCTCTGTGTGGTAATGTTTCCCAGGCACTGCTTCCTGTTCCAAGTGCTTGTTGGAGGCTTTCTGGAAGTGTCAGAAGGTTTGCATTCCCTTACTTTTGAATAATCAAAACTGCTTGCAAATGTGTTTGGATGTTGAAACAAGCCCAGGCACGGATGGTTTGCAGCATTTTAGGGACATGGCTCTGGAAGCTGCTTCCTCCACCAGTGCATCCTTCCCTCTGCTGGGGTAGGAGGTAGATACACATAATTCAGTCCTGAAATCCATCAAATTCAATTTTACAGCTCTCTGTCTCCATCTCTCCTGCTGGAAAACACATCTACTCATGTGCCCTCCCTGAAGCAAAAATCACGAGTTGATGTTGTCACTTCTTGCAGTTTCTGAGCGCCTGATGTCATAGCTGGAGTGTTTATAGCTTTTCAATTTGTTTCCGACACCACGTTTGAGTTTGGATCCTTTTGAGGAGGTAAAAAAAGAATATTTTTCTTGGAGAGCTTTGAAATCCAAATTGCAAAGCTGGCAGGACCCACTCAGTTAAATTTGGGTTCACTTTTCTGCCTTATTAGCAATTTTGTTGCACAACCTATTTTAGCTGGTGTATTTACCATATAAAGCAAAGCCAGCTCAGCTGGCATCATAGAATTATATAAATGTATGTTTTTATAAAGTGGAAAATTTTTACCTGTTTGCTAAAATACCTGATGATGCCTTGGGTTTAAAAAAGTGTGCTATGCATATTTGCACTGGAGCTGGGATTTTTATACCACACTCAGTTCATAAATGGTATTGAGCAACAGCTTCTGAGATTTTTAAATAATCAAAAAAGGCCAAGTGGGTGAGGGAAACTTGGAAATTGTGCTGATCTACTCTGGGACCTTGGAGATCTCAGGGAAGGGGCTTCCATAGATGGCTTTGAAGACACAAAACATATAAGCAGAATAGTTAATGGAATAATTGGAATAATTGGAATTTCAGCCTCAGAAGCCCAAGGAGTCTCCTCCAGTCCATATCCTTCACTAAATCCCACATTTAACGGGGTCCAGCCTTGCTCCTGCCAGTGCATCCCCTGAGCCCAAACCAGCCCAGATGGGCCACAAAGAGGACTCTGTGTCCTCTTCCCCCACTTGCATTTCCCAAGGGACATGCAGATGTCCCTCTGCCCAGTGTGCAGCTGGGGCAGCCACAGCCAGCTGCAACCCAGAGAATTTGGGGTTGCCACAGCTGTGTTCCCCAGCCAGAGCCAGCTGCAACCCAGAGAATTTGGGGTTGCCACAGCTGAGTTCCCCACCCAGAGCCAGCTGCAACCCAAAGAATTTGGGGTTGCCACAGCTGTGTTCCCCACGGATTCAAACTGGGCACCAGAGCCAGGCCTCTTTCCCAACAGGAGAGGGCAATGCCAGGAGAAAAGGGGATACGATGTCCACCTTCCAGTCATGTCCATCTTATGGTCATTAAGGATGGCTGAGCTTGTGCAGGCAATGAAATTAATTATTCTGATAAAATAATTAAATATTCCATGTGAGACAATGGTGCCTCTTTCTGCCTGCAATATTGGAACTGCATATCTAAATATATTTGGAATTAAAATTTATAATCCTCTAATTAAACAGAAGGTGGACAACAACTGTGAGAGAATGAGTCAAAATACTGAGATTAACTGTTAGACAGAATAATACTGGGAAAAGCTTCCCCCATGCCTATTTTACCCCTTCCCTCTCTTCTTAGGTCCAAGACAGCAAGAGCTTTAAATATCAAAGCAAGAAGAGAAACTGAGTGATGCTAAATGGAAGTTACATGTTTTGTCAACCGACTTTTTGATGTTTGGTCTTCAGCATTAACGCTGTTTCTTTCAGAAGACCTAAGAGCAACAAGAGTGAAAATACAAATTTGGTTTGCCTTGGTTTACTACTGTCTGTTTATTTCCTGCTGTGTCTGTGGGATAAGCTGACAAGGGGGGGATGGATGGGTGTTTTCTTTGAAAAACTTCATTTCTTGTGGAAGACACTGCACATGCTTCCTCTCAATACCATTTGTAAACAGAGCATCTCAGCCAAGTTTTTATGTTTGGTCCTGTGACGGGTGAGCACGATGCTGAGTTAAGCCTGACTATAAATATTCCAGGATTGGGGCCTACTTGTCTGCTGAGTGCCCTTTGTTCCCATTTTGGGCCCCAGCTCCGTGTCCCGTTGCTCCAGAGGGAGCTGCTCCTGGGGGAGAGGTATTAACAGTGGGAATTCCAGTTGTGCAAGAGAGGTTTTGTGCCAGAGAGGCTCCCTGAGCTCAGCCAGGGAGACACCGCCAGGCCTCTGCAGGGAACTGGCACAGACAGAGAGGTCAAACCTTCCAAAAAACAGGAGGGAGCAGCGAAGGGAGGCTCTGGCTGTCACTGCACAGCACCCACCCTGGCACACAGGGGCTTCCTCACCTCCTTGGGGATGTGTCAGTGAGGGACAGCCAAGAAGGGGCAGCGTCAACTCAAACCTGATGGAAACAGCTCGATCTATTTTGTCAGTTCCTGCTGGTAGGTTTTGGCACGGCTTGTAAATCACACGGTGTGAAGGAGGAGCTCTCCTGGGCTTAGCACGGCCCTCCCTTCCCCATCCTCCTGCAGCACTTGGGAGCGAGGCAGAGGAGGCAGGAATTAAGGGCAAAAAAAGTAAGGCAAGCAGGGGTTAGATCTTGTCTTTGCCCCTCATCATCCCACTCTAATTGGCAGTAAATTAAATTAATGTCCCCCAAGTTAATTCTGCTTTGCTTATGGCAGTACCTGGTAATTGATCTCCCGGCCTTTATGTCAATTCACGAGCTTTTCTACCTGGTTTTCATCCTCCCGTTCTGCAGAGCAGGAATGAGGGATCAGCTGGCATCCAGCCAAGGTCAGCCCACCATCATACCCTGCAGTTCTTTACCTAAGATCAGTGTTACAACCTTTTATTCCTCTCATTTCATTGATAAAATGGAGATATTAGGCATCCCAATGTGTCAGGCAAAATATGTGGTGATGTCTTGCCTCCAGCTCAGCTGACCTTATGATTAAAACAGAGTGTCAGCATTGGCATATAGAAATCATGTGGATTTAGGGAGACCTAGATCCAGGATTTAGGGAGACCTTTTGGGGGTTTGTTCCATCCCAAGACGCCAAAACAAATCTTACTGATTTTCATGCCCTTGTACCTGATAGCAAACAAAGATTCCTCATTCACTTCATCCCCAACATTTAAAGAGAAGCAAAAAGCAATCTGAAATTAGAGCCTAATATTAGGAAGCAAGGGGGATTGAAAGCAAGGGGAAAAAAAAAAAAAAAAAAGAGGTAGCTACCCATGTCCTGTTCAAAATGTGGATAAAACTGCCAAAAATAAAGAACAGATCAGCAACATCATGAGTCCTGTCCCAAAAGTTATGGCAGAGTTACAGGTTCTGCAAATGTCTAAGAATTGCATAGATACAACAAAGATATTTTGTCTAATTGCTAAGGAATTCCTAAATCTCTTTGTACCTCAGGTTTTTACCTGTCAAAGAAGGATAATCCTCACTAGGAGATTTTAGGAAATGCTCCTTAATGGCAGTGAGTTGCTCCTTTGAGCCCCATTCCTACAAACCAAGAGGAAAGCCCATCCAAGCTTTTAGAAAAGCACAGATTAAATGAGTCTAAACACATATATATAAATTGTTTGGAGAGTGGAGAGTGGTTAATCACTTTCCTTAAAGGTTTGTGCCCTGTGTTAAATACACTCACTGCCAATCAACTTTTGATTATCCAGCATAACAGAGAAGAAGGGTGGGGGAAGAGGGGATGAGCCAGGGTGAGGCAATTGATATTTAATGCCACTGAAAATGTTTGCTGCTAATGTTCAAATTTCTTGAAACTTTTTATAGGGTGTATCAGCATTATATGGGCTCTGGTCAGCAGGAATGACCAGCACATCCAGGACAGCATGGAAATCTTACTGGACAGTGGCTTTGGAATGAGTGTGGCATTACACAAAGGAGTCTCAAAGGTAAAAAATTTATTAATAGGCGAAGTGATGAGTTTTCATCAGGAGGAATTCCATGGAAATTGTATCATGTCTTGCAGTGCTTGTGAAATTCTCTGTCCACAGCACAGGAGAAAGTGTGGGATCTGTTGAAACCCCAGTGTGATAAAACTATCAAAATGTCAGTGGAGCTCAGGGCACTATGAATGTGCTCCTTGCCTGTTGCCAAGGGCCTTTGGAGCCATTGTTAGAGCTATATTTAACTTCTGAAGCACTTTTAGAGCAGACATGCCATCATCCAGCATTTTGTTTTGCCTGATTGCTTTTATTTGATCTCTGGCAGTTGTTTTGATCATGAAAATTCAGATTTAGGTCAGCTGTTCACAAGAAATTTAGCTGGTGGCACAAATTCTTCAGTGGGAATATTTCTACTACCAGAAAGTGAGACACAAAGTCAGACCTCAACAGTCTTTTAAACCACCTATTGTGAATTTATGTGGGATATGGACAGGTCTGAATTCACATTCTCATGCAAATCTCCTTTAATTTAAACAGCAAAATATTTGACTGATGCAGCCAGAATTGTCAGCCCAAGTTCCTGCTGAATCCCATTTTGATAAAAGTTTATAAAAGAAAGTAGAAAGAATTGGGAGCAGCTCATTTTGAGTGCACGCAGGCCTACATTGTCTATTTAGCAATAAAATTTGGAGGCTGCCCAAATTTCTGCATCTACTTTTTTTAAGCAACCTTGATAATCAGTAATGTAAAAGCAGAAATTACAGATAAATGCATTACCATGTTAAATCCCATGATTCTCCTCCAAAATAAAAAGGTGTACTTCCCATTAAAGTGATCATGGACATTGTTTTGCCTTTTCCCATTTCTGCTGATTATCAAAACAGGCAAAATTAAGAGGTTTTCTCTCTTAACTCAGTTATCCTACTAACAAAACTCAACGGTTAATGACCTCAAAATGAACAATAAATGGAAATATATAAATTAAGCACACATAACACAAGGACCTCATAAAGAACCCATCTCCAGAAATAATCTTGAAAGTGTTTTTCAGAGGACTTTTTCAACAGCAGCAGGTCTTTTATCCCTTATTCAATGGGCCTAATGTGCCATCTGCTGTTTTAATTCCTAAATTTTAACAGTTTTTGAAAAGAAGCATTCATTCTGCAGCATTGAAACAAATAAAATTGGGGTGGTTGTGTTGCCCCTTTTTTTTTTTTTTTTTTTTTTTTTTNCCGTTATTGCAAAGAGTGGTGAAGAAATTAAAGCTTCAGCATTGTTAATCCTGCTCAGAGACCTAACAGCACTTGGGTCTAAGCCATAAAAACTGTTCTTGCAGAGCAAAATACCACGATCTGACCCAAAAAACGATGATGTGGTGGCGCTATCTGGTGGCTTACTTGGCATTACAGTGTCTTGTATCCCTGACTGGATTTGGTTTTCAACTCCAATCACAAGAAATTTCTTTCAAAAGACCAATTTTATGCCTTTTCTGAGCCTTTATCTACGTGAAACCCTGAGAAAGGTCAGTGCGTTTCTTTCTATGTCTTGAGTCACACAAACTGTGATTGGAGCTGGCACAAATTCGGGAAAATATAGATTAAAAATACATATACAGAGGCTTCAGTGCCCTGAATAATCCAGCTAAACTCACTGGGGTTGTTCACAGAAAGCAATTCGAGCACTTACAGGATGCTCCAGGTGGTGACCCAGGTGTGACAGGCAGCAAACCCAATGCAGAAGTTCCTTCCCAACACAATTTGTGTTCAGGCAATGCAACAGAACAGTTCAGTTCTTTGCTAAAACACTTCCCTGGATACTACATAAGGATCAGGAAAACTTCTGTCCTAATCAGGGAACTGTAAAGTTCCCTGCTAAAATGTAAGCCTTTCCACCAGGAAAGCTGGAAGGCTGGGAGATGAACCATGAAACGCTCCCAGAACCATTTTTTATAGGCGAGTGCCACCTGGTGGGATGTAGAGAAGACTTTCCAGCCCGAAAAAGCTGTTTTAAGGTGGTCAGGATCTTTTGAAATCACAGAATTAACAGCAAAAACCAGCAGCAAAACCAAAGGTACATCTGGCAGCTGGGTGGACACAGCTTTGGTGGCCTGGCTCTGGTCCCTGCTGATCTGAGTGACACTGATTACACTCACAGACAAAGAGGTTTTTATATTTTTAATTCATATATTTGCAAGAGTCTCTATCTTGAACCAATGCAAGTTGAAAAGTAAATTAAGAAGATGATTTCCTTTCAATTCCAAGTTTCTATTTCCAGGCTTTCAAACTGCTAATTCCCTAAATTAGGTATCACCAAATTAATTAACAGCATGAATGAATGGTACCTTGGTTGTGTTCTATCCTAGGAAAAGCACATTAGAGCTGGGCACACGCAGATCTCAGAGATAAGGGTAGATATTGACACACATTTCCAACTCAAGTGAAAAATTATTCATAACTGAAGGGATTTTTCTGCTGCTGATGTACTGATGGGCAGCAATCACAGCCTCTGGAAGTCAATCCAGCATTTCCTGCTGTGTCCCAAAGAAAATCCCCCATTTGAGGCCTACTTCTGATTTTGCTCATCACTCTGTGGGACAAGAGCACTTTTGTTGAGCAAGTAGCTGGGAAATTGGGTTCATCTTTTCAGATGTTTTTTTGCACAACTTCAAACAATGTGCAATTCTAAACTTGCAAGACTTACAGAACGCCATGGGAAATGGATGTATTGTCAGAACTTAGCAGGCAGTCAGACTGAGCTATTGACACACACATGTGGTTCCAAGTTTGTCTGACATGGTTTAAATTAGGAAGAAAAGCCTCAGGGTTATTAGATTTAGTGGCATAAATGGGACGCTCCAACCCAAGAAAACAGTGGATACATAAAATTTTAGAAACATTTGCCCTATCCCGAGGTTTTGCTCCTTCTGTTTTCAGACCCCGAGTTTCACACTTGTATTAAATGATGTGTTGACAGACACAAAAGCATCTTTGTTTAATTGGGAAGCCCAGGAGCTGTCACCAACAGGTACACACATTCTGTTTTTAATCCCACATTTATTCACCACTTCTTTGCCCTCCTCCTCCAAAAAGGCCTCCAGAAGCAGAAAGCTGGGGCTGTGCACATAAAGCATTAAAGGGGATTAGCTGCACCACCATGCTTGGGTTATGGCTTCAAAACAAAACATTGGCTGCACCTACGTAAACGCCCCTGTTTAAGTGCTTGGAAAGGACCCATTTCTCAGTACAGGTGCATGACCGACTGCAGCTATTAGGGCTGAGAAAGGGCAGGGATTGCTTGGAAAGGAGGAAGGGGGAAGGGAGAAGGGGGGGGATTAAAAATAAAAAGAATTTTAAAAAAAATTTAAAAAGGAGAAATAGAAGAAACAGCCACTAAGGCGAGCAGGGATGTGTCCCCAGGAGCTCCGGACCGTCCACCTGCCGCTCCCCGGAGCCCCGCGGGGCAGGGCGCGGACCCGCAGCGCATCCAGACGCTCCCACGAGCGGTCCCCGCGGGGCGCAGCGCTCGGAGCCGGGCACAAAGCACCGCCGGGGCAGGGAAGGGGCACAGCCCAGCCCGCTGCGGCAGCCAGGGGCCGACCCCG
>VZTR01018845.1:365129-388152 GCA_013400775.1 Chaetops frenatus
GTGGCCGAGGCGGGGGCCGCGGCGGAGGGGCCGGAGCCCGCCGAGCCTGCAGGTACCGTGGGGACGGGGAGGGCAAAGGGAGGGGAGGGGGGGAATCTGACGGGGATGCCCGCCGGGGTTCGGGGGCGGGAGCACAAACCTTGGGTGCACGTCTCGAGTATCCGTGGGTTTGGGCTTCTGAACGGTGCTCTCTTGCTGCGCTCACCTGCGCTTTCCCTCCCTCTCTCTTTTTTTTAACGCAGAAACGAGAAGCAGGAGGAAGAAGAGGTTCGTGTCCAGCCCCCGCTACGTGGAGACGATGCTGGTGGCCGACCAGTCGATGGCCGAGTTCCACGGCAGCGGGCTGAAGCACTACCTGCTGACCCTGCTCTCCGTGGCCGCCAAGCTCTACAAGCACCCCAGCATCCGCAACTCCATCAGCCTCGTGGTGGTGAAGATCATGGTCATTTACGAGGAGCGCAAGGGCCCCGATATCTCCTCCAACGCCGCGCTGACTCTGAGGAACTTCTGCAGCTGGCAAAGGCAGCACAACCCGCCCAGCGACCGGCACGCCGAGCACTACGACACGGCCATCCTCTTCACCAGGCAGGTGAGGGACACCGAGGCCACATCCAGCCCCGCACCCACTGCTCCCTCCCCCCTCTGCCGGGAGACCTCCGAAAGAGGGTCCAGAGAAAAGTCGCGTGTCACCGCAGCTGCAGCGAAGCAGGCTAAAAATTAGATGAGCTGCTTTTTATTTTGTTGATTTTTTTGTTTGCTGTTTGCACCACGTCTGGTGAAGCTCACAGTTTGTGCAGTGTCTTTCTAAACTCGCAGTTTGTGCACTGTGTTCCGGCCCCATATATTTTTAGCAGATTTCAGATGGAAATTATGCATTTTATTTCTACGTGTAACCCTCGCCTATGTTCCAGAGACAGATTTTTGCCATCATACCCATTGAAGTGCTGAATATTTATGCTCTTTCCATAAGTAAAGGCAAACTGCCAGGGCTGGATGGCTCTTGCCAAGGTTAAGTCTCTGATCTGATTAATAATGAAACTGCCTTTTTTTTTTTTTTTTTAACAGGACCTGTGCGGTGCCAAGACATGTGATACTCTTGGGATGGCTGATGTGGGAACAGTTTGTGATCTAAACCGCAGTTGCTCTATCATAGAAGACGATGGTTTGCAGGCTGCCTTCACAACAGCCCACGAATTAGGTACTTGAAACTTTGCAAAGCCATTCCCTGGGATTAATTGAAGCCAGCTTGATGCCGTAAAGCCCAGCCTGCACCTCCCCGGAGCAGTCGAGAGGAGGCAAAGCCCTGCCTTGAAGCAGGGTTGGACTCTGGAAAGCAAATCTGGCCTGCACAGCATTGTCTGCAAGAGCTGTGTGTGTGCCTGCAGGAGAAAAAAAAAAAAAAAAAAAAAAAAGAGGGGAGAGAAGATCCAGTGCCATCTGCTTGAAATCTGGGAGCGTTCAGATTCGGGTTATTAATTACAGACCAGGCTATGAGCGGCTCTAGAGCAATATTTAAAATACTGTTGGTAATGCATAGGACAGACTTCCTCAAGTCACAGACTTTCCTTTTCTCCCTTTCTCGAAGGCCACGTGTTTAACATGCCTCATGACGATGCAAAGCAGTGTGCTGGCATCAATGGAATGAGCCGGGATTTCCACATGATGGCATCCATGCTCTCCAACCTGGACCGCAGCCAGCCCTGGTCTCCATGCAGTGCCTACATGATTACAACATTTTTGGATAACGGTCATGGTAAGGTTATTAAGCTTTCCATTCATGTGGCGTTTCAGCTCTTGGGCTTTACTGCTTTGCTTTTTTTTTTTTTTTCTTTAAGAGTGCTTTCTGCTTCAGCACAGACTTAACCTTTTGCGTGCTGTCAGTGAGTTTAAAAGAGCCTCGTTTTTACAAAAACGGTGGCACAAATGGGCTCAGAGGCTTCTGTTAAAAAGCAAATGCAGTTCCCTTTTAAAACTGAACATACAGCATCATCTGACATCTTTTTTTTTTTTCCCCTTTTCTTCCCACTTTTTCAGGGGAGTGTTTGTTGGACAAGCCCCACAGGCCCATCCAGCTCCCTTCTGACTTGCCTGGCACGCTGTACGATGCCAACAGGCAGTGCCAGTTCACGTTTGGAGATGAGTCCAAGCACTGCCCCGACGCAGCCAGTACGTGCACGACGCTGTGGTGCACCGGCACCTCGGGAGGGCTGCTGGTGTGCCAAACCAAACACTTCCCCTGGGCAGACGGCACCAGCTGCGGGGAAGGGAAGTGGTGCATGAATGGCAAGTGTGTGAATAAGACTGAGAAGAAGCATTATGATGTAAGTAGTGAGAAAGGAATCGGTGCAGCTTGGGTTGCAGAGCC
Source organism: Chaetops frenatus (assembly GCA_013400775.1). Taxonomy (NCBI): domain Eukaryota; kingdom Metazoa; phylum Chordata; class Aves; order Passeriformes; family Picathartidae; genus Chaetops; species Chaetops frenatus. The sequence goes on from VZTR01018845.1 coordinate 367,495, forward strand.
GCGTGGAGAGCGCTGCGGTGGGAGGGATCTGTTAGAAGGGGCCGACTCAATGCTAATGAACAAACTTGGGGCAGGTTTTTTAATGAGTTTGGGTGAAAATGAGCGTGGTGATGGTTTATATGGTGTGCTCTTGTATGGATTTTCCTGCATTAACTTGTGTCCTGCTCTTGTTGTTGTTCCAGACGCCGGTGCATGGGAGCTGGGGGTCCTGGGGGGCGTGGGGCGAGTGCTCCCGGAGCTGCGGCGGGGGAGTGCAGTATTCCTTCAGGGAATGTGACAACCCCATCCCCAGGAACGGCGGCAAATACTGCGAAGGGAAGCGGGTGCAGTACAGGTCCTGTAACATCGAGGACTGCCCGGACAACAATGGTAATTTTTCCCCATTTTTGACACCTGGGCTCAGTGTGTTGTGGAGGAAGAGCACAGACAGAGATGATCTTGTGCCCACCTGTCTTTTCTCTGCCTGCAGGCAAAACGTTCAGGGAGGAACAGTGTGAAAAGCACAATGAGTTTTCCAAGTCTCCTTTTGGAAGTGGACCTGCAGTGGAGTGGACACCCAAGTTTGCTGGTGTGTCTCCAAAGGACAGATGCAAGCTGGTTTGCCGAGCCAAAGGAACAGGATACTTCTTTGTTCTGCAGCCAAAGGTATTTCAGAACTGCACCTCTTCCAGCTGATCATGAGGAGGATTTTTATTTTCTCTTGTTATGTGAACAGTCAAGCAGTGTAGAAATCTGAAATTATGTCCTTCTCATATTTAAGCTGGATTATTACTCCATGTACAGCTGGATCATTGCAAGCACACTTTAAGTGTTCTGGCACAATCCTTCCACCTCCTCTACCCACTCCGCCCTGGTTTCCTTCCCTCGCTTTCCACCAATCTGATTGCATTGAGATAGGTTTGGAAAACTCTGAGGGATCTTTGCCAGAACATTGGTGCTTCCTCATACTGGTTACTAATATGCTGACAGCTTAAAATAAACACGAGGAAAAATGTTCATCTTGCATAGCTACTTGAATTCGCTGTCATCAGATGGTGAGAGCCAGGAACTACCAGGGTGATGACACACAGGGTTTTTGTGGAACAGCACTCCTAGAAATAAAGGATGTGCTGAACAGCATTAAAAGCAAGGCTGGCAGTGCGCTTTGAGGACATGGCTGCCTTCTAGAGACACTGGAAAGCAGTGGGGCTTTTCTTATATGAATTCAGTAAAACAGTTTTCTAGGTTTTTTGAGGAGTGGTATTAATGAATACTGAGATGGTTTTCTCCTCTCACCACGGCAACATTTTTGCAAGTGAGATGAACTAGCACCACACACCTCCAACTACCCATGGGCTGCACTGGTATTTAGTCCCAAAAGCCCTGAAAACGACGGGTGCTGCAGGTTTTCCACCTGTCCGTATTTTGTGCATGTTGTAACCAGACCCTTGTGTCCCCAAGGTGGTGGATGGCACGCCGTGCAGCCCCGACTCCACGTCGGTGTGCGTGCAGGGGCAGTGTGTGAAGGCCGGCTGCGACCGCACCATCGGCTCCAACAAGAAGTTTGACAAGTGCGGCATCTGCGGGGGCAACGGCTCCACCTGCAAGAAGGTGTCTGGCACCCTCGTTAGAGCCAAGTGAGTGTCAGGCTGCTGCTTCACCTTGTCCCTGTGGGTGGAAGCTCTGGCTTTCCAGAAGGATGTTGCCTGAGTTTATCATTAGAGCTGAGAGTTGATCTGTCTGATGTCACCTGGGGGTAACTTGCAGGGAGGTCCCAGCAAAATAAAGCCCCTCTGCCAATGTGGGATTCATCCATTAATGAGCTAAATGCCTCGACTTCAGGCAAGGTTTAGTCTTGTGCTGGGAGGCTTTTTCCCCTTCCCACGCAAAGAGCAGAGGACTCAGCATTTCTCTTTTCTCCCGGGCAGACCTGGCTACCACGACGTGGTCACCATCCCAGCGGGGGCGACCAACATCGAGGTGAAGCAGCGCAACCACCGGGGCGCGAGGCACGACGGCAGCTTCCTGGCCATCAAAGCTGCCGACGGCACCTACGTCCTCAACGGCGACTACACCCTGTCCACACTGGAGCAGGACATCACCTACAAGGGCAGCGTGCTGCGCTACAGCGGCTCCTCGGCCGCCCTGGAGCGCATCCGCAGCTTCAGCCCCCTGAAGGAGCCCCTGACCATCCAGGTGCTGACGGTGGGGGACCTGCCGCAGCCCAAGATCAAGTTCACCTACTTCGTGAAGAAGCCGGCGCAGCCCGGCGCGGACAAGGCGCCTGGCAGGAAGAAGGAATCCTTCAACGCCATCAGGGAGATCATCTCCTCGGAGTGGGTGATCGAGGAGTGGGGCGAGTGCTCCAAGTCGTGCGGCTCGGGCTGGCAGCGGCGCGCGGTCGAGTGCCGGGACCCGCGGGGCCGCCCGGCCGCCGACTGCGCCCGCGAGCTGAAGCCCAGCAACCTGCGGCCCTGCGCCGACGTGCCCTGCCCGCAGTGGCAGCTCGGGGACTGGTCCCCCTGCTCCAAGACGTGTGGGAAGGGCTTCAAGAAGAGGTTGTTGAAATGCGTCTCCTCCGACGGCAGCGTGCTGCCCCAAGAAAGCTGTGAGCCCTCCAAGAAACCCAAGCACCTGATAGACTTCTGCAACGCCACGGACTGCAGCTAGATAGGACGGCTTGGGAAAGCTAAAATGTTGGGTTTTTTTAGTATTATTTTATTTTATTTTTTTCCTTCAGACCAGTGCACTGAAAAACGCAGAAGAGGGCTAGAGGCAGCACGTGTGTTTTCGCGTAAAAAAAAAAAAAAAAACAAACCAAAAAAACAATTCGTGGTGAGGATCCGTTGAGGTGGGACAGCGCAAATGGCTTTAATTGGCTTTGCATCCCAAAAATCCCCTGCCAAGTGCAAATTGGATGGGATGAGTGACAAGCAGACCCTTGTCACTCATTTGTCTTCAGCAGATAAGGCCCAAAGGCAGCACAATTGCCTTTTTTGAAGTCTGTTGCAAATTAAGCCAAACGTGAGCAGTGAGATTCATTTAAGCAAACATTTTGGGGTTTGGTTCTTTCTCCCTTCTTTTGGATTTATCTTGTGGTACTGATCAAATCCCCACGTGTAGGAAGGGGAGGGAAAAAGCTTAAAATAATTGGTCAGGGCTTACCTACCTCACAAAGGGCAAAAAACAAGATTGGAAAAGGAGCTTTAACTATGTCATTCATGGCTGCTATTGTTTCAGAGAATAGTTTTATATAAAAAATAAAGCCATATTCTCTACCTGTCAAGAAGAGTAAGAAATACCAAGAACAAATATCAACTCCACAAATCACTAGACTGTCATGTGTTTTTAAAGTACCTTCATGTCATCCCAATGTGCCTGTCCATTTCTCTCGGCCACTCCAGTGCCATTGTGGTGACATGTGTAATCCAGAGGCTTGGAAAAGTGGAAATCTGAGTCTGAGTAGTTGCTCTTTGTGCCTTCTGCATACCTTCCACTGGCTTTTCTCATTCCAGCTTGGTCCTACCTTCCTGCCAAACAGATTCATGGAGTGTGTGAGCATTCCAGTCGTGCTTTCACACTCAAACCTTTGGCCTTACCCCAGCCAATGGATATATTTGAGTTAAAAAAAAGGAAAAAAAAAATCCCATTATGAATGGGAACGTCCTCTGTGGCCTCTGCTGGGTTTGTAGAGCTCAGTCACTGATCAGGTGGGGAAGGCAAAGCTGAGGGATAGCAGGTCCATCCACAGCAAAATGCCAGCAGTCACATCATTGAAGATTGTGCCAGTCCATAGACCATGAGAGAATATGGCTTTCCATATGTAGATAGTAAAATATATTACTATAGATTTTACATACTTCATAAGTATTTTATATTTCTCTCCCTTCTGGGAAGGGTTATAATTTGTAATAAATGCATATAATGAGCGTATTTATTTTTATACTTCTTGTCTAATGTGATCTTCTAAGTTATCGCTTTTTTAAAAGGACATATAACAAGGATAGAGTATTTATACAGTATAATATGTTACTAGAGGTAATAAATGAACCCTATAAATTTTGGAAATGGAGTGTCTTTATTTTACTGGACTAAAACCAGTCCATGCAGCAGAAAGAGCTTGGAATCTGAGGAAAACATTAAGCAAAAGGCAACTCATTACTTGTGTGAGTGGAGAGGCTTGGAAAACTCCCCAGAATGTCACACACCACCTTAAAAGAGGTAATTTTGTATTTTATTACTTAACCACTATTTCACTTAACTATCTATTTCAAAAAATTAATTTGAACTAAACTGATGCCACTGGCTGTAATAGCAGCTTGCAGAGGGAGCAGTGCTGTCAGTTGTGTTTAGAACCAACAAAATATGTACAAAACCAGCAGTTTTACCTCACTCTGGTGGGAAAGGAGCAGTCAAAATCCAGAGCCATTCATGAGCAGTCAGAGGTTTGCCTCACAAACTCCTGGAGAGTTTCCCTGTCTAATTTTCTCCTGATGCTGCTTTTCCAAGGAACGCTGTGTGGAAGAGCTGTTCTAACGCTGTTGGTAGCACGTTTCATTATGTTACAATGGACAAAAACTGATTTTTGCTCCTTCATACCTGATCTCATCACCACTGCAGTCAAGAGAAAATCTTTTGTTGGGCTCCATGGGATTTTTGCCATGGATTTCGAGACATCAGTCATTTCTGGATACTTTTGGCTTTGTGTCATGTACAAATCTATTAAAACTTCCTTTGCCAATGTTTGGACTCTGTCTCTGCAGAAATAATTCAGGTTTTATTCTGTGGATAAAGTCCTGGCCCCTCTGAATCACAGAGAATTCCCATCACGTCACACTTCATTGGGCATTGCTTTGACGTGCAGAAATGCTGGGGAATATTTTATTCCTAACATTATTCAGGAGGCAGCCAATCCCTTTCTGGTTTTATACATAGCTAAGAGTATTTATACATACAAGAAATAACTGTTTATTTGTATATGTGATATGATATGATTTGTTTATTTGATATGTATATGTGCATATATTTTTTATTCACCATCTAGGTTAGAAAATAACTGGGGGTTTGGAGAGAAGAGTTATCCTGGAGCCTGCCTGCCTGATGAGATGTGAAATTTTGGTACCTGTGCTAGGTGAGCATTGTAAATGGTATAACTAGAAAATGTAGAATAGCTCTTTTCCTCTGGTGCTGCTAAAATAATAGTGGGGTTTACTGCTTGAAATTGTCTCAACAGCAATTGGGAAAATACCTCAAACCTCATTCAGATCAACATCCCCAAACACTGGGTGTGTTTCAGCAACAAGACCTTTGCTTTGATTACTTTCATATCCCAAGTGGATCATGTGATGCAATTTGTTGAATTTTGTAGGACAAATAGGGATATTTTAGACAAAAATATCTTAACCCACTAGCTAAGGTAAGGAATGGAGGAGAAAATACTGGAGAGACTCAGAAAGGCATCTTCAGAGGAATAACCCAGGCTGCTCAGCAGACAGTCCCAGAGTTCTGTGCTCATCATCTCCCTGTGAAATTTCTCCCACAGCCCAGGGTTACCCTGGCTCGTCCAGCTGGGAAGGTGCTCGGCCCCTGCAGGGCCAGACCTGCCTGCCAAGCACTCTGTGGAGCAGAGATCAGTCCTGTGGGATGTGGCTGCTGAGCCCTCGAGGCACAGGGGGTGTAATTAGGTGAAGTTTTATCCCTAGCAAAGGTCACCCAAATACAGCAAAGGGATCTCCTGGCAGGCAGATCCCTCGGGCATGTCCAGGCTGCAGCAGGAGTGTAAGAGAGCACTCAACAGCAGCCTTCATTTAGCTTAAATATTTGCATTTTGCCGTGTTCTGCACAAGCAGACTCTCTGTTACAACATGTGGAGGCAGAAGGAGAACAGCCCAGGAGGTTGCACCCGCTGGATGTCCCTTCCATGGTGATCTCTGCCGTGCTTTCCTGGCAAAACAGCTCCAAACACTCGCTCATGCCCGATATTCCCCCTCAGAACACAAAACATGCACAGAAGGGAAGTCAAAACACAGCTATCAGGTTCCCAAGTGCTGCTTTGAACGGGGTGTTTTAACAAATATTTGTGCTCCCAAGGCCTGGGGCAGAGGGATTATTGTGTTGTTTGGACTCGCAGGTTGGGGTTTACAGCCCACAACAATGCAAGAGGGGTTGTGCAAAAGGGATTTCATGTTGGGCAAGAGAAGTGAGGTTTCCTACAGTCCCTCTGGCTGGAAGGTGTGCTTGGGAAGCTTCATTGGGATAAAGGATCATCCTCGGTACTATTGGAGCCCAGGATCAGCAGCTGATGGGATTCCAGACCCCTGAACAACACCTAAATTGAAACATCCAGAATCTAAGTTGCTAAGTCTGCCATCTTTAATATATTGTACTTTTGTGTCATACTGCTGCAAATCTGAGTTTCTCCCATTTATGATCCTTCACAGATATTCCATTTGGAAATTAGTATTTTCTCCAGTTTTAGCTCCACTCAGCTATAAGATATTTTCCTCCAAACACACAAGGAAGAGCTGCATGTTCCAAGAGGGAAGTCATATGGTAGAGATTATAATCAGGCAAGCTGAAAGCAGTGGCCATTTTAATTTTGCACCAAATATATGGTTTTTTTCAGTCTAATTAAGACAATATGCCTGTCCCAAACAATTTAAATGTCTGCTGCCACTTTGTATGATTTTTCATGTAAAAACTGGAGATGATGTAAGAAAACAACTGAAATTCAGATCTTCTGATTTAAAATGTCTCTGTCAAGCAGCACAAGTTAACAGAATATTTTCTAATTTGTTTTTCTAATTGAATACCTATACCCATGCTGACTCAGGATAGCCCTGCTTAAATATGAGAACAAAGGAAAATTTGCCTTCTTGTGTTTAATCTGAGTCTTAATTACATGTTGAATTAACCCCAGAGGTCAAGTTGGCTGAGAATATTTTCATAGAGATTAAACTGTGTAAAGAAAAAGGAAGAGAGAGGGAAGAGAGAGGGAGAGGGCAAAAAGGGAGAGAAGAGGACTTTTTGGAATTGTTAATTGCAGAAACTTTTGAAACAGATGTTGGAGATTAGATTTCAGAATCAGGCCTGGGCAGATTTAGAAGTGAATTAAATGCAGTGTAAAGTTCATCTCCTTTTTCTCTCCCAGTGAACCAATACACACACTTGGGGATATGCTAAAATAATGAACACTGGTGTTTTCCATTTCTCATTATCCTTCTGCTGGAACAAATGCAAAGCACAACATGGAAGCATAGAGGGTCTCAGCTGCCTTTGATGAATTTAAAAAAAAAAGCATTCTGAAGGGCCCTCTGCACATGTTTTCTCTTCACTCTTTTAATGTACAATTTTATTTATTTGCACTTTTAAAGGCATAATAGCTGATGTCAGAAAGGAGAGCCCCCAGAGCAACAGCTGCCTGGCAGACAAAGGGGGTCAGAGGCATTAGAGAATGTAAATGTCAAAATCCTGCATAAAATAATTTTGAATCTGATCTAAGCTAGTGAAAGCCAAGAAATCAGAGCTAATGCTGCCATTTGCATAGGGACAAAAATTTGTATAAGCCTGTTTCCAAAGCTCAGGCTGAAGTGATGAATACTACCCCTCATGAGGACACTGGCTTTAGGGAGGCTAAACCATTTACTTACACATTTAATCCAGGGTTTAAATCAGATTCTTGTTGGTCTGAGTTGAACTATCAGTAGGTTGGTACTATTTAAGTCTGTGCCACAAATGTTCTCATCACTTGCATGACTGCAAGGACTGGACGAGAGGGTGAGGTGGAGCCCAGAGGAGGAGGCAGGGACTGACTGCATCCTGCTGGAGACACCCCCAGTGCTGGAAGGACAGGAGGAGGGTCTGCAGCTGGACTCTCCTACTGGGAAATGGGCTCTGGAGAACCTCTGGATGACAGTTCATGGATGGCAGGGACAGAATGTTTGGCAGGTGTCTAGCAGGCTCCGAGTTGCTCGGGGCAGGTTGGCAATTTCACTTTCGAGTGTTGAGGGGGACCTGTAAAGCCTTGAAGGAGGAGAAGGAGATATTGGCAACATCAGGTGGTTTAAAGCAAACTGGTGACAACACTTTGGGCCTTGGCAGAGGAGCCTCTCTAGCCTGGTTCCCCTTCCCAGCTCCAGGAATTTCCCTGGGGATGCAGGGCTGTCCCTGAGCCACAGAGGGTCAGAACCCACTCCAGCGTGGGGCCTGCAGTGAACCTGCTCTGAGCTCAGAGCTACTGCAGGAATTGTGTTTGGCATCACTGATTATTTGTTCAAAAAACAAAAAATGAAGCCAAGATTCTCACAGTACATTCCCTTGAGATCCTTGGACAGAGCTTCCCACTGAAAAGGGTTGTTCTGATGTTTGTGGAGCAGCAAAGCTGCTTTTATGGGTGATTAGGGCACAATTTCCAAGACTAGAGAGCAGCTCCCAGTCATGCAGCTCAAACAGCTTTGTAAAGGACCTTGCTAAATCAGGAGAGGACAAAATTTAGTTTAGACTTAGCAGAGAATTGGTTTAGTGGCCCGACCTGAAGAGGAACACTGTCAGAGAAAAGAAGATGCAACTTCATAAAGTAAATTCTTGTCCAGGTGTTTTCATCTGTCTCTTCTGAGGGAGAATCACTTTTTTTTAAATATCAGTGATGATGTTAGGAGAACCAAGTTGAGGAGTGAGGTTTGACCTGGTGTTACCCAGATAGTCCCAGTTCTGCTCCCCTGAAGATCTGGCCTGTTCTGGTGGAAAACAAAAAGATGGTGGATTTTTTTCAGCGCCAGGAAAAATGGATCCTACAATTCACATTCAATTTCAGCTGAATGCCAGGAAAGTGCTTCAAAGGATGGAAATAATTTGTTATTCAAGACCTAAGCTACTAAAAGATAAGTGTTTGGCACGTATGTTTTTGGGACTCCAGAGGAGAACCTTTAGCTTTGGGGCGAGCTGCTTAGCTGCTTTTTGACACAATTCACATGACCACGGGTTTTGCCTGAGTATCCTGAATTTCCAGAGGCCTAAATTTCCTGCATGTTTTCCCTCAGTGGAGCCTGATGTATATCCTGGCCAGTTCTCTTCTTGTCTCACTAGTGAGAGCTTGTTTGCTTTTTTTTTGTTGTTGTTGGGGGCTCTATGACAGACTCACACAAGACCTGCCTGAGTCAGGCTTGCTCTTAAAAGCATTGCTGGCATAGCCATGTCACTGGAGAACAGGGAAAGGAAAGCACAACCCAGAAAAAAACCCTAATGAAGACACATTTGAACTGGCCCAAGTCCTTTATTCTATTCTGAGAGCTGATCTAAGCTGTACCTACAAGGCAGTTTAATTTGCTGAACTGAACTAGATTTGCATTTTTGCATGGACAGATATAGCTCTACTGGTTAAAGCCGTGTTGGTGGATGCATTTGCATACAGAAAATTAAATAGCCTTCTTTCTTGTGTGCTTCAAGAAATGAGAAATCCTCTTGGGAAGGAAAAATTCTGCTTTTCCCCCTCATGTCAAACTACAAAGGGATGGGGCTGCAAAGGAGGGTGAGTGTTACACACCTTCTCTAACCCATCCACTGCCTTTAAGTATTTGGCCTGTCAGAAATTTCAAAACATTTCAGGAACCGAGTAGAATATGAGGTTTGCTGATCCCCCTGCCTTAATGGACATAAATTCTCACAAATAAGCAACCAACACCCAGGAGAGTCAAAATTTCACCTCACTTGCCACTGGAGCTGGCTGGAGATGATAAAACCCACCCCACACTCTCCTCAGCAGGGTCTGGGATGGAAAAGCTGAGCAAGTCTAAGAAGAAAAAGCCCACTTAGCAGCACTTGAAGATTTGAGAATGGCAGTATTGTTTGAGGAAACAATAAATGCTGGGTTTAAACAATTTAATGTCAACCAAATGCGAAGGCTGTGTCATGCAGGAGCAGCAGTTGCAGCAGTGTTGTTTAAGCTTCAATTGAACATCAAGCAGTAACTACAGGCCAGCTTTGTTCCCTAGCAGTGAGATGTCTGCACATCACAGATGCACAGATGCATCAGAAAACTGCCAGATTACGGGATTACTCCAAGGAAAATTTCGCAATGGCCTTTGATTCCTTCCTGATGAAGTGATTTTCCACAACACTTTGCTCACTGGCAGATGAGGAGAGACTGGGGAGTGAAATGTGTGTGGTAGCAGTACAGAGTAACAATAAATGCCCTAATGGGTGTCTTGATTAAAGAATCCAGCCCTGTGGATGTACTGATAACAGCAGAGCTTCCTGAGGCCAATGAGATTCACTTCACAAGTGGAATAAAATCAGCCCGATCCCCTTTGCGAAGTCACAGCAAGGAGGTTTCAGCCCCGAAATGCTGAAGTCAAAATGATCACTGGAAGCACTTGTCGAGTGGAGTTCGAAATATTCCACATTCCCCAGTCTGCTCCAGTTGTATCTGCAAGGATAGCACAGCAGCGGGGGAAGAGCAGGAAAATACAGGGCTAGGATGGCACAGCAGCTGGGAAAATCAGGGGGAAAATTTAGATCATCCCAGGCCAGGAGGTTGCAGCACCTTCCCTGCCCGGTCCTTGCTGATTAATTTAATGAGACACAGGTGAGATACAACAAAGAGCCGTTGGGAGAAAAGCCTGGCGGGCTGCAGCCCTCCTGATTGGGAGCAGCTGCTGGGGTTTGGAGTGGTGGCTTTGTCTCCCTGTCCCTTTTAAAGTTCTTTGTGCTGCGACACCGCAAAAACGGAGCTCCTTGCAGGCCGGAGTTCGCCGTAAGTGACGGGGGTTAAGGTGTTTTGTGATGCTCTCTTTGATTGCTAAATTTTCCTGCCTTTTGGGTACTTACCTTTACGGCCTCTCTTGTTCTTTTACGTGCGTACTCAAGTGGTGAAATGATGCCGCCGAGTTTGAGATGAAGAGGTCGAGTATTATTTGAAGTGGTTTTATCAGAAACGACTGTTTTTCAGAGCGGGAAGCTTTCCTGCTTTGTTTGAAATGTAAATATTGTGCAATGTTGGAAACATTAGGTGTTCTTAAAAGCTGTTTGCAGGTGGGTGCTAAAAGGAATACTGAGTATTGTTACGGTTGGTAAAGAGAATTTGTCTTTTATGGTTTATATTAATATATAATTAATCTCGGTAGTGGCACAAATAAGGAAGCATATTATTATTATTGTGGTTTTTAGTTTAAAATTGGTGAATTTTTTTTTTTTAATTTGTCCAGGGCTGAGTAGGCCTTTCAGATGTGATGGGCTCTACATTAAAAAAATGTCCTTGTGTTATTTAAGCACAAGAGCAGGACATTAAAGTCTGCCTTGTACACTGAGCAGCTCTGGTGTCTGAGCCCATATGATTGTCTCTTTCTCTTCCATTCTCTTTCTGCTTGCTTTTTTTTTGATCTTTTTTCCTCCCATCCATGAAATTTGCATTTTCCTTGGGCAAAGAGTGCTAAATAAATGGGAGAGAGAAAGCTAATTTATAAGGTGAGATAACGTGACAACTGTTTTGAAGCAAAAATTCAAACACACTGGTGAGATTAAGGATAAGTTTCATTTGAAAATGGAGATGCTGTTGTCCCTGCAGAACAACTAAGCTTTCATTTTTTAATTTGTGTCTTTATTTAACTTCTTATCACAGACTGGCTGAGGTTGGAAGGGAAGCAGGGATTATTTTGTGCTTCTCTGCTGCAGAATCTCCACGTGGAGCAGCATCCAAATCCAAACCTAGAGAGATCAAGGCCTTGGAGGCCTTTTCCTTTAGAGGAAAAGCTAAAACAAGCATCCTTCAGCTGTTCTGGGTGGAGAGCAAGGCAAGCACTGCACAGCAGGTATTTAATGATTCTCTTCTTAACCTGCACGTCTCAGTCTCCTCAGGGGACAAAGATGGGCACGTTGGAAGGAGAGGGAGGTGTAGAAGTTCAGACTATCAAGATTTCTGCCTCCCCTCACTCGTGTCCCCTCTCTCTTCCCGGGGTCACTCTGCTCAGGCTTGGTGGGACAAGTTTAGAAAAGTCGAGTTTAGCTGTGCAAATCCCTGTTCTCAGAGTGTCAGAACTCCCCTCCCCGTGTCCCTGGAGCCTGTGACCTCACCCTGGTGACATTAAAGCTGTGCCCTCAGAAGCAAGGAAAGAGAAATACAACAGTGCAGAAAGTCTGAGGACAGAATTTGGGTGTAAAGATCCCCCTTCCCTCATTCTAATTCATTTGAAGAAGTAAAAGATTGGCAAAATGGATCTTCTTGGAAATTACTTAAAATATGGCTATCATTGAGGGAATGACCTTTCCTTTTAGCTGCATGACTGAGGTGCAGCATTTGGGGCTGGTGAATTTTCAAGAGCTGGCTGATTTGCATAGGCACATTATTTCTTATAAGTGGAGCTGGCCGTGCTGCCAAGAGTTACCCTTGGCCAACAAGTTCCCCTTGTAAAAATCCTGCTCCTGCTGGGGTAAATTATTTTTCAGTGCTCTGAAATTTCTTATGTTGGGCCTCTGTCTCAGTCAGTGAACACTTGCAGTTTCAATTTACAGTTATTGGTGTGGTTTCCTAACATTTCTGAAAAAAAAAAATAAAAATAGAAAAGCGAAAAAAGAAGTCATCTATTTTCAAGATAATTGTGTCATGATGTCCCAGAAAAAGGATGGAGCTGGTGGGACCAGGGGAACAGGCTGAGATTTCTGTAGCTGTACTTTTTCTGGCTCAAACCAAAGCCTGGGTGCTTTGAAAAGCTCTACAATTAAAAAAAAAAAAAATCTCTAGAATTTAGTAAACTGAGGATAAAAACATGAATTTCTCAAAGCCATCTGCAAGGATTAGTTTAAAAACCTGGGCTCTGAAAGTGCCCAGGTTTAGGATGGCTCAGTAGCAGTCCCAGACATGAAATAATGTTAATCTGCTTAAACTCATGTCAGTCCCCTCTGCCTGCTCCAGAAATATTTTTTTATTCTTCTAAGGATGGATGGTGCTGGAAGGATGTTTGTCCACTGTTGTCAGTCTACCAGCTCAGTAAATCAGTAAATTTGGTTATATTTATTCCAGTTGCAAGCCTTTAGAAGAGAAACTTCCTTGCTCTTTGAGGTTGTAAAGGACACAGGTGGCTTTAGAGTGAAGGACAGAATTAAGAATACTGAAACAGGCCTAATGGAGAGAATTTGCCCAATCCCACAATTTACCATGGATTTATACCTGTGGTCCTCATAGTCCCAGAAGAATCTCATGGTTTATATCTGAGGTATTTTTTCCATTCCAAACAAGTGCAGTGGTACTTCCCCTAACAAAGGGCAAAGATGGGAGAGGAGAGAGGCAGTTTTTTTGGGAAAGGAACTTAGAATTATTTAATATCTGTTTTGTTGGGGGGTTTTAACCAGGTGAGCAAGGAGATCACCAATTTAGGAGGTTTTTTTGGGGAAGAAAAATGTTTGTATTAAAGGGACAGTTGGAATGATCAGCAGAGGTGGGGCTTGGGCTGTCAGAAACCAATCCCTGGTGTTTGCCCAAGGTCCCTTCAGCTGCTCCCCTTGGACAGTGCCACCACTTTCCCTGTGAACCCTCCCATTCCCCCAGGGATCCTGGTGAGAAATGGGTGTAAATCAGTGTCCTCTAAAAGAGAATAATGCCAGAAAACAGGCTCCAGGCACGGATCAGCTGCTGTAAGCCATTGTTTCAGGGGACAGGAGAGCTGCTGTGGCCCACAGAGGCCTGCCCTGTTCTGGTCACAGCCCGGCTGTGGAGCTCACTGATAAATAACTCTTTTTTTTGTGCACATCTGGGGGAAGGGCTGCTTCCCCTGCTGGCCACATGCCTGCTAAATAAAGCCCAGAGGAAATTGGTTCTGCCTGCTGCTGTCAGAGAGGTGAAGGCTCAGCAGTGACCTCTGGTCCCCTGCCCCTTGAACCCCAGGGATGAACTGGATGCTCCACGAGGTTGGCAATACCACGTCTTTGCTTTGCTCCAGAAAAGCCTTGGCCAGCCAGGTTATTCTTTAAAGGGATTAGCTAGCACAGCTTGGCAAATGAATTATAGGGGACCAGAGTCTTGCTTTTGCTCCCTCTCCAAAGACACAGGTTGGGAAAGTGCAGAGTGATTTAATAAAAATAGAGATGTTAGAGTGCAGATGCTAAACTGTAAAATTACTGAGCAATCGTATTTTTGAATAAGTTTATTCATCCACATGAAATAACCAATGATCAGCTGTGAGGCAAGTACTAACTATGCTCCAAAGACAGATTCTGGTGATGAATGACCCCATTAATCAAACACTTTTAAACCCCTTTTTTTACTCCTGGTGAAGTTCCTGGGTGCTTTCCCAAGGTGTCCTGTGACAAACCTGTCAGGGGGGGCTGCAAAGAGAGAAGTGACATTTCAGTGTCCAGGTTTTGCAGGGCAGTGTTTGACCCTGCAGAACGTGCTCAGACACATTCAATTCTCCAGAGAGGACAGGAAGGATTCCAAAGGAAAGAAAAGGAAAAAGAAGCACTTGTAGCAGCTCAGACCTCTGATTATTTAAGTGCTTTGGGACCCATTTACATTTTGACACAAGTAAATACACTGAAGACAAATATAGCTGAGGCTAAGCCTTTGTATAAATTTTGAGATGATTGGGTGTGTGTCTCTATGGGATTATTCATGAAGTTGGAACTGGTAAGAGAGGAATTCTGTTTCATTCAATTTGTAGGATGTAATTTGAATTTAATAGTCTTTAATGAAAGGAGGTAGGAAATTGAGGAAGGGAGTGTCTTGTTTGAACGAATCAGAGATTTGATTTGCCTCTTCCTGTGCAAATTTCCCTTAATGCTTGATATTAGCAAATTGTTTATCCTGCAGAGACGTGCAAAGAAACAGAAAATTTTAAAGAGGTTATTTAGGGAAAGTAAATATTGAAATCCCTAGTACAAAACCTTGCTGAAATACCTGATTTTAAATATCCCTCAGGTCTTAAAAGAAAAAAAAAAGCCTGTTTTATGCGTGAGCCTAAATCCGTACCAAAGATAGTTAGGGATACACTTATCATTAGTCATTGCAAGTAACCCAATAGGAACTGTTTGCTTTTGTATAGTTGGTGATAAATCTTACCTATATATGTAAAAAGTGGTCCTATTCTAGGCAAAAAAAAAAAGGAAAAAATAGTCTAATTTATGCAATTGCTGTACAGAAATTGAAGTTCTCGTGTCCTTCTCAGCCTGTCCTTGTTGTTGTGGGTATTAGTCAGACCTTAAACAATGATGGTTTTTGTCAAAGATAAGCTCTCAGGCAAACAGGAAGAGGGTGTAGTAAAAAGTGAACATAAACCATATACTGGAACTGCTGGAATTGAAAGATTTTTATCAGCCTTTTCTTTTTTATTATGTCTGTATATTGCAATGTATCCATCTATTGTTTTTTCTTTCATTGCTGTCCCCTGGCTCCAGGAAATCATGTATAACATAGGTTATCTTTGTGTTCAGGCTGAAAACTGTTGTGCTGAAATTATTCCATTTGCATTATGAATTTGTGAATTCTTTTATGAATTAGCACAGTTTGTAGCAGATAAATTTGACTTGGAAGTGATGGCCTGAGGAGAATGAATATCATGAGGAAAATCCAGTTTTTCCGCACAGTTATCCAGCTAAATAGCAATGAAATTTTTCCTCTGTGTGTTTTTTAATGTACATTCTTACAGTAAAAAATCCTTCTGCAGTTACCATGTGTGATCTGAAAGCAAATCAACTGATTAAAAAAAGCAAATTAAAAAAAAAAACCAAACCAAAACAAAACCTCCCTGCTCTGCAGAAGCATTCATTGAACTCCTCAGTGAGGCAGCTTTTAACTGTGGTTTTCCTGTACAAAATATGGATACTGTAGAGCAGACACAGTCCCTGCAGAGATTAGAAATAATTTGACCCTCTGAAGAAATTGCTTGGGTAATAGAGACATTCAGCACTTTGCCATCTCTTAATTTACCTTAAATTTTGGCTCACTCTATTTCTCTCTGAACAAAACTATGCAATCTCCTGGAAGCTTTTTAATTTAGATTCAAGGCAGGCTCTGTCACAGTCTCTTGCTCTGAAGACAAAGCATTAATGGCAATACTTCTTTTTTTTGCCTGTCTTGTTTGTTCAAATGTATAAATTTTTTCTGGGATTTGTCCCATAGTGCGTTCAGCATGATAGTTCCACAGAATTGTTGCATAAATACAGCCTTGTTCTTTCAGCTGTGCATTGCAAGTGCAAGCAACCTGCTTCCAGCAGCCCTGGAACTCTGTTCAGTCACAAGCATCTAAAAAAAAATCATATTAAAAACTTGTCCCAGAAATGTTTGCCTGCCTTAGGTGGCTGAAATCTGCCTCCCTGTCCTGTTCCACACTTGCCCTTTTTACCTCAGTGGGGATTTCATGCTCTCAGCAGTGTCTGGAGAGATTCACCTGGCTTCTGTTGAGATGAAGATTCTTTTGCTCCCAAGGATGTGAGAGATTTGCAGAACCAGGGCAAGTCCTGAGCTCAGACCTCGCTTTACCCTTCATTTTCTAGCAGCTGCTTCCTTGTTTTCTTGACGTTGCTGCTACCCCTTTAAAAACAAGCATCCCAGGAATTTTCTTTTGAAGCAGGCTTCCCCTCTCCAAATCCAATTATACTCTTTCAGCTGGGTCATTTTCAGCCCCTGCTGCACTTTTGGTTCTTTGGGGTTTTTTTACTGAATTTATTAAAAAACATGGTCCTGCCACCCTGCTGACTCCCAGCTCTGCTCCAGAGCCCCTCCTGGCTCAGATGGGGTTTTTTTTATTTTCTTTTTGGAAGTCACAGGCAGGGCAGACAGGGAGTGTGGGGCTCATCCCACCCAGGGATGGGCAGAGGGAAAACTCTTTCTCACTGCAGGAAAAAGGAAAAGGATGGAGGATGTGGAAGTGGGAAACCAACTTTATGTTGGCTGAGATAAAGGGGTACACTTTATTTTAGCAATGACAGGAAACACCCAGCACACCAGATGGCCTTGCAGCACTGGCTGTAAAATGGCACACCAGTACCACCAGAGCTGTTGTCAGCATGTCAGAATTAATAATTTGGATTTAGAAGGAATAAATATAGAACACTTTGTTAACTAATGAATAATCTCTGATGCAATTCCATACAATTTCCCCCCTCAAGTGTCAACGAGCATTTGTGTTGTAGCCATGTATAAAGACCCTCTTGTTGTGGGTAGTGAATGGGGGCCAGTAAGGGACCACGTTGTCTTCCTCAGAAAACTGGACATCTGTTCTTGGAAAACATTAGGACACTTCAAAATGCAGCACAATTAAATGTATTCCTTAACTTCAAAATAAAGTACACCAGGACTGAAAAATGAATTAATTTTTGTTGTGAAATCCCACAGAAATTTCCTTGACTACACACAGGGAGGGAGGGCAAAGACCTTTGCCTCTGACAGCTATCAGTGTGCCTTACTTCCAGCACAGCTTTTTATCTCTGCAGCCAGAAAGAGGCTCAAAGTTCACAAAATGCCTGAATCTGGGTCAGGAAATATTTCTGCTTGTTGCAAGCTGATTTCCCTGTCTCATGCATGGTGGAGGTGTTGAGAACAAGACACCACTGCTGTGTCATTGCTCTCCCTTCTGAAAATGAGCAAAAAGAAAATTCTGGGATAAAACTCCCCCCTCTGTTAACTGACACCATCCTGTGCTCCTGTTGCCACTTGAGGGTTTAACCTGAAGGAAAAGAACAAGCATCAATAAACTCAGAAATATTAATTCTTAGAGAGACTGATTTAACTTGACCCCCTACAAGCCCTGAAAACAGCTGTGTTAAATAATCCCAGCTGGGGATTGGGATGGTGGGAAGGGCTCAGCTGCAGCTCCTGTGTATCTTGAGGGGCTCTGGCAGTGTCCTCACCAAGCAAGAGCCTCCCAGTTTCACCCTCTGAGCTGTGGGGAATGTCCCTGGCGCTTTCTCCTGCTGTTTTCCCAGGAAAAGCCACGAGGCAGGATTGCATCTGTGCTCCTGAACATTTAATCCCTTCTAGACCTCATCAATGATGAAGAAGAGTTAGGAGCTCAAGAGCTCATTTTGTACAGCATTTATCTCCTGAGGTTAAAAACTCACCAGAAACCAAGATTTGCAATGCTTTTATTGAGGTTGCTTTCTTTTTTTATAAATTGCAAACAGTAAATCAGTCTCATTTAATGTATTATGTCATCTAAACATCTATTTTACTTAGGCTGTTTCTTGGTCCACCTTGGCTCCCTGCTGATTCCAGTCACATGAAAATGCTCAAACTCATGGCTTGAAAATGGACAATTTTCAAAAATAAATCTCTATTTAATTCTGCATGGTTCTACAAGAAATGCTGCTGCATGTGGGTGTTTGGTTGCACATGTATTAGAACATCATTGAAACATGTGTTTTGAACATAAGGGAGTTAATAGTTGAAGTTTTAAAAGTATTTTACTTTCTATTATTATTATTTTTAAAGCCAAATGATCTTTTAAAAAGATCTTTTTTAAAGCTGGGGTGTGGAAATGCAGTCAGTTTGGGTGTTTTACTTCTTTTTTTTTTTTTTTCTTTTTTTTTTTTCCCCCCCTACTCTTGGATACAGTCACACAAAATCTGAGCTTGACTCAGTGCCTTCCCTAGTGAGGTTAAAATATCACACAATTTAACAGTGCAAGCAGACAAGCTGCACCTCAGGCTGGTGCAAAGACAGCCAGGATGCTGTCCATGGAAAAATCAGCTGTCCCAGAAGTGAGGAGGACACTGAAAGCTCCCAGCTGCCCTGCTTGAGCTGAGGGAGTGCTGCCTGCTGGTTTGTGAATGGAAGGAGAGCTCTTTGCCTGTGCCTCTGTGTCTGTGTCAGGGCTTTTGTTTATGGCTTCAGTCACTGTTTCCATTTCAGAAGAAATAAGATCAATCCTTTTGACATTCTAGCTCCTTCTCTTCTTGGCTCTAACTGATGCTGAATACTTCAGATTTGGCAAAGGGTTTTGTCTGCCCTGCAAGTGCATTTCTCAACATTTGCTGGCAAAATTTGCCAACTGTAGTCTGGACTGCAAAGGTTCTTACACATTGCAAACCTGAAGAAAAGCCTGTGTGGGTGGGTTTTTTTGTTATTTTGTTTTTGTTTTTTTGGTTTTTTTTCCCCCAGGCCTTTACTGTTCTAGTAAAAATAAACTATCTGTCAGTAAACCTTTATGGTTCTCTATTTCCATTTTTTACTTTTCACAGCTCTTTACCTTCAGCCAATAATAACATGTGTAATATTTTGGATGTGAGTATCAACAGACAAAACAGGACATTGAGACAGCACTGAAAGTTTTGTGGGGTTTTGCTTTTGTGGAGCTTTTTTTATTGGGAAGATATAGAAGACAAGTGTTGGAGCAGATGCTCTGGGTTCTTAACTTTGTAGCTATAGGTAATCATATATCATAGAAAACCAAAGTCAAGCCTGTTCTCTTTTTGAGACAGAAAGGTGGGGAAAAGGACAAATTAATATTAATGTGTGGCACCTGACTGAGCAGCACTGTGGGTGCATTTAATGGTAACAAAGGTGCTGGGAGAGGTTTGCAGGTTCAGAAAGGATCCTCTGCTGTAGCCAAGCCAGGGGTTTGTCAGCATAATCACAACCAGTGCTGGACCTGCCTTCCCTGCAGCTATTTTTAGCAAAACAATCCAAATACAGGATATTTGGTAAGCATCAGCATCCGGTGTTTATCAAAAAAAGCTCCTGCATGATTTGTAAAGCTATAAATAAAGCAAGAGGT
This sequence comes from Chaetops frenatus, assembly GCA_013400775.1. NCBI lineage: Eukaryota > Metazoa > Chordata > Aves > Passeriformes > Picathartidae > Chaetops > Chaetops frenatus. The sequence continues at coordinate 387,174 of VZTR01018845.1, forward strand.
TCCTGTGCACTGAAATGTGAATTGTTTGCTTGAATGGCTGCACAGGCAGCTGGACAGCCCCACCTCCCTCAGCCTTTTCTCGGCAGGGAGATGCTCCCGGTCCCTTCAGCATCTCTGCATCCTCCCCTGGGCCCACTCTGTCCTGAGGAGAGTCCTGAGAGCCCCTGTCCCTCCTGTCCTGAGGAGCCCAGAACCTGCCAAAGTAAAATTAACAAGCTGTCGTCAATAAATACAGCATTAACACGCACAGGAGACACATTTACACGGAGCTTCAATGTAAATTACCTCAAGATTCCGGCTGGTTTTTGACCAGCTACGACAGAGCACACGTACAACAACATCACTGCAGGACCAAGTTCAGGGTCGCTGCACGGGCCTCACCGGCCGTCACGCGGCTCTCTCCGCCAGCGAGTGGTTAATTAAATGTTAATTACACAGTAATTAGCTGCGGAGCGCTGGTGCGGAGGGTGCAGGTGCAGCCTGCGGCCACCAGGGGGCAGTGAGGGCAGGGCGCTGCCCCGGGCCCTCATTTCTGCCCTAAATTCCCTAAAAAAGCGGCAATAAAGGAGCCCAAACCCGCCTGCGCTGCCCAAACGTGGGGGTTCTGCAAAAAAGGGTGGGGTTTTTTTGGTTTTTGCGGGGTTTGTTTGTTGGGTGTTTGGTGGTGGTGGTTGGGTTGGGTGGGGTTTTTTTGTTTGTTTTGGTTTTGTTTTGTTTTGTTGTTGTTCTGGCTTTTTTTGTTTGTTTTGGGGTTTTTTTGTTTAGTTTCGTGTTTTTGTTTGGGGATTTTTTGTTTGTTTGGGGTTTTTTGTTTGTTTGGGGTTTTTTTGGTTTTGATTTTGTTGGTTTGTCGGTTGGGTTTTTTTGTTTGTTCATTTGGTTTGGGTTTTTTTGTTGGTTTGGTTTTTTTTGTGGTGGTTTTTGTTTTGTTGGTCTGGTTTTCTTGGGTTTTGTTTTGTTGTTGTTTGTTTGGGGTTTT
>VZTR01018847.1:6135-16177 GCA_013400775.1 Chaetops frenatus
GCTATTTTGTATTTCCTAATTGTTTGTTATTTTTAAAACCATTTTAATAAGCAAAATAAATTAATTAAAATACATATTAGTTTTAATATTATCTCAATAATCAACATTGATAATTGCCATGTTTTAAGAAATTGTGCTATACTTGTTTATTTTTTTCTTTTTCATTTATCATGCCTTTTTTCATTTCCTATTGCATGTGGTTTTTTAAAAACTGTAAATAATTTAGAGACGTCCTAGATTTAGAAAATTATGTTTTAAAAATCTATGACATGAAGTGTGCCTGGAAAAGGCACTTTATTATGCACAAAAATTTTCTTGGTTTCATGTTAAAATACAATTTGGACAATGGTAGACCATTGACCTCAGTAAAATACAGGCATTTAGAAGGTATTTTTACAAAACAGTAAGTAGGGGCATGGAAGTAATTGAAACCTGCATGGAATTGCCAGATATTGAGCATGCCAGACTAAATTGCCCATGTTCTTTGATAAGAAAGGAACCTCAGTAAATTTTATCTATATGGACTTCCTAGCATTTGTTGTGGAAGCGTATTTAAAAATAGGTCTTTGTTGTAAATGTCTACAAAAGCTGTAAGGTGATTAAAAAACTATCAGAAGGAGCGACCATGATGATCTGTGTTTAAAGTTACTGGATATGAAGGAGATTATTAGTGAGATTCTCAAAGGAACACTGGTCTTAAATCAATATTATTCATTTAACAAGTGCCCCCAAAAGTCAGAAAACTTTAAATATTTGTTTCTGATATATATTGGAGAGTTTTGGCAGCTTGTAGAAGGAATGATATGTCTAGAGACTGAGGAGAGGATCATTAGAAATAGATCAAGTGTATAAGTACGAAATGAAAGTGTAGTACCTGCAGCAACTGGGCACGAAAGAAGGACATGGTTTCACCACAATTAAGAGAGCAGCTGAGGCCCCCAAAAAGAGAGACCCGTTTATTATGGATACACAATTTTATAGGGTTTGCAAAGTGAGAGAGGATTGGAAGATGAAATCCCACCTCTCAACCAGACTGGTGAAGTGACCAGTCCATCAGATTCCCTTCTCCAAGAAGGAATGTAAACAAAGCTAGTGTTTTTAGTACAATGCATGAGAAAATCTGACTCGAGAATATAAACTTTTCAGAAGGCTTTCAAAAACAGGGCGACATGAAAGGTAACCAGTGATAAAAAATTTCTACCCCATCTGGGTTCTCATCCCTTGAAAACAACAAAGAAGGAAAACAAAAATCAGCTTGTGGGTGAGTAGAGATAACATCATGGAAAACTGAAAGAGGAGTTACTGGACAAGACATTCAAGAAATGTGGAGATGTGTTAATTCAGAAAGACACAGGTGAAATTAAAGTTGGAATGCTATATAAAGTTCTTGCCATCATTTTTTTGATGGAGATAGATCCATATTAAAGCAGTCAAAGACAAGGGTTATTAATATCATCGAGGAAGAGTCACAGTTGTCCCGATAGCCAAGAGTCAATATAGGCTGGAAAATTAATTCCAGTAATTCTCAAATGGAAAACATAACTTTTAAGTAGTGTTTGAATCCCTGTGCTATGTTTTCTATGTTCCTTAGTATTCCATATAAGAAATTATATAATTCCAGCATTGCCCATTTTTTAATCTTAGTTTTGTACCAAATTTCGTAAACCCTACATTAACCTTTGTTCAGGTGTCTGTCATTAAGCAATATCTTCATGGCATTTTAGTAGCACGCAACAAAGAACAGGTGTGTTCACACTGTCATGCACCAAGATATTCAGCATCGACTGAAACAGGTTTAGGAAGTACTGACCCATCGAGTTCACATGAGTTCTCTGTGACAGAACTAAAGCCGAAATGCAAGACTGGCATTTTTACTGCTGGATAATTTGTTTCCTCCTTGCATTTGTGCAACTTCATTAGTAAAAGATAGCAGTAGAAAATCCCTGAGTTCAGTCATATCTTTTCTGCGTGCTGTTTTGCCTAACAGTATTTCAGCATTTTTGTAAGGGACTGGTCAGTACAGAACTCAGCTAAGTGATAAATGTGAAAACCAGCATTACGGTTTGTTGGAAAAATACCCTGTATACTAAATAATTACATTTCAGAATAGTATTCTTACATTTGGGGCCATATTTTGAACATCTAGTTGAGTTGTTTATTTATTTCGATATTTAAATTTAGCTGGGCCTCCTACATATTATTTGTTGTTCAAGATTGCTCCAGGACTACAAACTCTGTGTGAATCACATTATGAAGTTCTGGAAATGCCAGATCTGAGTCAATATTTATGGTGTTTATCTGCACAACTCAAGCCAAGTCTTCCAGAATGGCAAATACTGCTGAAAAAAGATTGAAATTCAGCTGGTATTAAAAGGTTCTATCAGTCTTAATCACTTAGGCCTGACTTTGCTGGGGAGATGCAACTGGATGGATGAAAAGGAAACCTAGAAAAATAAATAATTTCACTCTGATAATTGACCTTATTGCCCTCCTCTCTATAGGAAAGGGCCTGCACTTTAGAAGTGCTTAGGTGTGTTAAAATAGGTCTACAAATTCATATGTAATAGCCTGGTAATGTTAACGTGCTATTTGTATGAAATACACTGTTAAGATATGGCATTAAATTTTCAGCAGATGTTTAAGTCATTACAAATTGCACATTTGGAAATGACTCCCAATTAAAAAAATAAATTCATCTTTTATACAGACTGTCATTTCATGTTTGAAGAGTTGCTGGAGGGCTTTTTTCTGTTTTGATAAAACTCGACATACTTGTTTTATCTAATAATTCTTGCCCTAATGTCTACAGAGGCTTTATTGTCATTGCATTGTTCAGGGAATTAAGTATATATGGATGATTATCTGTCTTTATCTAAGCATGCATTCATATCTGATATTTTCCTGCTTGTCCTGAAATTTCATTTCTTCCAATTTTCTACCTAAAATAGCAATACCAGTTTCAACCCTGAAAAATATTTTTAGAACAATTACTGTAGGTAATCTTCATAAATTCTTCTTTTCCCTTTAGAACTGGGTCTCTTTGTTTGTTCTCTCTGTCTTGTGAGTTCCAAGGCAAAGTTACTTTATTGAGCTTTCAATGTCATTCAGTTTGCAGACAGCAACTCAGGTCTTCTGCTAAGCCAGTGTTTTGGGTCTGAAATTGTCGTTTTTCTTTGTTGCTGAAAAAAATGTTATGTTCAAAATTTGAAGCCAAAGTCCTTTTTTTTTTTTTTTTTTTTTTTTTTATTTAGNAATAATTATCCTGAATTAGTTGGCTGTTTTCACATGTGTCATAAATTCTGTGGGAACAAAGAAAGATGGGTTACAGTCCTAAAGAACCCTGATTCTATTTTCTTGGTTTATTTCAGCAGTGATTTTTCCTGGTTTTTAACTGAGAATTCTTTGTGGGAAGCTTTGTGTGTTATGAGTACTCTGATGCCATATTTAGACTAGCAACAGGGTTCATGCTTCCAGTATTGGTTCTTTTAATGGCAGGAAGCAAAATCCTTTATCTTTGATTAAATGGTGTCCTGCATTTCTGTGTGTATAAGAACTTCTTATACTCATTTTCCTCCATTTCACATTACTGTCTGGAGCCCAGACTATGGAAAAAAGCAGCATCACACCCTTGAGTTCTAGCTAGCTGACTGTATATTAATGTCTCATTTAAACGTTGAACCCATGTTTACCTCCAAGTTAGGAAAAAGCTGTGCTGTGCTTTTGAACTTTATAGAAAACTGAACTATCAGAGATGCTGAAATGTGAAGGAGAGGAAATATGCTTGTGAGGAAAATGCATCAGACAGCATTTTAAGATTTGTCTGTTTGACAGTGCTGCTGATTTTGCTTATTTGTTTTCATCTTCTGGCTTTATTATAACATTTTTGTTTTATACTGGCATTTATAGAGCTACAGATGACAGCATATTTACAATTTTTTTTCCCCAGAGATACTGGAATGGGAAATTTGGGAATAAGCTTTTCCATAATACTGTGTACAAGCCTTTAGAAGAAGTTCTTTAATTTTCATGTCTTTCAGTTGCCCACATGCAAACCTGAGTTAATATTTCCCTGTTGCCAGACATGCTTTTCTTCCACTCCCCCTACAGCAAGAGAATACTTTGAATAGTTAGGTGAAGGAACTCCAAACATTTATAGTTAGAGGGTTGGAAGAGGATAATCCTTCTAATGTAGTTTCAAGAAAAACTCTGAGAAAATTTCTGAGATAAAATTATTCTTGCCATAAAATGCAAAACATAATATGCAAATTCATTGTGAATTAAAAATATGTATTCCTCAGAAAAATCCTTACATTTGTTGTTGAAAAACTGCCTTAGTTTTGGTACACAACCAAAATAAACACCTGAAATTTCAAGAGGAAACACTAACTGCAAATGAGAAATTCTGTAAATACAAGTGTGAAAACCCATGAAATCCATGTAAGAAAATCAAATAACTAAAAAAAGGCAAAAAATGTGCTTGAAAATATTTTCAGAGTATCCTAAAATACAGTGAAAGCCAGTTATGTCATCCACCCTTTTATCCATCCTCATGCACTCCAAAAACCCAACCCCTTCCCACAAAACACACGTTTTTTCACTTCTGCAGCCAGTATCTGCCAATTAAAAACAGTCATTGGGCATGTATACACTGGTTTGTGAGAGCTGAGGAAGCAGCAAGGGATTTCCAGACTGCAGAGTAGCCCCAGACCCAGCAGAGTGGCCAGGGCATTATTATACAGGGCTGTTGCAAATGCACTGACAGGTCTTTCGGATTCTCACATATTCCCAGTACATATTCCCAGTGCATAATCTGATCACTGGCTGTGGAAGCAGTGAGTGGAAATACTTCAAATTTTGCAAAAAAAGGACGTTGAAGTTTGTCAAATTCATCCTGTTATGGAAGAGGAAAAAAAAAACAGCTTGAATTATTTTTACATAGAGGAGAATTGCTTCCTGCTGAGCACTAGGCACTTTCAGACTGTGGTCTCAAACACATACAAATACTCTTGCATGGTGTTTAACTGCAGGGTTTGGGTTGGAATCACTTCAGAGGAATATTTGAACATTCCCATTGGATATTTTAATAATACAGGATTAAGATTTTGTCTATAGTGTATATACATATGTGTATTTTTACAGCCTAAATTTTACCATAAGAATTACTGAAATACATCCTTTTTAACAACTGCTAGGTGCAAAAATATCTGCAAAATAAAAATCATGCTGATGAATTTACATGACATGTAACATGGTCCTCTCTTCATTAGTAGCAGGAGCTAGGAGTCTGGTAGAGCAGAGGGGTTGAAAGAGCATTAAAGCTGTGTCAGCTGTCTTTCCCCTCATGGCTTTGAACAGTTTTCCATCCTCAGAGCCAAACCTCTGTAATCCTGAGTGATACCTACAGCAGAAGGATTTGCTGTCTGAACAGAAACGCCTTTGCTGTCCTACCTTTTTCTCATACTGTTGTCTGAAAATGCATACCCGCTGTTGAATCTGCTCCTTATTGTCCAATTATATTGTCCAGTGAAACAACTAAAATATGGCAAGGGTAATTAACAAAAGAAAACAAAATCTTATTTTTATTTTTTTCTCAGCCTACTGGGAACAGACACAGAGCCACGGGCTGTAGCTGACCCACTTCTTGATAAATCACACAGCATAACTAACACTGAGGCAGCTAATGCCATCTACTGACTAAAATAACACAACCACTGAGATAGGCAGCCTCAAAAGAAGCTTGCAGAGCTGGTAGCATTAAAAATGATCAGAACATTATGTGCACCTCTTTGATTAAATATAAGCTTGAGAAGTTAAAGCAGGTTCTTCAGAAATCAGGATTCATTTGTCTTTCGTTCTGTGGCAAGAGAGCTAAAATAATCTGATGTTAGGAAAGCTTTTCAATAACCTCTGATGTTAGGAAAGTCATTCAATAACCTGGTTTTCAAAATTGCTGAGTACCTTCTCTTCCGTTGTCTTCAGAGAGGTATGTATCTTCTCAGAATCTCTGANGGAATAAGTGCCACATTTCCTGATAAAAATTATTCACTGAGCAAAGTGAATTACATGTAAAATACCAGCATTCTCCAGGTTAATAACATAGAACATTCTCTCTAATAATGAATAGCCACTCTGCACAGTAAAGCAAATCAGTGTGCTCAGCTCTTTTGAGACAATTAAATTATAAATCAAAGTCTCATTAAAGCAGACAATGTATTCCAGTATGTTCTTAAGTGGAGTGGTGTCACTTCTGTGTGTGCTAAAATATTACCATTTCTGAGGCACAATCCAACCAATCGTGTGAAACTTGACAGCTTCATGGAAAGAGATGGTGCCTTTCACCCAAAAAGATCCTGACTGGATTAAAGCACCGAATCACTATTTACTGTCCTTATTCTGTGCCCCTTTTTTGTGCATCAAATATCCAAAGTTCACTTCTGGAACAGGAACAACTTTGCAGCAAATCTGTACATTCCCTCATATTCCAGAATGGACTTGCATTCTTTATTGATGGCATCTGAACCACTGCTTTGCTCTGTAGCTTTAATACAGAGGCAGGTTAAGATTTTAAGGAACTTGCCACAATTTATTCAGTTTTATCACCTTTTTGGATGAAAAGGACCTTTAGTCATTTTTGAGGAAACAAGAAAAAGGAATTCTGTGAAGGAGGTGTCATAATGTAGTAAGATATGGACTATTATATATGGAATCAGATATTTATAGTTGATGTTGTTCAGGTCATCTTCTACAGCATCTTTAATCTAAAGAATAACCTCAATTAATAGAACTCTTTCACAAGTTCCACTTCCACATAATTTTACCTTTCTGGGCCAGATTCATTTTTATTCCACTATATGAAATCTGCATGACATTCTACCAAGTACTCTTCATTCCTGACTTGAAGTAGCATTTCCCAGACCACCTGCTACATCAGACCAGAACAATTCTTAGTTTGACCAGAGACCCTCCATGGTCTAATTACTTACTCCATTAAATTTATTCTAATATCTGTCATAAAAATTCTAGGTGTGAAGAGCTTATATAATATTTAACATTTTAGAAGATGTCTTCCACTACTTCTATGCGGTTTTTTTCCCTTAAGTCTGTTATATAGTAGATATTTAAAGACTCATATAATCTCCTTACAATTCTCAATTTTACTGAAGATTTTTGTCTGGTTTACTTTTATTGCACAGCCACTATAGATGAGAACAAGTCCAAAAGACATGTAAATTTTTGTTAAAATATTTTCTACTGGTTGTTAAGATTTTTTTCACCTCTTGAGATGTAATTACTTTTAAAATTAAAATACATGTTCTGGACAGTACATCTCAGCATAAGCATGTTGATTAGTGGAATAACAGAAATTGTAAAACTATTTTCGTAGCTTTCAATTGGCTTGGTTTTGTTTTGTTTTCAAAATGTCGTGGATTGTACTGTTGCAGAGGTGTTTACAAAATAGCAATTTAGTCTTTCGTTGGGTTTCCCTTTCTATAAGCAGTCAACCTCTTTTGTTGATCTTGGACTAAGATCTCCAACACCTGTGAATAAGTAAGGATAAGTAAGGTTTACATAAGGCTAGCTCCAATTACAGTGTGATTGCAATTTGACTAGAATATACTAGTTAAACTGAGAAATACTTTTTTTAAATAATTATTAAATTAGTTAAATGCTCATATAATTTATTATTATGTGATATTTATGGCAGTTCCAAAATTTTGTATTTTTAGTCTTTAGGATGAGATTTCTTGTTTTCACTTACATTCCGTGGACCAAAAGAAAATTTCATTACTGCTCATTTCCTTCCTTTTATGTTTGGACCTTTTCTTTTAGAGACTGAGGATGCATTTATTTTGAGGTTTGACAAAGAAATATATCTACCTACATGTATAAATCATAATCTTATATATTTTTACCAAGATACTCTACTATATTAAAGTTTTCCTAAGAAAAAGCCTTTTTTGATACAAATGTGCAATATTCTTGCTGTTCCTGTGTGAGATAAAGTGTAGTCTAGTGCTTGCTATGATTAACATGAAGTTTTGACTTTCTGGCACAGGTGAGATTTTTTCCACATTGGTTCACTTAAAAACAATAGAGTGGAGATAGAGGTAAAGTTTCATTTCTTGAACTGTTTATATTGTTGTTTTCTTTGTTTTGGAAAATAATTTGGACTCTCTAGTCGAATTATTTATATTCAGAACTTTTTCCGGTCCTCATAGGGGACATACAGGAGAAAATACAGAAGGTCATTGCAGCATTGTATGTGGTAGACAGCTCGCTGTTGTTTGCTGTGTCTAGGAATTTTCAGACGGCTCCATTGCAAACTGTGCAGCATGTACAAGCATGGGTGCTTCGTTCGCTGTTATAAACTGGCGTGCTGGTTTCAGGAAAAAAATACTTAACCTTGTGTGATAATGGCCAACTGGGAAGGATGAATGAAGATTATGTAAAGAGAATTCATAAAGAAGTTGTATTTATAAATACAACATGAAAACCCATTTAAAATTCCCTCATAAAATTTGATGGCTTTAAATGAACCTTTTTGCCAAACAAGCCTATCTTCTTGGTTTCTAGAGGCATGGATTAGAGCAGGATTACTTAGTGGCTAGGAGGGACAGACCGGAAGTAGGTCGCTAGGGATCATACCAGCTAATGGGCAGAATCCAGCAAAAATTCCCCAGTCACTGTGACAGGAGCAGAAGCCTTGAATGGGGATGGAAAAGTTACCCAGCTGTCCTGGTCACTCTTCTTCTCCTGCTTGCAAGATGGTGCCTGGGTGGTGCTTTCTAGCAAAAAATAAAAATTATTCCTCTTTCTCCTTCTTTCATTATTTAAATATGTAATATTTAATATTTGAATATGTAAACCAGCATATTCAATAATATTGTGCAATAGGAGGGATCACAACAAGACTTCTCACTGTTTAAACTGAAAGAGCTGTAGAATGTGTTCTAAGCATGGTGATTAAAATACCTGGACCACATGAAGGAACCTCAGCATTGTGAATTTTTTATTTACCCATTCCTTGCAGTTTTTTTACTTTATTTATTGTGACTTTTCATAGGACTTGTGACTCGCTCTTTTGTTGAATTTTCCCATCTTCCATATTTTAACTTTTTTCTTAGAATGTTTTCTCACTTTGTTCTCCTTTTGCTTTCCTGTTCTCTCTCCTGAATTGCACTCAACAATCACACCCCTCTGTCACCTTCTTCTATGACTATTTTACTACCTCGAGCACTTTTTAAGTTCTTTATCCTATGGTTTTATCCCTTGGTATTTGACCCTTTCAAGATTTCCTTCTCCTTCCCATCATAGGCAGTTCTAGATTAGCATTTTCCCTGCAGATTGGTCTACTTCCCATCATCAATAGTACTGAATTCCCTCTGCAGTAGGAGGAATGGAAGTGGGCAGATGCTAGCTCTGTCCTGAGATTGCATCACCTGTAAAGAGAAGGAGACCTGCATCTGAAGCCAGCCCAGAGTTTTTGTCTAAAAATTACATATATATTGGCTCATTCATAGGACCTTGCCCATCTGACACAGACTGAGTTCTTTGAACATGGAAACNAATTTGCAACCACGTTTTCCCTTCCATTTACATTTCTTAAAATGCCTTGGAATTTCGTCACAGTGCCTTCATATATATGCATGACATGCCTCTGCAAAAGACAGAACTCCTTATTTTTAGAACTTATGAAAAATGCATCCAAACTTGAAAGATGAATTAGGAATCAAGATTTCTGATAAGATATTTTGGGAATCAAATCATATGAGACCTCTAGAATGTAGACAATAAAAATGCTACTATTAATGTGTCTTTAGAGAGAGAAACTGTCTTGCATAAATCCTAAGCAGTCTTCTTAATGTTTGGGAGATAGGAAATACAAAACATAAGCTAAAATGACGATTTTGATGCCTACAGTTTGTAGCTTGTGATAGTTTGAATGTGAATGCATATTGTTTTTTTCATGCCACATCACTAAAGATGTGAAGTATCCTGAACTAATCTGTATGCTATATTTCAGAATTCAGTGAAACACAAA
>VZTR01018848.1:1385-32173 GCA_013400775.1 Chaetops frenatus
TTTTTTTCTCTCTTGTTTTTTTGTTCTGTTAATAAACTATCTTTATCTTTGAAGTTTAGGCCTGCTTTGCATTTCTCTTAATCCTTATTCTCACAAAACTACTGCAGTACACTCTCACCTGGTGTGAGCAGGCAAGCATGTGAACGTGAAACCACTACAAGCAGCTCTGCTGGGAGGGAAGGCTGGGAGAGTTGGGATTGTTTAGTCTTGGGAAAAGAGGAAGCTCCAGGGAAACCTTAAAGCAGCCAACCAGCACCTAAAGGGACTCCAGGAGAGCTGGAGAGGGACTGGGGGCAAGGGCCTGGAGAGACAGGACAGGTGGGAATGGCTTCCCACTGCTACAAGGCAGGATTAGATGGGATGTTGGGAAGCACTTGTTCCTTGTGAGGGTGGGGAGGCCCTGGCACACAGTGCCCAGAGAAGCTGTGGCTGCCCCTGGATCCCTTTAAGTGCTCAAAGTCCAGGTTGGATGGAGCTTGGAGCAACCTGGGATAGTGGGAGGTGTCCCTGCCCATGGCAGGGGGTGGCACTGGATGGGCTGTAAGGTCCCTTCCACCCCAAACCTTTATATAATTCTATGAATCTATTAATCTATGACTCCAGGCTTCTGTGGAAAGAGTAGCATAAAACATGGAATTCAGGATATAGCTGCTGACTTTTTACTTCTGCAGAAGGTAAGACTTGAGGCATTCTATGAGATTCAGGTCATTTCTGGATATTATACTATTTTCACAAGTGAACTTTTTTATTTAAATATTTTTATTGTTATTGTCCACACTATCGTTCTAAAAAAAGACCGTTTCTAATTAGTGATGTGTCGTTTGGGAAATTTGCCTTTTAACATTTTAAACAGAAGAACGAGTAGCTGTTTCTATTAACCCATGCAAAAGGAAGGGGATGTTTAGAAGTTGTCTCCATGATCCCTCAAAATGTTTGTTGCAAACATCCTGTGCTACATGAGGAGTGTTGTAGGGACTTCAGAAGGAGGCACTGGAAGAGTAATAGCCTTGTGAGGGAATGATAATTAATCTAAGCAGGCACTTGATGTCCTAGGGTGAAAGCAAACACCCCCAACCAATCAGTGTAACATCCAGAGGTCACTCACTCTTCAGACATCTTTGTGTCTCTGGATATGAAGGTGGGGAGACACATGATGAAGTTGGATCATGTGGCTTCCTCCCCAGTGCTGACCTTTGCTGGAACCTTCTCTTTGGAGGCTGTTCCAGGGATTTGGGCTGGAGAACACACAGTTGTTCTGTGTTGGCTGTAAACTCTATTTCCTGCCAGGGGCAGGCTCTACTCTCAGCAGATCAGCACATTATCAGCCCAGCCTTCAGGCAGCAGTGGAGCTCAGAGTCTGAGGAATAACAGGGGAACAGCACAGAGGAGGTGTCAGAGCCCGAGACACATTTGCATGGACATTTGGAACTCGTATCCCCTTCCTACACAAACCCAAACTGTGCACAGGAACTTTCCTCCCTCTCCCACAACTCCTCAGCTGAGTCCTCCCTGCCAACCCCCCCATCCTGTCATCAGCTGGGAGCCGACTGGTGGGACACCCATTCACCACTGTCAGCCAGCTGGCCTGCCCTGCCCACTTCCCCACCCTCCTAACGCTCTTCCTCCTTCTTGGAGTCCTGGAAAACCAAACACTCAACTTCTAAAAATACTCTGATAGTTTATGAAAAACACTGGTCTTGCAAAACAAAGAGTGAGGACTACACCTCGTCTGGAATTCCACATAACCTCTCAGAAAAAAGGACTTAAAGCTCCGTCTCCCAACACTGGTATTTTTACATTGATAACACTCACACAGCTCTGAAGCAAGAAGTGGAGTCTGTAACAACCCCAACCCCCAACCAAGAAATTCCCTGTAATACAAACAGGAAAAAATAAATAATAATTTTTAAAAAATCTAAAAATTAAGTGTAGTTGGGACATGTCTAATTTCCTTCAAATTAAGCCGCAGGGTGCTAGACAGCTTTAGTTCCAAAGGCATAAGAAAGGTAAGAAAAGGACTTGACCCAGTGAGTAGGAAAGAGAGAAAACATTCTACAGGGAGCCCTGAGGGTTTAGGATTTTCAGTTAGGAGAGCATGGGAGAGATGATTTAAGGAAATCAGGCATTCTGAGTATGAAGAAAGGGTGTGAAATACCCTCAAGTGAAAGAGCTCCCAGGTAGAGACTTGTTCCTGGAGAACTCCCTCCCCACAGATGTTGTGGAATGTGAAGCAGCTCTAAGGGAGCTTAATGGAATATTTGGGGAGCTACTTCTTCCCTCAACATATGGACATCCTAGAGACCCTTATTTACCTCTTTTTCTCCTTCCAGGAGGCTGAATATTGGCAAGCGGTAATTGTAGGAGCTTTTTGAGTAATAATAACCACAACAATATTCACAAAAAGTTTCTTTGCTTATTATTGTGCTGCCATAGCTACAGCTAATCTGATGTAATAGCAGACCTCTGTGACTTCCATATGGTCATTTTAATCTTTTATTTGATATTCTGAGATAACCACAAGGAAAAACTTCTAGAAGGGATTTTATTTTACTCCCTCAGTACTGGCTTGGATGAAATGGAGTAGGACTGGATACAGCTAAAATGCCAGAGTGAGCTGGGACTACTTTATTAAACATGTGACTTTCTGAAGTTCTATTACCCAATCAATTTTCTGCAAACTAGGTAAAGATGTTTTCCATTCTGTATAAAATAATTATGACTTTTACAGTCCTCTTTAGTTATGACTGTCTTCTGAATATTTCAGGACTTCTCACTTGCAGATTTACTCAACTTGCTTGGCCTGTGGGAGGTTTTAACTAATGAGAAGGGTCTGGAGGGGCCATAAAAGGAAAAGCTGAGGGCACTTGGCTTGTTCAGCTGGACAAGAAGAGCCTGAGGTCAGACTTCACCAGGGGCTGCAGCTTCTCCTGCGGAGCTGCTCCAATCTCTGCTCCCTGTGACAGGGACAGGACCCAGGGAAGGGCTGCAGCTGGGCCAAGGCAGGGTCAGGCTTGATCTCAGGGAAAGGTTCTTCCCCCAGAAGGTGCTGGGCTCTGCCCAGGCTCCCCAGGGAATGGGCACGGCCCCGAGGCTGCCAGAGCTCCAGGAGTGTTTGGACAGCACTGCCAGGGATGCACAGGGTGGGATTGTTGGTGTGTCTGTGAAGAGCCAGAGGTTGGACTGAATGATCCCTTTGGGTCCCTTCCCACTCAGCATATTCTGTGGGGTTCTGATTTGGTAAAACACACAAACTGAAATTCATGAAATTCCACTTGAAGAGACAAGCTCTTTCACTCTGAAGATGATAAAATGCTGGAACAGGTTGGCCAGAGGGGTTATGGACTCTCCATCCTTAGAAATACCCAACTGGGCAACTTGCTATCCCTGGCTCTGAGCAGGACGATTGGAGAGTGACCTTCAGAAGTGCCTTCCAATCTCAGTTACTTGGGTGTTTTGTTAGAGATGTCAGATCTCAAAGTATGTCAGTTCTGGGTGTTTCTTCCATGAAATCCCGAGGTCCACATTCATCCCACATAACTTCAGGGAATTCAGTTAAAAACCTGTATGCTTCTACAGTTCTGACAACACAGACAGGAGCACTTGCTGAAGAAATCTGAAATCTCCTTAAGCACTTCAAAGCAAGGGCAGGTACATCAAAATCAGCAACATTATGCAACAATTTTGGAAGAGCTGTTGCTTTTTAAAGAATACCTAAAGAAGTTACACAAGAGACTGAGTTTTTGATCTCCTATTCCCAGTTTGAAGCAAGGCACATCAATCTCCTCTCTTTACAATTCTGCCTCTGGAAACCCTTTCCTGTAAAACTGTAGAGCTGTGTCTTTAATGGGTACAGGGGTGCCAGCCAGGCATCAAGGCATCATCACGAGCAATGCTGATCCCTTCCAAAAGCTTCTCTCCATTTCAAATTGTACCACTTCATTGATAATTTCTACAAAAACATTCCGGTCTTGTCAAAAACAGAGCTCCTGGATCATTCAAGTCCATGTGTAAGTTTTAATATGCTGAAGTCACGTACAGGTGATCATTGGCTTATGTCAACTTGTGTCTTGACAAAAGCTTAAAATGTAGCTTTCTGAAATATTTTTTTCATAAAGTCTGTAAGGGGAGACTTCTAGGACTGACAGAGGAGACACTCCGCAACTCTTTTAAGCCACTGTGTTACCACCAGGGTTTATATAAGGCAGGTGTGAGGGATAAAATTAGTCAATTACTGAAAAATAACGAGCGATTCAAAGAGAACTTCTCTGGGTTATAGCCCCCAGCTGCTGGTGCACATCCTGGAAAATAACAGTCTCAGTTATCAGCTTGGCACTAGGACTGATGTTTGTGAGTCACGATTAAAGCCAATTCTTTGAACTGGCCTTGCTGTGCTTTGTGACCAGGAACCTGCAGGTGAGCACCAAGTTTCACTTTTAAGACCTGCTTCATAATTTAAGCCAGAGGAACATCTAACATGCACTTTCCAGAAAAAATACAGAAAAAGAGAGAAACCTTCAGTTTCAAGGGGATATTTTTAGAGGTGCCTCATTCTGTCATATTTTTCATGATACTTTATTACTGCATTAACAACTTTAAAAAGTCTTTTGAGCTACTTCACTCTATTTGTCTGATTACCTGCCTTTCTTTTCTGGAACTAGCACTATAAAACACACTCCAAGCACTGGAATGAAGTCATTAATCAAATTGTAAATTTAAATGTCATGGGGAGCAACAAAAAATTGGCAGGAATAGATGGTGGGTGGTAGGAAAGTGTTTCTGGCAAAGCACAACTTGACTTGTGATGTTTTGCAAACAAGGCACTACTTTCTGCAATTATTCCTCATCTCAGGTGTCTGGGTAGGAACAGAGCTCTGCAAAAGTGAAGGCACAAAGTCTAGGAGATTTTTAGACTAAGGACATCGTTCATTTTGGATGAACTGGGACCAAAATGTAAAAGCAGGTGGCTCCTGAGCCACAGAGCCACCCTGATCTTCCCTGGGCATTGAGCAGATCATACCCTGCCTCTCATGGAATGAGACTCTGAGTCTCTGAGTGCTT
Source organism: Chaetops frenatus (assembly GCA_013400775.1). Taxonomy (NCBI): domain Eukaryota; kingdom Metazoa; phylum Chordata; class Aves; order Passeriformes; family Picathartidae; genus Chaetops; species Chaetops frenatus. The sequence continues at coordinate 6,444 of VZTR01018848.1, forward strand.
TACTGAGATATCTTAGCAGAGTTTTTCTTCTATCCATCTATATACTTTTATATACTTTGTATTAATTTAAATGTCTTTGTGGTGTTTGTCCTTCTGCTAAATTTGAGGAAAAATGGCCAGTAAGGTTAAGAGTTTTAAGGAAATGGCAAGCAAACACATGTAAGCATTCAATTTTCTTGGAAAATTAAGTTGAAAATGGCCAGTTTGTTGCCCTGTTTTGTACAGAATCAGCAACCACAAATATTAATGTTTTTCATTGTGTTCTCAGTTCTGAGATATTCTCACTCTTCCACCCTCTATAATATCTCCTTCTACATCTAAACCTGTGAACTGGAAGTCTGCATATAATTTGACTGGGGACAATTTACCATTAAGAAGAAAGAAATATTTTTTTTTATAATCCCAAGGATAATAATCTTTAATATTTAGCCACTTTCTAATCCACATTCCACTATCTTAGCTATCCACTCAGATAAAACCTGCCCTGCAATTTAAAAGGAAATCTATTCCAAGGGAGTTTCATTAATACACACCCTTCTCAGTTAATGCAGTGCTCTGAAAGCAATATATCGAGCAATATCTGAGTGATTCGGTGCTGGAGCGTTAATCCTTTGGGAATGGCACGTTAATAGTCTTGTTTGGATTGAACATCATTCATCCAGAGCATGTCATTCACAATTTATTGCAGATATCTGATATCAGCAATTAATGGGGATGAATTGCTTAAAGCAAGCCCTGGGTGTATCATAGATCATTTTCCATCTCTGCAGGCAATGGAAGCTGTATGACACCAAATCTGACTCCTAATTCTTAACCGAGTTTAGGTTTAACTGAATTCAGCCAAATTTGCAGAAGACAATGGTCCAGAAGAATTTTGGATTCACTGTATTACAATTCAGGAAGTAGGCTGGTAGAAGTTCCATGTTTTGTTTCTTGCTGACAAAGTGAGTTATTTCCCAAAACAAACCCTGGGTCCCCAACAAGATTGAGTCACTGAGAAGCTGCTGGAAGGAGGGGGAGAGGTGAGGAATGCATGAAAAAGAAAGAGACCTTTCAACTAGGAAAGCACCCCTCCAAAATATCCACGTTTATAGTCCAAAAGATTAACTAGCAGGTTGCTCCTTGGCAGAGTTGAGACATTTTTATGCACCAACATTATGAAAGATTCAAGTTACATTTCCTGTCATCTTTCCTTGGTGGCTTTGATGCTGCCTTGCTTTAAAGTGAAATCAAAAGCATCAGAGGGGCAGTCAAAGGCCTGTTGTCTGTGTAAAGTCATGTTTCCCAGCTGAAACAACTCTGGGAGAGGCCTGGCGTGAGCTCTGCTTTGAAGGGAGGGAAGCAGGAGTTCAGTTCTGAAGAGATCTCAACTGCTGCTGTCCCCAGCACAGCAGGGTCCTGCTGGTGTTCAGGAACTGACCTCCAACCACATCGTTTGAGTGAGCTGGGAAGTGGTGCCAGGTAATTCAAGGATGGTGGGATGATGCAGAAAGCACAGATCAAAGGGGGATTCACACAGGGAGCAGTGGTGAGAAAAGGATGGAAAGATATCTGCAAAAGGAGATGGTAAAAGGGATAGCATGAAGTGGTTCCTGGTCTTGTCTATGTCACAGGGCAATAGGATTTCATTATGTTTTAGAGCTGGCAGCCAGATTTGGTTTTGCACAAGAAGGATGTGGATCTTTCGGACCAGGTCCAGAGGGGACCACACAGATCCTCCGAGGGCTGGAGCCCCTCTGCTCTGGAGCCAGGCTGGAAGAGCTGGGGGTGCTCACCTGGAGAACAGAAGGTTGTGGGGAGAACTCGGAGCCATTTCCAGTGCCTAAAGGGGGTTTTATAAAGAACAGTGAAAGGGATTTTAATGTGAGCAGACAGTGATAGGGCAAGGGGGGCGTGGGGGGGAGGAGGGGGGGTGTTTAAACTAGAAGAGGAGAGATTCATGTGGGACATTGGCAAGGAATTGTTCCCTGGGAGGGTGGGGAGGCTCTGTCACAGGGTGCCCAGAGAAGCTGTGGCTGCCTCTGGATCCCTGGCAGTGCCCAAGGCCAGGCTGGATGGGGCTTGGAGCAACCTGGGACAGTGGGAGGTGCCTCTGCCCATGACGGGGGGTGGCACTGGGTGGGCTTTAAGATCTCTTCCAACCCAAACCTTTCTGGGATTCTATGAACCCCTGTAATATAAAGAAATCCTGAGGGATTTGGAGGTTGTTGGTGTCCCCATTGCATCCTGCAGGTGTTTGTGACTTTTGTCCTTAGGAGTTAGTAAATGCTTCTGCCTTTGTGCTGACTGCACAGAAGGACAGGAAAGGAAGGCTGGAAAGGAAGGTTGAAAGAAAACTGAGATCTGCCAGAGAGAGTAAGAATGAGAGCAGAAAGAACAGAACTCCAACTCACTAGGCTTGTTACAGGATATATGAGGTGAGCAAGCTGTGCCCACAATGTCCAGTCTGACACAAATGCTCCCAAAACACTGCAACTTCAAATCCATGTCAGGCTATCCCTGGTTTAGGGTCATTTGAAAATCTTTCATAGAATTATAGAAATATAGAATGGTTTGGAAGGGACATTAAAGCCCATCCGATTCCACCCCTTGCCGTGGGCAGGGGAATCTCCCGCTATCCCAGGGTGTTCCAAGCCCTGTCTAACCTGGCCTTGAGCACCTCACAGCATTTTCACAGTGGAATATTTGGTTTGCTCTACCATTGTTGCAAGTTTAGGTCAATATCAGGCACCCAGAAACTGGATTTACTGTCACAAGGAATGATGTGCTATGGATGCTCTGAAGAGAGCATAGAAATGTGAATTGGCAGCTAAACTGTAGATAGAGCCCTTTACAAAAAGTGTTCAAAATATTGGATTAAAACAATAACTAAAACCCTTCGCAATGTAAACCTTTATATTTTTGTTACAGAAATGCTAATTGGGACAGTTTATGACACATTACTGGGTAAGTTACATGTGCAGGAGCATATTTTAATCTACCCAATGTCCCCAAATGCTCAACTTTTACAATAAATAAGTTAAATTACAAAGCAGCTGTCTGGATTTTCAATTGAGAAACAGAAATGATGCTTCTAAACAGAGCAGAACAACTTTCCTTTTATTACTGCCCCTGTTATATTATGTTGCTTCCACTTTTTTTTCTAAGGAAATCACACACTTCAATAAGATCTATCTATTCATTGTAAATATTACATTAATAGTGTCATTAATGTGTTCTTTAGTTGAAGGGGTATGTTCATATTTAGACCTGGGCTGAACTCAAACTGCCACTTCCCACAAAGGAAGCAATGATCATGGATTATTCCATGGAAAATAATTTACCTTACTTTCCCCCAGCACCCCTTGCACATAGGGTAAAATGAGAAAATATTTTGTGTGATTTGCAGACTCAAAATTTCTCTGATATATTTGTGTTCTTATTAGAGAAATCTGAGGATTTTTTTTTTTTTTTTCTTTATTTTCTGGCCCAAAGGACCATATTTGCTGGCTCTGCAGGCAGACTGGGCCAGTGTATAACCAGCAGGACTCCTGTGCTTGTTTGCTCAGAGTGACTTTGCTGCTGCCCAGGAGCAAGGAGGAGAACTGCAATTCCAAGATGGATTTGTGCTGAATCCAGTCATGCAGATTAATTAATATGGCTTGCTCCAGGATGTGTCTTAAACCTCACTCAAGTCCATTATATTATAGTTGAAAATAAAAAATGACATTTAGAATCAAGGCCATAATTCCTTTTTTTTTATTATTTTTTAACAAAAGCCAATTTGTCACATGTTGAATTTCATACCTATGGAGAATATTTGGGATAGAAAACCCTAGGCTGTGTAAACAGAGGAAACAAAATGGCTCCCAACACAGATAATAGGTGAACATTTATTAGAATTAAACACTTAAATGTGGCTAATTAACTTATTAACCTTTACATTAATGATTATATTTCACACTGTGCACTACACTACTGTGGTTCATGGGTTCCTTAATTAAATCTAAATCCACTGGTCTTTCTAACATTTCCCATTAATTCCACTGCTATCATCCGGGGCTGGTGAAAGGTGTCCCTGCCCATGGCAGGGTTGGAAGGAGATGAGCTTTAATATCCCTTCCAGCCCAAACCAGTGTGGTGTTCTGTGACTGTAAGTTCCACAAACTGGTGGGAAATATTCCACAAAATATTCCTCAAGATCCTCGTGGTTACTCCTGTCTGGGAGAGCAGGGCTTGCGTGTAGTCATTCCTTTAGAAACGTGGAAATCCCACTGCATTTAATTAAAATAGTCCATTTAAAGTGTTTAGGAGACAAAAGGCCAGGGAAGAGCTTTGTGAAACTGGTTAAGGTTTCCACTGGCTCCAGGTGCTCACCTGTCCATAGCTCTGTGTTCTCCCATCTCAGAATGTCTCTCCTGGGTCCTGCTCACAGCTCTGCAGTGACCAACCCCAATTAAAATTCCTGCCTGAACTCCTCACTTCTGTGTGGTTTTCTGCCTTTTCTTCCCCAGTTTACTTCACAGTTTTCTAGTTTACTTCTAGATACGGATCAATATTCACATTTTTTGGGAATGGTGGATTTTGTTCCAGGTTTGGACTTGAAGATCTTGGAGACATTTTCCAGCCATAATGATTCTGTAAATATTTGGGAATCTTGCTCTGAAAATCTCTCCTGTTTGACAAAAACAAACACAAACCAACAACAACAACAACAACCAACCAAACAAAAACCAACCAAAATAAAAAATTTTAAAAAATATGTAAACAAACAAACAAACAAACAAAACAAAACAAAAAAAACCAAACCCTCCACATACACAAAAAAACAAGCACAATTATTTGTGCTGCAAAAGCTCCAATACTCTGCATATGATAATTGTGTAATATTTTGGCCTCATGTGATTAAATATTGCTGTTAGAATGTTAAATAACTGCTCTGGCTGAAATGCTATAAACACCAGAGAACTCAGTTATCAACTCCACAGCATTGGTGTAATCCTGATCAGATTCTTCTGGGGGAAAAACCACCCCAAGCAAGGTCTGCAGCACCTCAAAGCTCAGAGTTCCCCCCTGGAATGTAAACCAGGTTTATAATCCTAATACATCACCCTGTTCCTCAGATGTGAACATCGTCAGCCAGAGTCTGGAAGAGACAAAACCTCTTAAATCATCTTTTCCTGGAATCATAAAAAAGAAAGAAAATGTTAATTACTGACGCTCAAGATGTATGAGAGGTTTTTAAGTGTAACTATTCAATGACAGAAACAATTCCAGAAGTTATTGCAAAAACGGTGACAGGAGATTTATGTCTTCTCAGGTTTTGCTCTTTTTCTCCTGGCTTTCATCCAGTTCACCAGGTACAGTTTGCTGGCAGACTATGAGGCTGATTCATTAAAATAGCTTTAATATCTTTTTTTATAATCCATTTTTTCAGCATAAAAGATGAACTGCAACATTTTGAGATTTTCTATTTGTTGATCTTATTGAAAATATGAGTCAGTGCTCCATAAAACATCACAAACTTCCTGTTTCTGCCATTAATAGTCCTCCCATTTCCAAAAGTCATCCGGTGCTGCTTATTCTACCAGTTTATGAAGCTTCAAAGTGCACTGCAAACTGGCCCTGAACGGGAGAGACAGGAGTATTGACAGTTTTGCCTTGCTTTTCATCACATGTAGCTGAAAAAAAAAGCTTTTTAGTGTTCCTCTATTTTGTGATTCTAACCTAGAATTGCAAGTAAAGAGAATATACTTTTCAGGTAGAGAGGCCTGCAATATTATGGAAATAAAACAATAAGAGAAACATAAGCATGGGCTCAATTTAATACTCCATAAGAAAACTGAGAAACCCCTTTAATGCCATGTTAAGATACTGGCTTGGAACAGACTCCAGAGGAAATATTGTTCCCTAGGGACACCACTGATTATTCAGGAATGTTAGGCACCACATGCTGATGTTCCCTCACCTCACTTGACTTCCCAGAGCAGAGTTACAGGATATAAACAGTGAGAAGTAGTTTGTGTTGACAGGACAGTGTAAACCAGCCTTTCCAAAGGGAATTCCTGTTTTCTGAAAAGGTCTTTTGTTGTCCATCACAATGTTCTTGTGCTGTTTGAATTTCATATCCAGCTGCTCACAGGATAAAATGAAATTTCTCTCCTGGAGGCCCTTCACACCTGGATATTTCCCCTCCGTGTGCCATCAAGCAGAGTGGAGTGGAATGACAGAGCAGTCACAGACTGATTTCCAACACTTCCATGAGTGACCCCCTGGCAGTTCTGCTGATGGACACATCCCAGTGTTACCCACCTCATCCTACAGTCATTTACAGCCAAAAATTGTCCATCCTGCCCACTGGCTGCAGAGTTCCTGGGCAGTCCGTCACATCTCCATGACAGAATAATGAACTGGTGCCAGGCACAGACACCAATGTTTATTCATCCAGGATTGTCCCTCTTGAGGGTCCTGTTCACTCGGTGGGACAGTGATGGATGGCTCTGCAGACAGATCTGCTGTCACAAGTTTGTCTTTATATGGATTTTGCTGTTTCTAGCCAGAGGTTGTGGAAGGGTCATCTGGGATTTTTTTTTAACTGAAAAACTTTTTTTTTTTTTTTTTTTTACAACCTATTTGAATTTAGGCACTGAATACAGGCACAGAATCACAGAATCCTGGAATATCCTGAGTGGGAAGGGGCCCATCAGGATCATTCAGTCCAACCCCTGGCCCTGCACAGACACCCCAACAATCCCACCCTGTGCATCCCTGGCAGTGCTGTCCAAACCCTCCAGGAGCTCTGGCAGCCTCGGGGCCGTGCCCATTCCCTGGGGAGCCTGGGCAGTGCCCAGCACCCTCTGGGGGAAGAACCTTTCCCTGAGATCCAGCCATTCCCTGGGTCCTGTCCCTGTCACAGGGAGCAGAGATCAGAGCTGCCCCTCAGGAGGAGGTGCAGATCCTGATAAACTCTGTTCTTAGGCTCCTCTTTCCAGCTGAACAAACCAAGCACCCTCAGCTTTTCGTTATATGAGCCCTACAGACCCTACAACCTTCTTACACATGACCCCAAATCTCCTTTCCTTGCTAAGGAATTAATGGCAAGATTTCAGCCCAAGGTACAACACTATTGAGGTATTTCACCACACCAATCCACCATTCCCTCATCCTAGGAAAGTCAGAAAGTTAAGGAAATTATATAGAAACATCTCTGGAAGATTGCAGACCCAGATTTGGCTGTGATTTAATTATGCAAAGGTGTAATCCAAACTTTTATTTCATTTTCTTGGGGTAAAATATCTATAATTCAGGTATTATCAGTTTTTCTGTCTGCTGAGGGTCTGAAAATGCAGCTAAACAAGTCCTGCTGCTGTTATGATCTAAAAGCAGATGCCATCACTGTCACAGGATTGTCTTCTCCTTCTGGGCAGAGGTGCAAGGTAGAAACATATAAGGGAAATAGAAAAATTCAAGAGTTTGTTATTGTCTGTAGACTCCAAGAGGCTTTGACTTCTGCCTTGAGCTCTAACCTGGGCTCTGCTTCTGGGTAGTTTTCCTACTGAAGAAACTTTCCTCTCTAATATCCAAATTTGCTACATGTTCAGATGATTTGTTGCTCAGTAAATTAATGGAAATATTTTGTCTAATCTATTTTGGTTTTAATTAGCAAGGAAAGAATTTTTAAAAAATGCACAAAAAATCTCCATGCAAGTAAGGAACCCAACGTGAGAAACTGTCTCTCTAATTTCAAACTCAGGATGGTTTTAGAATTCAAACAAACAAAAGTAACATTTTTTGGTTTTCACTGGGATTTATTTTCAATGAAAAGTCGCTGCTCATTAGGTAAAGCAGAAACAATACTGAGCACAGATGGATCTCAAGCCGTATCATTAAAAATAACTTTCTCTGTGCATGGGGATGTAAATCTTCTGCTTGTATTGAGCTGTTTAGCAACTGGATATGGAAGAATCTTCTTTAGCAAGTTCTGCAAATCCTCTAGACTTCGGAATCAGGATATGTACAGCTTCAATCAATCCCACAGTAATTTTCCATCAGTATTTGAGACCTCTTGTCCCTGCTGTTGATTTTCTAGTTGAAGCCTTGATCTGTTAATATGCCCCATCTCATTAGCACTGGTTGTCTCTGCACTGTCACCTGCCACATTTTTCTATGGACTTTTCACAGCCCTATGAGCCAAAGTTATTTATTTGTGCCATAACCGAGCTGAATCCTCCCTAAAACTGATAGGGGGAAGGGGATGGTAAGAATTTTGGGTTTGGGTTTTTTGTTGGGCTTTTTTTTTTCTCCCATTTATTGGTTTTTTTGGGTTTAGTGGGGTTGATTGGTTTTTTTCCATAAAGGGACTGGAGCATGTCCAGAGAAAGGAGGGGAGCTGGGGAAGAGGCTGGAGCCCCAGGAGAGGCTGAGGGAGCTGGGAAAGGGGCTCAGCCTGGAGAAAAGGAGGCTCAGGGGGGACCTTCTGGCTCTGCACCACTCCCTGACAGGAGGGGCAGTGAGGGGGGATCGGGCTCTGTTCCCAGGGAACAGGGACAGGAGGAGAGGGAACGGCCTCAGGCTGGGCCAGGGAAGGCTCAGCTTGGATAGCGTGAAAAATGTCTTTGCTGAAAGGGCTGTAATGCACTGGAATGGGCTGCTGAGGGCAGGGCTGGAATCATCACCCCCGAAGGCGTTCACAAAAACAAGGAAGCCTGGGGACATGTTTTAATGAGCATGGGGGAGCTTGGTCAAAGGTTGGACTTGTAGTTCTTTTCCACCCTAAATGATTCTCTGATTCTTTCCTTTTATTCCTGCTCACATCCTTTCCCCTTCAAATTCCCCAGCAGAAAACTTTCCTTCCATCATTCACACCTCTTACACAATAAAGGCAGTTTTCCCCACAAGACGACGAACAGAAAATTTCCAGACATTCACACAAACATATGCAGGAGTAGACAAAAGAAATGAAGAAAAACAGACTGAAACATAGAAACAGTGTGTGATACAGTTAAACCTGCACTAACCTCGCGTTCAGAGAACATTCAGCCCCTTTTTGGAGAGTGCTCTGTTCAGTCTCTCTGGCTGATGGCAAAACCTCAGCCTCACATCCCCCTAGGTGCTGTTCCCCTTCTTTTTGTGCCTCCAAGCCCTGATTTCCCATTCAGAGATGTGTCACCTGCTGCTTTTCACTCCTCTCCCTTGGCCGAAGAGCCACACAGCTGCACCTATTGAGGAGAAGGATTCTCCCAAGAAACAGGCAGGCTTTCCAGTTTTTTTCAGGACTGTAAGGGCTTGGGTGTACAGCAGAAGACTTATTTTTATTCCCGGTATTCCCTTCACATTCTATTTTCAAATCAGCATCGCTTCATTTGAGAGCTCCTACCCCCTTGTTCTAAGCTGAACGCTGTGTCTGCGATGCCAAGGGATTCCCTGGAGAGACCCAGCTCAACCTCCTTTACTGTCTTAAAGGCAGAAACTCCTCCCAGACTGCATTTCTGCTCTAAATCAGAGAGGATTTAATAGGCTTTTTAAGATGACCTATCATCTGCCTTCCCTGAATATGAAGAGCAGCATATTTACAAGTTAAACAGGTCAGAAAGTCTTTCATTGTCCCAAAAATCTCCTCCTGAAGCACCTATTCAAACGAACAAGCTCTTTGGAAATCTTAAAGCCACTCCTCTTCCTGCAGATATTTTAAAGTTAGTTTGCTGTTTTCTACTTTTCTTCTTCTCAGGTCTGAGGAGGATGTATTACACAGGCACCAGGCAGAGCAGGGGAATTTCTGAAATATATTGGGCTGCTCCAAAATCTATCATTTATTAATCACTGTGCCTGGTGCTGTTCCAGCCCGAGACTCTTCAGAAGCAGATTTCCCTTTTTTTTTTTTTTTTTTTTATATTTTGTATCCTGCAGCAGGCATGGAGTCAATCAACTTCAAGCAATGCTGACACTACCGAACCAAAAACATTACATCAAAACAGGGAGATTTGAGGGCAAGGTTTCTCTATGAATACAGAATAATAAACTCCAGCTGTGTCCTGCCAGTGGCTACATCAGCTACACAATCTGTTTTGTTTCTTTGTTTGTTAGTTCTTTGCTGTGTCTGAGTGGATCTGAAATCAGCTTTATATGGCTAAATTGAAGGGTTTGCCTATGGAAAGAGCTTAATCTTCAAGATGGAAGATCTATAAACATAAAGAACTTTATTTCAATGGCTAAGTGAGTACAAGATTTCTCTTTCTTCAGGAAAGCTTCAAAAAATCTCCTTTGAGGACTTTGCAAAAGATGTAATGATCTGCTGCCTCTGGACATGGACAGATCTGAATATCCATCAGCTTCTTCCCTTTTAGCCATTTCTCTAGAACATACACAAATCACCGAATCCCAGATTGCCTTGGGTTAGAAAAGAATCTAAAGATCATCTCATCCCACCCCTGCCATGAGCAGGGACATCTTCCACTGTCCCAGGCTGCTCCAAGCCCCATCCAGCCTGGCCTTGGGCACTGCCAGGGATCCAGGGGCAGCCACAGCTTCTCTGGGCACCCTGTGCCAGGGCCTGCCCACCCTCACAGGGAACAATTCCTTGCCAATATCCCATCCAACCCTGCCCTCTGGCAGTGGGTTAGTCATTCCCCTTTTTTTGCTGCAGAGCTGGGTTTGTTTTCCAGGAATGTTCACATGTTATTCCAAGTGCTCACTGGAAAGTTCCTGGAAGATGGATGTGGAATTGCTGACTCCTGCTCATGGTATCTGTGAGATGTAATGATAGAATAGCTCTGAAAAATTCAGAATGAGCATAAAAGCCATTATTCCATGGATATAAATTTTTTGTTTGGATTGAAGATAGATTGCTCACATAGTGTAGTACAGATAAAAGACCAAGAGACTGAGAGAATAGAACAGGGAAAATTACATTAAACTCTCATGTCAATATATTAACTTTGAAAGCAACTTAATGAAGTTTTGTTTTGCCTGAAATTTCTGAAAGAGGTTTCTCTTAAACAGATGGGAAAATCAAGCACCTGAAATATGCACTGTACACCCCAGGGATGCGATTTTACCTCCTTACTACTCAGTTATTTCTATTTCTCACAGGTCCTATTTCCTGCTGTCCTTCAGAGGTTTTCCCTGTGCTGGCAAATGTTGGATTAGCTGTCACAGCCTTTGCCTCTGATAATTCAGGACTCAGTGAAAAAAAATGAAGTGAGAGAAGCCAAAAGCCCCTCATCCATTCTTATTTTGACCCATTAAAATCATTTCTCCATCAGGAGTTATTTTCATACCCTGGAAGTTTTCAGGCCCTAGAAAGATAAGCATTGCATTATTTCTTGCCACATGTAAATTTTCTGTAACATATTTCATCTTAGGGACTATTTTTAAACTTTTCAGGGAAATGACTGAATGTGAAAGATATTCAATACCAGGCTCAGCTTAAAACAGAAAGAAATCTGTATTTTATATGGTTTTTGCTGCTTTTAAGCCAGCTTTTTGGAGATGTTTGCCATTTTGAGGAGTCTCCCACCATCTAAGAGACAAAAAAAAATGTGTAAGAAAATAACATCATATTATCCCAACTAAAATGCAGTGGTTTGGGCCTTCTAGAGAATGCAATTTTTCTATACTATTTTCCCAAAAAAAAAGTATGTGAGCTTTTTCCTTATTACATTTGAAATATTCGTGAATGAACAAAGACTTTTTGAAGATGAGAAATTGAAAATTTCTTCCCATCACATTTCCTGTTATTACTGGCTTAGAATTATATTTTACCTCCCTCACATGAAAAGGATATATTTGCCAATGAGAAAATTGCAGGGAAATATATTTTTTCTGAGCTTCTTATAATTCTGATGGAAAACATTTGATGCACCAAATGACGAGAAACAGAAAAAACCCAAAACTATTTCAGGCAAATAAGCTGATATAAAAGATCAGTTTTTAATAATTTTTAATTTTTATTTCTTTGTTATCTGTTAGCTCTGATTTTAAGAAAAGATGTGTTCATGTGTTACCTGAGGGCTGGTTATCAGCCCTAGAAAGGGTGAGCCAATATTATTTGATTCCACTTAGTGAGGAACCTGAAATCTCACCTAGGAGATGCTGGCAAATATTCCTACTTAAAATTCTCTTCTTTCTTTTTTTATTTTTGTAAGAAAGCTGCATCCAGAACTCAAAATACTCAGTTTCACACTTGAAAATACTGATCTGAGACTGAGAGCTGATGGGCAAGATGCTCTGTACTCCCAATTTGAAACTGGAAAACTTCTGTGTTTTTCAGAAATACAAAGAGTTCTTACGTGGCTGTTACAATCACAGACTCACAGAATTGTCAAGGCTGGAAAAGATCTTTAAGTTCATTCAGTCCAACTGGAAACCCAGAACTACCACGATGTTCTCAACTAAACGACCTCCTCAAGAAGTTAGTCTGACTTTCTCTTTCAAGGACAAAAATCTCTTCCTTTTCTGCAGGTTCTCCACGTATTTTAGATGCTGTAAATCCAATAATTTGCTCTCTGGTTGTCCTTGTCCTGGAAGCTCATGGATATGCTCTGGCAACCCTGGAGTGCATCTAAAGTAGATCTCAGACTCACACAAGAGTCTGTGAAAGTCCAACCTTCCCAAATGCTCTGTGAGGCTGAACTGCAGCTCAAGTGGAGCCCTCTGATGAGCACTGACATTTAAAGAAATCCTAAAATACCAGACTGGCTTGGGTTGAAAAGTGTCCTAAGGCTCATCCAGTGCCACCCCCTGCCATGGGCAGGGCCACCTTCCACTATCCCAGGTTGCTCCAAGCCCTGTCCAACCTGGCCTTGGGCACTGCCAGGGATCCAGGGGCAGCCACAGCTTCTCTGGGCACCTTGTGCCAGGGCCTCCCCACCCTCACAGGGAACAATTCCTTCCCAATGCCCCATCTAAATCTGCCCCCCTTCACTTAAAGTCATTCTCTGTGTCCTGTCCCGCCAGGCCCCTGTGAAGAGTCTCTCTCCATGTTTGTCAGCTCCTTCAGGCACTGGAAGGCCACAATTACTCTTCTGCAGGCCAAACATGGTCCAAGAGGGACAGAAATCTGAGTTCAGTCTCCCTCTGGGATGGGACCCAGGCTCATTTTGTTGTGCTGATGAACTGCCACCACAACACCAAGTCAGCCCTGTGGCAGCACTGCAGGGGTGATACCTCCAGGTTTGGATCAGAAACTCCAGATCTAGACACAGATTTCCTTCAAATGTCAATTTGAACTTGCAGTCCTCACTGCAGGCTGGGATTTAACTGGGGTTTAGCACTCTCTGCAGCCAAACACAGCCCTGTTGAAGATCTTTATCCTTCTTCCTCAGCCATTTGTCACCTGATGTGTCCTGACCCACTGCCCCACAGCCAAGACTCTCCTTCTGAAGGCTTTGCATTGTTTGATTGAGTAGAACCCCAGGGCTCTTCAGAGAGTTTTATAAAGCCCACGAAGCCCTGGCAGGTGTGGTGCTTTCACACCCACCATATCTATCACCACTTATAAGCTGGTTGCAATGATAAGTAGAAAACTTGACCACTGCCTGCCTTCAGTTCTGATGGAAATTATCATATTAGGCTTCATCCCAAGCTCCTGGGATGTCTTAAAGTTTAACTAATACAGAAATGTAACTTGTTTTACAACTGCTAGCAGTGGTTGCTCCCTTGCTCTGTTTTGCCTCAAATATCTCTGTAATGATCATGGTGTAAATGCTCATAAACAAATTATCACATTTCCTCTCCACCCAGCAATGTTTCAGTCTGAATTCAAACTCACATTTTTCCCTTGTTAGTGGAAAACCACCTCCCCTATCAAACAGGGTGACACAAACAATTATTGCCAGAGTTAACTTCACACTCATGACAGAATCTGGCCAGAGATTTCACCACTGTGGAAAAAGAGGAAGAAAAACTCTGCGTATCCTGGGCTTTTACAGCATCCTCACAATGATTTGCTGCAGTACACTAAATTTCTCCACTTATTTTGGCCATTTAAACCAAGCAATTAGCTAGCTGAGCATTCATTTTAATCCTTTAATTTTAATAAAATACAGTTAGCAGAAGTGTTTGAGAAAAAAAAAAATTCTTTCCTTTGGACATAACTTCTTGGAATGTTTTGAATTTATATTGAATAGTAACTTACCACTTTTACAGTGAAGGGAGAGGCAGAATCACCTTGTCTTGTGTCACTATTTATTCATTGCTTTGTTCCCATACTGGGGATTTTTTCTAGCTGCATCATCACACATTTTTATGTTATAAAAGCAATTTACTGTCACCAGGAAACACTTCCTCAGCTGGGAACAGGACCCAAACAGTTTCTATGTTTCCCAGGCTGAAGGTGTAATTACTGGGCATTTCTTTCTTGAACATTCTATGAGCTGTGAAATCCTCACTGTGATTAACACTAATGACAGACCTTTCCTGCTCCAGCATACAAGAGGATCCATCAGAAATTATAAAAGACGATGTGTGAAAATTAAGAAAAAATTCTAAATAAGAGTTAAAGCTCATTAGAATTAATTCTCGATGAGTTTCCTCTCCATAAACTCTTGAAAATAATTATCCACATGTTCCTATAAAATTCCAATTTATTTAAAATTTTTAAAAAATGTAGAAAATACAGACAGCTGGATGAGAATCTGCAGTCATTGTGAACTACTGAACAGAGTTTCTGAGGACAGGAAAAGGACAAAAGCCTCTTGGCAAGTTAAATCAGATGTAAATTAACTGAGGAAATTTATAATATTTTATTCAAAAAGGATATTTACAAATGGGGTTATCCAAGGTCTGTATATTTGGAGCCCTGTGAACTCAAATGGTAGGGAAAAGAGTTGAATGGAACCTGATGTTTTTTCCCTTGAAATATCTCTGAACTAAATTTTCAGGCTTGTACAAAATTATGTAGAAAATATAATCTTACCCCTAAAAGTCTGGGACAGAAAATGTGTGTAGTAAGTTCTGCACAGAAGCAAGAAGTATAGGAATACAAGCAGAATTGAATGATTTAAAAATATAGAATTTGGAGATTTATCAGTGTGTCTATTCCTTGGAACAAACAATGTCTTCCCAAATTCAGGTGGATAAGATTTGTTAAGCAGGAATTTTCTTTAATGAGGGTAATATTTATATCAATTAATTATAAAACAACATCAGAGAAGTAAATTATTGTGAGATGTGCAAAGACTTCATGGCTCAGATGCTCAGTGTGGTAGAATTCCATCCTGAATCTTGAATCAAGGACACAAGGTAAGACTTGGTAGACAGGAAAATATTGGATTTGGGAACTTGGAACTCTGGATGTTGGAAGACCTTGATATCACTGACCTAAATGGGACATGTTTTTGTTGACTTACTTCTTCCAGCAGAAGCAATTTTTTGGAGGAGGTTTGGGTATATTTTTATGGGGTTTTTTTGGTTTGCTGACTGGTTTAGAAGTTTTTTTGGGGAGGGGCGGAAGAGGGAAATAAGTAAGATTCTGAAGCAAAGTGCCACAAGATTTCAGAGACTGAAGTCTAAAACACTTTTAGTTTCACCTCTTTGTTCATGATAAAAGCTTTTCAAACTTTATTAGTCTACAGAAATTTGAATTTCTAAGCAGCCACACTCCCTCTAAACACCCTAAAAGAGCTTTTGGAAGCTGTGAATGTTCCTTTTGAATGTTCCCTATGAATGTTGGAAGTCTCAAGAGCTGAACCCAATGCAAACACTTCAGCAAAGCATCTGGGGACAGAGAATCTTATAATTTTGCAGTATGAGGAATAAGATTGTGAACAATAACTTTCTATAAAATGTAATGGATTTTAAACAATAGCAACTATATAATAGTAGTGGTAGTATTTTAAAGCCTACTACAAATGCTCCTGTCTGCAGGCAGGGAGAAAGGCCTAATTAAACTGAACTGTAATGGGGTTGGAGCAGCATGGGATTTGACATGTTATAAATTCATTCCCAGATTAATTGAGAATATCCTTTCTGTGGTCTCCAGCTTAATAATAAGAAAGGGGGGAAAAAGACATGAAGGTAATTTATTTGCTCTTTCTGCAGTGCTGACATTTTTCACCTTAATGAGCACTTAAAATGTAAATTATACAGTCAACTTAAAAAATAGAACAAAAGAGGTGTGCGAGGCTTTTTCTTACTTTTCACATCAAAATTAGCTGCAATTACCATAAAAAATTCCAGAATTTCACTCCAGACTTTGTCCAAAAGTACTGGGCATCACCAAGTACCTTAAAACACTCTGGGAGTGTCCCTTCAGGATTAGATGGGAAAGAGAAGTCTGAAAAATTTTCACTGTGTTACAAGATGCTCTTATTGAACTTTCCAAGAGGTACAGTGCTAAACATCAATGATATAAAAATCTTAAATTTCCTAGGAGATGAATTTAGAAGATGGGAATGAGATTATAATTACCTGAAGACATCAAGGGCTCCTGCTGGCATTGCCTTGATTTAGACCTGACAGTTATGAACCAAGTTGGTTTTTCGCTTTGGTTGAAGACAGAAAACTGAATCAAGAATAGTTTTAGGAGTTTCCATCTGTGTTTTGGGGTTTGGGTTTGAACATCACTGTGCTTATGTTTGGCACCTCCTACTACAATTTTGAAGAGTCCAGACCTCTGTGAAGCTCCTTGACCTCCCCACTCACCTGCCCAAGTCCTTCTATTGACACCCAGTGTGGAATTACCTCGTATTTATAAAGCCCTTTAAGGTGTTGAAGTGAAAAGTGCTTTAGAAACAAGGTGTTATTCATAATTATGATTATGCATTTATTTCATAAACATCAGGAAGGGAAGATATGTTTCCACATTCAGTAGTTAAATGAAACCTCAGGAGTTCCATTCCTGCCTTTTGTTGCTCACTGCTAATTGATGCTCTTCTCCTGCTTGGGTCACAAAGACAAAATGATGCCACCAAAGGAAACACACCTTAAAAGTAATTAACTCCTATTAGAAATGCTTCATTCATTCCTGAACAACCCAGAGACCTGCCTCCAAAGGAAGATCTCTGAATTTTACATATTTTGTGCACTCATTTCCCCAGTAATATGAAGGATATTGATGTTTCTGGTTTGGAAGATGTGATTCTCTAGAAATTACCTGGAAAGCTGAATAAAAAGTTTTAATAAGGCTACAGAAGTGAAAGAGATGGATATCTGTGAAGGAAAATGTATTAAGGAAAAAGAAGGAACTGAAAAATTGCCTGAAGAATTTGAGTCCAGGAGCTGGTTTGTTCTTTGTTCTCAAGATTTATGATCCTCTCTGAGAAAGCCCACAGAGTCTATGAATAATAATTAGGAAAATAACTATTGTCAAGTTAAGGAAAACAAGAAATTATTTCTTTGATAACAGATTTTATTACCATTTTTACAAGTTTTTAGTGTTATGGATACAACACCATAATTACAATCTTCTTCCCATCTCCTAAATTCATCTCCTGGGAAATTTCAGATTTTTATAGCAGCAGTATTTAGAGCTGTACCTGTTAGGAGGTTCAATTAGAGAATCTTGTAACACACTGAAAACTTCTCCAGAGCTCTCTTTCCCACATAATCTTGAAGGGACTCTCCCAGAAAGGGAGCCTGACCCTGGGATCAAAGCTGCTTCAGTATTCTGAGCCCATTTCTTATTTTTGTTCTGCAGGAATTCCCTATGATTTTGATAAATTACATTTCTTCTCCATGTGCATTTACTTGGTACCACTGAAATTCCTGTAATATCATTACTTTCCATCTTTTCCCTTGTCTGTTTATCTTGGAAGCAATGGATGTCTCTTATTATGTGGTTATAAACTTAAACAGATCCTCACCAGCAGCTCAGGCATAAATCAAGTGGAAATCACAACAAACATAAGCACATCGATAAGAATAATAAGAATGGGTTCTGGAAGAAAACTGCACCATTTCCAAGCCTCTTAGATCCCATCAAGTGATTTTTTGTTCTCCTTTTTCCATGTCAGACATGATCCATCTCATCTAACACATCCCTTCAATGCACAGAATTTGTAGGACTCTGCCAAGGAAATAAAATACTGATTTAAACAGAGCTAAAAAATGCACTTCAGGGTACATTGCTCTTAGAATTCCACTCTAAACCTTAGCTGGAAATAAGTGGGAAACTCTTTCCTCTCCTAATCCAGGCCTTGTACAATCTGAAGTACATAAACCACTAAAACATTAATTGGAGACATGTCATTAAAAAGTGATTAAACAAAAATTAAAATTTATTTTTACTATAAATCCTCATGTTATTTTAATACCCAAATGTTTAAAACTAACCTGTATTTTTTCTTATAAATATGTATATATGGTTTAATTGCTATTTCAAACTAAACACTTATTGAAATAATTTTAATTGCAATTCCATTTAATTTTTATAATGTTGGGTTTTTTCCCCCTGAATGAGGTTTTGAACAAGTACTGTATTTGTCTGATTGCCTGGGCTAGGGTAAAATTAACATTTTTGGCTTATCAAGACACAATTGCTGGTTTTTTTAGCCAACTTAAAAATAAATATTGTCTTTATGCTGTTGTTTCTCTCCAATCCCCCTCAAATTCCACTTCAAATTAAATTATTGACCTGTTACACAAATTACTCTATAAATGACAAAGCCAGATGAGAAATTCTGGAGAAAAATTTAGACTTATTCTTACCAAATGTCTCTTTCTCTGTTCCTTTTCTGCCTTTGTAGCCATGGTTTTCTATGGAAAGCTGATGTTTGGTACAGGCGTTTTAGGTGTAATTAATGTTTTTGTGGAGCAAACACCTCTTCAGCACTTTCAGGGCCATCTGCAGCTCTGGAGTTCCCTAATTACCTGTCAGCTTTTGATGGTGTCTGTGTTGGGTCAGGACTTTATTCCTGGTTTATGGCAAGCAAAGGGAAGGGAAAATGAATCATGTGTTGTTTTCAAAGCAGATTTTATTAAAGGTAACTCAAGTTCTTTTTCCCCCTTGTTGGTTTAGAGCTCTACTGAAATTCTATTTTAAAAAATTCTATAAACTGCCACCTCCCTGAGCACACATATGAGCATATATGTTTGTACATATGATTGCACAGACACAGCCTGGGGTTTCCAGAGGTCCTGGACTTTGCAGATATCACTGTAAAATCCTAAATTGCTATAGAAAAAGCACTTCCTTCCCTCAGAATTCGAGAATCCCTGCAGCAAATGTTTGCAGGAAGGAGAAAACTGATAGAAGCTCTCAGGCCATGCTCAATGTGCTAATTTCCAGCATGAATGAATTCTCCAGAGTTCTTCTCATGGATGCATATTTATCTCCTGACTAAATCAATATCTGTCCTACAGAAAACTATTGATAGTCTTGATCTTTTTTTGTAATACAGTTGTACAGCTTTCAATTTATCTTTCTCTTCTTGATTTCTTGCCAAACCCAGGATTCCTTTTTATTATTGTTGAATTCAGCCGCAAAACTCTCGCACTTCAAAAATTAAAAGGATATTAAAAAGCCCCCAGAATATTTTGCAATCCTTTGCCAAGTATCAGCTACTGTGCCTCCTGTGTTAGTGCATTTCCCACAGCACCCTCCCTATTGTTTACAAATCATTTTTCATTACCACTTTTGTGACTCCATCCATTTTACTGTATTGGCAAACCTGGGAATTGAAACATGGTGTTTATTTGGGGAGATATTGATACGTTTGGACAGGTAATTCATGGGTGGCCAACTCTGCTGCTGCTGCTTTTTGATCAGGGCACAAATGCTCAGCAAATTTCTCTCTTGTCTTCTCGGGCTGGCTGGGAAGAAGAAACCAAACTCTGAGTTGGATCTGCTCTCTCTCAATAGGCTGGAGCCATAAACCCTGTCATTTCTGGATGCTCCAAAAAGTCATCAATAAAAACAGCTCAGTTCACCATCACGAATTCTACTTTAAAATGGAAATAAATGGAGGTTTGGATGGCAGGTTGTCTCTGACTTTCTCAGTCTCTCTCAAGCTGTGAGTATTAAGTGTGCAGGAGGAACTGTTTGTGTTCAGGCTCATTGGGTTTGAGTCATGGTTGTGCCACAAACTGGCACAGGGCAAGGTTCTGGAAGTTTAGGAATGTCTGTGACGGGTCAGAGTACAGCCAACTCCATCATCACAACATGCCCAGTGAGGGAAGGGGAAGGGGAAAATGAAAAGGGAAAGGGAAACAGAAACGGAAATGGAAATGGAAACGGAAAGGGGAAAGGGGAAAGGGGANGAGAAGGGAAAGGGCAAAGAGGAAAGGGGAAAGGGGAAAAGGCAAAGAGGAAAGGGGAAAGACGAAATGGGAAAAGGGAAAAGGGAAAAAGGGAAAGGGGAAGGGAAGACAAGGGGAGGGGGAAGGGGAAAGGGAAGGAATGGAATGGAATGGAATGGAATGGAATGGAATGGAATGGAATGGAATGGAATGGAATAGTTTCTTCCAGTTTAGTTGGAAGGGACTACAAAAAACATCTCATCCATTTGCCTGAGAATTCAGGGCTGCCCCAAAGCCAGGGCACATAATTGTAAAGCCCTTGTCCAAATATCTCTGAGCACTGACAGGCCTGGGGCATCTGTCTCCTCTCTGGGAAGCCTCTTCCAGGGTTTGGCCACCTCTCAGTAAAAAAGTGTTTCCTGATGTCAAGTCTCAACCTGAATTGTCTCCAAAATTTCTTAGAAGACAAGTTCAAAGAGGAGCATCCCTTCAGCACTCTGCTCTGAATTTAATCCACACCTAGAGAAGAACAACTAAAAGCTGTCCTGAAAGATTTTGTCAAAGGGCATTCCAGAAATTAAGGGATGACAAAAGTGAGCCTGATTGTGGACTCTGGGCTTTCCCCCCTCTCTCTGGGTGCCAGGGAGCACCTGTGCCTGTCTCTCCTCCCCAGCTGAGCCCCCTATGGGAGGGCATTGTGGGCAGGGGAGGACCAGCACCATCCAAGTTCAGTTTTTCTGTCTCAGAGGGGCTCTGGGGGGGGCCACAGGGGAAATTTAGGGTAGAAATTTGAGGCACTTCTAGCAATTGCTGGGGAAATACGAATGAAAAAAAAAACAAACCAGCTAAATTTGTGTTCTCAGAGGTAACTCATAGTACCAGGACAGGCTGTAAAGACTGAGAACTGCCTTCCCCCATGGGGGTCAGTCTCTGTGGGCAGCACTGGAGAACAGGGGATGAGAAAGCTCTTAAGACAGCCAGGAAATGGGTAAATCCATGCTAGCAGAGACACACAGCTTGTGAGAGCTGCCCCACCTTTGCATTCCCACATCCACCAAGCAATTGAGTCTTTTCTGACCACGGTGACCTGAGCCACAACACCCCCTTGAATCAGCATGCTTGAATAAAACTTCTAGTATTTCCTTTGCTTTTGTTTCTGCTTGGTGACTTCCATAACATTCTTTATCCTGAAAGATGCTGCTTTGGCATTTCATTTTAAATTGCTTTTGCCCCTTGTGTAGAGAGCATCTCACAGTCAATAAGACACAAAATAGAGTAGTGGTTCTTTATTTGTTGGCAGACTCAGCCATTGTATCTCCAATGTCACAGCTGTATCATTGCCAAATTAAATGTCCTGCATAAATAAATATACATAGGCATGTCTACATAGACATACATGTGGAATTTGTTCAATTGGAATGGAGGTTTTTCTGATGAATCACAGGACATATTTATGAATATTTATGCATATTTGTTACATTGACTCAAAAACTCATGGAATAGTTTGAGTTGGAAGGGACCTTGAAGATTTTCTCATTCCACCCCCTGCCATGGGCAGGGACACCTCCCACTGTCCCAGGCTGCTCCAAGCCCTGTCCAACCTGGCCTTGGACACTGCCAGGTATTCAGAGGCAGTCACAGCTTCTCTGGGCACCCTGTGCCAGGGCCTCCCCACCCTCACAGGGAAGAATTATGTGCATATAATGCAAATATAAAATCCTGAATTAGGTAATCTGGTATCTTTTTCCTTTTCTTGTGTAAATAACCTCAGTAGACAAAAGAACAAATCAGATGTTTTACATTAGGTAGCATGAAAAACCTGCAAAGGCTCCTTTCTTCTTTGCTGCTAGACCCTATTAAATAATGTTCTATATTTCCTGTTATATTTGGATATGAATGACCAGTGTGGTTGCCCTTGTACAGATATTTGTAACAGACATTAGGGTTCACGTGACTGAAGAACGAATGGGAGAGTCTGGGTATGGAAGTGTCAGAAGTGAGAGATATTAAACCTCACATTAAAAGAAAGGACAGATCAGAGTCATCATGGAGTCCTGAATCATGCAACAAGTTACATCCAAAACACCACTTGGAGTTACCAGTTCAAGGAGAATGGAAGGGATTGGATGGTGACTCTGCAATCAGCACCACCTCTCCTCTGTGCTCCTGCATTTACCCCAGACCACCCCAGCCCCATATACTTTGGTGTTTGTGGGTTGCTTTGGTGAGTGAAATCAGCTCTGGTTTAAAATCAAAATGCCTTTTCCTCCTGTGCTCCCACTGAGCCTCCTGACCTGGCTGTTGTGACGCTGTATCATGAGAAGTATGGTCTGTAAAAAAAAATTTCAGAAGCATTGTTCCTAGCTAAGCACGCAATTATAACAGGGTATTTTTTACTTTTAGTCAGTGTAATTTGAGTTTCCAGGCCTGTTAGGCCTGTGGGCAGTGATGGTCTCACTGAGAATAAGGCTATGGCTCCTTGGAGGCACCAGAGAGTTGTATTAAATTGATATCGTTTTAATAGTCTGGTCTAGGTGCAAAATAAATTGAGTTCAAAATGTTCTCTTGTCAGGACACTGCTTCAGAAATAACCTAATCTTGCCATCTCAGCTCTGATGCAGCTTCTAAAACTTGCTGTAGCAGTGGAGTTCACCCAGTTCTGCCATTTAAATGTTGTCATTAGGCTCTGATTGATGAGGAAAGATTCTCAATATGCATTGCTCTGTTTCTCCCTGTTTATTTAAGCTCCATCCAGATCAAAATATTTCTCACTTCACCTCATTTCTCATTACACTTGAAAGGTATTTGTGTATAATTATTGGCTAGTGAAGATAAGTGGGGTTTTATATATATATATTTTTTTTGTTCTGCAATTTGTTACGCTGTTTATCTCTCAGTCAAAAGAAAGCAGGGTTAGAAAATGTAATGAAGTATTCATCTATCATCTGTGGGCTTTGCTTCCTGATAAAGGACACTTCATTTGGGTGTTATTTCATTAACATGCACTTCTCTGACAAAGCCAAAGCACCAAGAAAAAGAAAGAGAAGCCTTAATCGAGGTTTTCTTAGAGATAATTAACTGAAGGGATTGTAAGATACGAGCAAGGTTTTGTTATTAGGACAGGAGGTAAAACTTATATTTCCTTTAGTTCAGGATAATTCCACAACAACTGCTCCAGTAGGAAAAGTAATTAAGAACTGCAGTTGTACAGTGAACCTTCTCTAATGAACAGAATTAACATTTCTTTTTTACTTTAATATAAAATTCTAAATATTATTAGCATGGTCTACTTGCTAGAATAGTGTTGTGTTGCATTTGAGGCTTGATGTCAAAGAATAGAAGCCACATTTTCATTAAGTGAGAAGTAGGTGTTGCTTTTTTGACAACACTTGCTTTAGCCACTTTCCTTACTTTTAACCACTTTCTTTAAACGACAGAGGAACCTCATCAGTTCCAAACAAGGATTTCTTTTGACAGACCAATCTCTCTTGGAGTATATGGAGACAAGTGGCAGTGCTCCCTCAGCAATGAATTTATTTGTTCAGGGAACAATTCCTTTTCACAACATGTCCCCACCTGGGAAATCTGTCCTCCAGGGAAGACAGGAGCATACATTTCCCTGGGATTGCAATCCTTCTCCAGTCAGCCCTCATTCCTCCTAAGAAAAATGCCAATGTTTCCTTTTACCAAGGATAAGTGTTCCAATTCTCTAGCTCTCACTGCGTATGAGTTTTTCATTTCAACCTTTTCTTCAATTCATTGCAGAGTTTTGAGGTTTTGAGTGGAGAGAAGGAAGAATCTTTTTGGGTTGTTTGGCCAGTTAGACTCATTTCGATTGAAATGAAGAAATACCAGCAGTTTTAACAATAAAGAATAAAACCAGGAAGGAATCACATTTTGGACAAGAAAGAGTCCATGAAAATAGTGCAAAATATGTGGGTCCTAGAAAAATGTGTGCAGTTTTCTCATTAGTATTACCAGCTGTGCCCTCAGAAACTCTTCCTCATTATCTGGGTCAGTCCTTTTTTTTTTTTAAGACAATCAAAAACTGTCCCCAAATACTCAGCAGAAATTGTATATGCCATGGTGTGCTACCTGCCACAGCACACATGGGAAAAGGTCTCCATCAAAGGAAGTGTAATAATCTCAAAAATCCCAAATTATTGTAAATGTAACAAACAGTGCAATTAGAAATTAGAAATGATCCGTGCATCAAGCCTTCCCTTTGCTATTGATGTAAAACAGGGGGGAGGTTTCAGGGAATCCATAGGAAGATTAATATTTTCTCTGATTATGGAGTTCTTTCCCTTGTTAAAGGACATGGCCATACCAAGAATGTGCATGGTCTGCAATGGGGGGGTGTGCAGAACCAAAATCCCTTTGTGGTCACTTCCCCGAGGCTGCCAGAGCTCCAGGAGTGTTTGGACAACACTCTCAGGGGTGCACAGGGTGGGATTGTTGGGGTGTCTGTGCAGGGCCAGGGATTGGACTCAGTGATCCCTGTGGGGCCCTTCCAGCTCAGGATATGCTGGGATTCTGTAATTCCCTATCAGAGTTTGGCAATTCTGAGAGTTGACTACTAACAGAGTGCAGAGACTGTAGTTTCAGGGTGGTTGGATCATGTTCCTTCTTAGTTCATTCCTTGCTTTCAAGAACTTCTTCCATGCTGAGGGATACCAAGCTGGGCCAGTTTGAAAATCAGTGTAAAAATCCAGATATTTGTCTTTCAATGATACATGCAGAAAAAAAATGTGACCTGTAGTAGTTCCTTCTTGAAACACAGTGTCAGGATAAATGAAGGGAGAGCCTCAAGGAAATTATCTAATCTAATGTGAAAGATGGGGAATCCCAGAGTCATGGAATGGTTTCAGTCTGCTCAAGCTCATCCTGTCCCCTGTCTCTACCTAGGGAGAAGGTTCTGGAGAGATCTTAAAGCCCCTTCCAGTGCCTAAAGGGGCTCCAGGAGAGCGGAAGAAGGACTTGGGACAGGGCTCTGGAGGGACAGGGCAAGGAAAAATGGCCTCAAACTAAAAAAGGAGAAATTTAGATGGGATATTAGGAAGAAACTCTTCACTGTGAGGGTGGTGAGACCCTGACCCAGAGAAGCTGTGGCTGCCTCTGGAGCCCTGGAAGTGTCCAAGGCCAGGTTGAACAGAGCTTGAAGCACCCTGGCCTTGAAAGAAACAGAATCCTAGAACTGGAAACAACTGTATTATAGGGTTGTCACAGCAGCCTTCCCAAAAGTTTAGTGGCTGCTGTAGGTACCCAGATGAGGCTCAGAAAGCTGGGGTGTCTTCTCAAAAATCTGGTCAATGTATGAGGTTTCCCTCCAAAACCTGGTTCTCAGGCTCTCATACTCCTGGTTTCAATTCCTTGCCACATCAGGAGCAAGAGGATGGTTTATAACTGTTGAAATGCTCCCTAAAAATAGCAATAGGTAAGGAGTTTCCAAGGGTGCTGCTGGGGTATTTCCAAACCTCTGCTGTCCCACACTCTGAAAAGAAGATGCTGATGCTTCCAGCACCTCAAAGAGACATCCCTGAGTACAAAGTATAGGAATTCAAGCCTAGAGGCAA
>VZTR01018848.1:36660-67212 GCA_013400775.1 Chaetops frenatus
AGGAATTGTTCCCTGTGAGGGTGGGGAGGCCCTGGCACAGGGTGCCCAGAGAAGCTGTGGCTGCCCCTGGAGCCCTGGCAGTGTCCAATGTCAAGGATGAGACTGGACAACAGCCAAATCCCTCTATAAAAGCTTTATTGAGGCCTAGGGGGTGTCAACAGGATGGCTCAGGTGCCGCGTGGATCAGTGATTTGGTGGCTCGTCATTCCGGGGATCCTTCCGTCCAGCTGGGCGCCTCCGGATGGTGTCCTCAGTCCGGCGCCGGATCGCCTGTGGGGTGCGCAGGGGTCTGAGGTGGAGCAGCAGCTTCACTCGCCGAAGACACAGGAACAACGCAGAGAACGACCCTGAGAGCCTCAGGACGCCTCCTTATATAGGGTTTCATGGTCCCTTCTGATTGGGCGGTTCTGGATCCGCCATCCAATTGGCTGCTTTGCGGATTGAAACCAGTCTGTTCCCATTGGCTGTCTCGGGTACTCCCCTTCCCCTTATTGGCTAACAAGGTTTTTGAAGTTTTTTCTGAGTGACATAAGGGGCTGTTACCCACAAAACTTTTCTGTAAATCCAATCTTGGGGAATTACGGTAATCAGGCCATATATCTCAGAGTACAAGAACCATACATTATTAACATAGAGCAACTCCTAACACAGATAACACTACAGTGAAACAATAACCAGTGCTTATCACAACTAACTTTTTATCTTTTGAACATTTTAACCATTACAATCTTTATTGGACATCCCAGTTTATCACACCCAAGGCCAGGCTGGATGGGGCTTGGAACACCCTGGGACAGTGGGAGGTGTCCCTGCCCATTGCAGAGGGTGGCACTCGATGAGTTTTAAGGTCACTTACAACCCGGGCCATTCTGTGATTCCTTGATTTTATGAGTTTTAAGTCAAAAGTCTTAGAAGCTTAATCAGAGCGTTACTACGAGTAAAGTTACAATAACATTAAAAGCATTTAAAATTCTATGTGCAGATACAGACGTTTTCAGAATCTTCTGATGTTGTCCTCTTTTTCCATTGCTCATCTGGAACTTGCTCTTAGTGGCTTCAGGCGGGGGTTGGAAGGCATTTTAGTGGTGGTGTCACCCTTAGGCCCTTGCCAGGGAAAGCCTTTTGTTCACAGCTTCCTGCCCTATGTTATTCTGTTCTTTAGAGTCATTTTGATGTTGTTGCTAACCTGCTGTTACATATGTTAACATGCTTTTAGCTATCTTTTTTTGTCCTATATCTAAGTCCATCTTGCATTTGAATTTTATCTACAGAGTGAGTTTTATCCCAAAGCTGAACCCCTTTAATGACTGTTGAGTTACTCATTTCCTGCCCTCAGCTGTTATCCTGTCTGGAGCTTCTAGGCCTCTCACACATATTGTCTTTTATGCTTAACATTTCTAAAAATATATAAACAAAGGAGGGCCAAGAGGAGTCTCAATACTTTCCTGGATGTGGGAAGAACATTGACACAAAGGGTGAGGAAAAGGCTGAAGTGCCTTCTTTGCTTCAGTGTTTAACAGCAAGATCAGAATGGACTCCCCATACCTGAAGGGATTTAAGAGCCACCTGGATGTGGCACACGTGGGGACATGGGTTAGTGGTGGCCTTGATCAGTGATAAGTTAGCAGTTGGACTGGAAGGTCTTAAAGGTCTTTTCCCACCTGAATGGTTCCATGGTACTAAGGGTCTATTCTGGGTTTCAGGTGACTCAGCCTATGCAGAATGAATTCATGTTTTTGATAGCTAAAGGTGTATGCATAACAAATTCTTGCTTCTGATAGCAAAAGGTGGTCTAGCACAGCAAATGTCACACAAGTCAATAAATCCAGGTAATGGAAATGCAGGCAATGCTCACCTAGTGGTGACACAATTGCTGTCACAGCCAAACTAGCTCAAACAATTCTCCAGGCAGGCCCAGGCTGGCTGAGGAGCCTGTGCTGCCAGCTCAGGACAGACTGCAAGGACCTGCAGCAATGCATTTACTGCTTTACACCACTGCTACCACTCCCTGCTCTGTGCAGTTCACCTGGGATGGGGAAAACAAGACTTTCCTCAGCAACTGGGGCAGACCCAGGGAAGCAGGTACCCAACACAGGCTGTGGGTGCAGTGGGGAGGGAGAGGCATCGGCAGGGACGGGAGGGACAGGTGCTGGCAGTGCCCTCACCTAATGACAGCCCTCAGAGCCCTCTCACAACGTGGGCACCTGGTAACACATGTGGCACTAATGGGAGCCACTGTGGCCACTGAAGTGGTTCAGTGTCGCTCTTATTTTGGGCAGCCAACTCCTAAATGACAAGGTTACCATTTCAACACATTGCCCAGGTCAGCGTGGTCCCCCCTGTGACCTCTGCAACATTCACAGAACTCACTCAGTTATACTCTTCTGTCTCTAAAAATATTATATTCCCTTCAGATAATTTTTAAAGACATGACTTCCACGCTGTTTATTTCAGATCTTATATCAGCCTGCAGGTTATGAGTAAAAAGGCTTATTTAATCTCAATGCAGTTTTATGCAATCTCATACCTAGGTAAGATGACATCATTTACACAATTCATAAATACAAGGTCTCTGATATTTGCCTGAATAATTCATAGCCAAAGACAATATTTTTCTGAGATTTTAGATCACTAGGTTATTAATTTTGTGGGAGACTTTTTCTCAGATAATTCTGGAAAGATTTCTAATTTAGTTTGGGTTATGCATATATCAATATTTCACATATAACTATATTACATATATGTGCAATGATATGAAGCTGTCAGGGAGGTTTTGCTGGATATCAGGAAAAAAAATTCTTCTGCCAAAGGATGGTTGGGCACTGAACAGGCTCCCCGTGGAATGGTCATTGCTTTGAAAACCCCAAAGGTATTTCCTTTGCTTCTTTCCATCAAACTGCTCTTCATGGCCAGGAGGAATCTGCTGAGGTAACTTTGAATCAACATTTAATAATGAAAAAGGGAGTTTGGATTGAACAGGCTGCTAAATATTCAGCCATAAAAGGGTACCCCCAAGGCCAGAATGAAATTTCGGATATTTCTGATTTAGAACCTGATAGATGTGTCCTGGTTGCCCACACTGCACCAGGCGAGGCAACAGCAGTCCAGGACCTGATCCTTTAAAGTATTTTTCCATCTTTTTTCTGCAAACCAGAGTTCCTGCCCCCCTTCCTGATAAGTGAACTATCAGTTTATTGGAGTAGGGAGAAAGGGCTGTGTTGAAAGAGTTTTTTCTGAAAGGTTTTCAGATTCCGAATGAGAAAGCTCTTCAAATACCAAAATGTTGCAGAGGAGAAAATGTTTCCTTCCCAGCTCTCTCTCCTTTTTCTTCCTGTTCTTCTCTCTACATGTGAGATTTATTTGCCTTCAGTTCAATTTTCTCTAAGCCTCACTCTCCATTTGGTACCCTAAATACAATTAAATTGCAATATCATAAGTGTGAAAAGGAATAAAATGATAGAAATGAGATAAAATACACACCTTCAGAACTTTCATTCCTCTGACTGACTCTACTCTTCCTTCCTCAGTTTCATTTTCCAACTTTTGAAAGCTATGGTATATCAGGCTCACTGAAGTGCTGACTCCTCAGATTTCTTTAATAGAAAAGGAAACTTTCAAAGACACCCAGCCATCCACAGAGGGTGGGGAAAGAAAGCAGAGGTTAGAAAAGCAGTTAAGATAAATCTAAAATAATAAAAGAAGTAAGATAATATTAAGGAAAGTGGAAAGAGTGGGGGAAGAATTACTCCAGCTCTTCTCCCTGGAGGAAGCTGGTAGTAGACTAGAAATAAACTATAATAGAGAGGTGTGTTCACATTTTTAATGAAATGTAAAAGCAGAAAAATAAGTAATAAAAAATAATAAGACCTGTAGAAAACACCACCTGCAAGGAAAGATTAAAAGAGCCAAGGTAGCTTAGACAAGGTAAAATCAAAGGAAGATGTGGGAACAGTCAACAAGCATACAATAAGCTGCAGAAACCAAGGAAAAAATGTTTTTTCTGAGGTGAATTAGCCAAGAGTAATGGGCCTAATCTGCAGCCAGGGATAACTAAGTCAGGAAAAGGACAGGAAAACGCCAGTGAAGACATTATGAAGACAACATCCTTGGTGGTATTTATGTCTCTTAAGGTACTGAATTTCAGCCTAGTGAAGTCTCTGTCAGCCTTATTTTTTGTGATTCTCTCAACAAGGACATGAAATGTGTTTATAAAGCAAGATGTTCCATCTGAATCAGTTTTGAGGGATCTTCTTTTCTTAAATATTTCTTTTCCAAATCTGGCTTGCCTAAGACTACTTTTTCCTCCCTAAAACCTCTGACACCACTGTCTAGTTTTGAGGATTTTGTTCTGGAGTGAGCTGGGATGCTGCCCAGATGGGGAGTGCCAAAGCTGTAGGGTTTAAATAGTTCCAGCAGACAATTGATGCTGTTTTGGCCAGTTTGAGCTTCTCTCTTTCCATTTTGATGCATTCAAGATTAATCAGTGCTGCTGGGGTGAGGCTACATCAGGAAAGAGAAGGAAAACTTCCTGACCTCAGGTTTTAGCAAAAAGCTTTTTTTTTTTAACAATTTAGCAGGCAGGGTAACAGCTGTTCAAGAAATATAAAATATGGTTTTATTCAACAGTCTGTGGAAGGCAACAGCCTCAACACTCCTACCTAGGGCAAGGCTGAGAGAGGATGGTGTTGTTCCATAGGATCACTGTTAATAATGTGACATTTCCCTGGTGTGGGTTTAGCTTTGGCTCTTGTATAATATCATTTTGTGCAGCATAAATAAAAATTGTTGCCCAAATGCATAATTTTATTTCAGAACTTATTGCGTAATTCTATTTCAGAACAAGTAGTTTTTTAATCACTGGGCAATAACTCATTTAAAACTTGACAGGATAGACTGACAGCTGGCACATGGAAATAAGCAACCTTATTTGAGGATATCAAGTTTTCAAATACTTGTTGATTTTGAAAATCATCTTGGGTTTGTCTAAGGAATTGGAAAATAGACACGAATGGTTTCTGTAAAAAAAGAAATGTCAGGAAAAATATGTATCTATCAGGAGACTTAGCAATTTATAAATTTTCCATGGAATATTTTACTTCCCTTATCATCAGTATCACAGTGGAAACTGCACTAACAGTGAATATCAAAGAATTTTTTTCTTCCCAACAACGTCTTCGTGTTGGGCATAACTCTCAGCCATAATAAAAATAAAGCAAATAAAAAAACCTTATAGTTCATGAAGAGTCTCAGACATCTTCTGGATCATATTCACTCTACTGCCACCTTCCCAGGCTTTTTGGTTGAGCCCTGGAGAACATCTCTAACCCAGCTTCCTGAGTGTCCACATCCAGATGGGAGCTAAAGGCTGTTGGCTCAGTAAATTTCCTTCATGGAACCACAGAACTTCCCATGCTGGGAGAGACCCAAAGGGATCATCCAGTCCAACCTCTGGCCCTGCACAGTCACTCCCAATAATCCCACCCTGTGCATCCCTGGCAGTGCTGTCCAAACCCTCCTGGAGCTCTGGCAGCCTCGGGGCCGTGCCCATTCCCTGGGGAGCCTGAGCAGAGCCCAGCACCCTCTGGGGGAGGAACCTTTCAAAGTTGTATCACACAGAATATTTGGGAGGTGCCCAGAAACTGTCCTGATTTTTGTAGTTCAACCATAACTTTATTTTCTGAGGGTTTGTTGGGATTTACCTTCCATTTACTTCATATTTGACTTGCTGGAAGTGCAGCATCTCCCAGATGTGTTCTGAGGCACCTGCAATATTTTGCTGCCTAATGCTTAAACTGCCACTTGCTCACAGCAGAAGTCTACAGTCAATTGTAGCTTTATAGAGGGCTGGGATCTACATTATCAATACTCCATTTTTCCCCCTAGAAGGGAGCTGTTTAATATTAATTCACTATTTAACCAGATGATCCTTTCCTTTTATTTAAAAAGGGACATTTCCCCTGATAACAAAGTTCATTCCTGCTACCAACCCAGGCTGAGCAAGAGTGTGTTTTACCCAGATCCATTCCAAAACACTTGGGCTAAATTCAGCCTTGTAAATTAAATATCTCCATCTCCTCAGTTAAAGCCAAGTGCCACAGAACCCTTTGTGTCTGTGCCAAATCTGTGTCCTGCTCTCCAAATCCAGTGTGGCCACAGCTAAAGAGCCTGTGGGACACTGCTCCCAGTGCTGATTGCTCTATGCCTGGCCAGGCTGGGGACATTCCTTGGGGACTTCAGCCAGATCCATCCCAGGGCCTTGGGAGTGAACACTGCATACAACCACATTCAGTGAAAATCAGCATTTCCTGAGTCATTTTTTTTCTGGATTAAATAGTAATGAATGCCACCTAATGAATCTGTTAATGCTTTAAATTCTTCTTTAAAATTCTCTCCTTTATTTCCATGGCTAAATTCATTTATACTTGAGCATCCTTCAAGGAACAGGATCAGCAGCAGCAGGAGCAAGGCTTTCTCTCTCCATTAGGATTATCTCTCAGGGAAGTGCTAGAGGTGGCAGAAATTTTGGACTCATACTCATTATACCTGAACAAATCCTTGGAAGTTAACAGGGGAAGGAACATGACTTCCTCTCTACCTGTCTCAACCTTAAAGAAAAAAAAAAAGAAAATACTAATTCCAACAACATTTTCAGCCACTCTTAGAGATAAATAAAATATTATTTTTTGTCTTCATATGATGGATCTTTTTTTGAGATACATGTTACCTGTAGCTACAATACCTGGCAGAAACAGAGAGATTCAAATAAAACCCTTCTTTTCATTTATTGTATTTGCTGCAAACATGAACTTCTGTGGTGCTAATTAGTATTTACATGAATGAATATCAAATTGGATTCTAAGATCATATCAGTCAATGAAGATTTATTTAACTTGAGAAGTTCTGGCTTGGTATCAGAAGGCATTAATCATTTATGATTCCTCATGGGTTGAAAGATGTGCCTCCCACTGCTGCATTGCAGTGGGGACAACCAGAAGTCATTCACACTCAGAATAAATACACACAGTTGGCTTTATTTAGGAAACTGGTTCTGAATTCTGACCCCTTTTTACAACAGATCAACACACTTTTCTCTGTTAATGGAGAGTTAAGTGACATCCTCAGGTGTTACAGAATGACACTAAAAATATTTCATAGCTTTCAATGCCCTTGTAGAATATTTTTCAGAGGGCACTAATAGGTATCTGATGGATTTTTTTACCTGTCAAAATGTTCTTTCCCTCTTGTACTCCATGTTTTTTTTGACAATTCATTTATGACAAGTAATGCTCATTGACACAGAATTATCCAACAACCACACCAAGCCAGGAAAAGGAATTGTCTTGGTGTCTCCACCAGATTCTGCAGCTGAGGAAATGGAAATTCATTTCCTGCTGAATGTTCAGAGCAGAGGGAAAATGATGCAGAGAGAAAACATGAAGTGAAGGCAGAGCAATACCTGAGCAATAGCTCTTCTGTGTAATTGTCCATTTTACATTCATAAGAAAGTTGTATTTTTTCTCTCTCTCCTGCTGCCTTTTAAGAGCTTTCTGATGCTAATCCTAAAATCTTTCTCATCTTTTATTGATCATCTGACAGCCATAGCTTTTCTCATTAGGCACCCAAAATCCTGCTATAGACCCAGCACATTCCAGTAAAAATGCACATATATTTCATGGCCTTCCCTGGCACACACTAACCTGATGGCAGTGAACATTGTGCTGGGTTTTTCTTTCAGAGCTTTTTGAGCCCTTAAAGAGCTGCAATAACACCAATAGCTTCAAAATTAAACAAGATTTCATAGAATTATAAAATTGGATGGTTTGGGTTAGAAAGGACCTTAAAGCTCATCCAATGCCACTCCCTGCCATGGGCAGAGACACCTCCCACTATCCCAGGCTGTTCCAAACCCCATCCAGCCTGGCCTTGGACACTTCCAAGGTTCCAGGGACAGCCACAGCTTCTCTGGGCACCCTGTGCCTGGGCCTCCCTATCCTCACAGGGAACAATTCCTTGCCAGTATCCCTTCCAATCCTGTCCTCTGGCAGCAGGAAGCCATTCCCTGTGTCCTGTCCCTCCATTCCTTGGAAATTGTCTCTCTCCATGGTTCCTGTCAGCTCCTTCAGGCACTGCAAGGCCACAGTGAGGTCACCCCAAAGCTTCTCCTCTCCAGGCTGCACAATCCCAACTCTCCCAGCCTTCCCTCCCAGCAGAGCTGCTCCATCCCTCTGCTCATCCTGGTGCCTCCCCTGGACTCTCTCCAGCAGCTCCAGGTCCTTGCTGTGCTGGGCCCCAGGTGAGGTCTCACCAGAGCAGGGCAGAGGGGCAGAATCCCCCCCTGAATCCCATCCCTTCTCTTTCCTTACTGATCCTTGTGAATGTTGGTGTTTCCCATCCGATAGTCACATCCACACATTCTCCAAATAGCACTTGGAGAGTTGTCTGAAAGCAATTAGGGGAAAATCTGCCTGGTCCTATCTGGCTTTTTCCCTACCCTTCCATGTGAAATCCCTCCTTCTCTGACTGCCACCTTGGATGACACTGCAACCATTGTGGCAAACGTGATAATTAAAAACCCGATTTTGAACTGACTACACTGAATAGACAGAGGCAGGAGTTAGATGAGGCCTCTGGATCCCTAGCTCTTAATGAGGCACAGCTTGGCACTTCCTGATCCCCAAACCTTGGATAGCAGGACACACAGTCCGGCTGGGAAATCTTATGGCAGCAAGCAGAAGCTCATCTTCAGTTACTTCATTTCATCCACTTGGCTTGCGACACTCACAGTGCTCAAAAAGAAAATACCTGCTTAAAATTTGGTAAAAAACCACAGGATTGAAGTAAAATTTCCTTTCTATTTCTCTCTGTAAACTTCTGCTTTTTATAAAAATCATTCCTGAATGCTCTGTTTCAAACCTTGTAACTCCAATTCACGGCTCTTTACACCATCCCCCAGTTTTTCACTACCTGTTTGGAATTTTAATAGGGGGTTCTATTAGAAGATCATAACTTAATGAACCTAGAGGTTAAAGAATATTTGTGTGCTGCCTCAAAAGCAGTATTTTAATGAAATTATGTTGTACCACTGGGATTGGCATCCACTGTGGACTTGCTATTTAAATTAGCAGGTGTTTTTTGAGGGTTCAGTGTAAAGGTTTAATTTGCAGGGCCTATGAATATACAATTTTCCAAAGGCTTAAAATTCCTTAATTTGTGCTTATCAAGGCTTTAGATTAAGAAATGTTGGTAATTGTATTTGCTGGAGTTCCTGTTAATACTCCCACTTGAAGTAGCCAGCGTAGAGGATGAAATCCACTTTCTCCTTATTATTAGAGCCTTTGGCTGGTTATTATGTCAACAGCTTAATAAATGCAAATAATAGAAATGGTCTGGCTGAGTCACTTGGCCAGGCAGGAGAAGGACTCTGTTGGTTTGGAGAGCTGTCACAGCTATTGCTAAGCAAACTGGCAAAATCCTGATGTTTCCCCTCCAGCAGCCAGTTACACCAAATCCCAGCATCATCCATTCACCAGGCCTGTGAAAAAAAAAAAACCAAGCAGGAGACCCCAAATACCTGCTGGAATTCCTGCTGGGATGTCTGGGTGCAGGATACACAGCTGAATATATATATTTGATGTCAAGTTTTGTAGCCCAAGTTCTTGGAAATGTCAGCCCGTTTTGTTGGAGCAAGTCCAGATGAAGCCACTGAGTTGATCCAAGGGCTGGAGCCCCTCTGCTCTGGAGCCAGGCTGGGAGAGCTGGGGGTGCTCACCTGGAGAAGAGAAGCTCTGGGGAGACCTCAGAGCCCCTTCCAGTGCCTAACAGGGCTCCAGGAGGGCTGGAGAAGGACTTGGGACAAGGGATGGAGGGACAGTACACAGGGAATGACTTCCCACTGCCAGAATACAGGGTTAGATGGGATATTGACAAGGAATTGTTCCCTGTGAGGGTGGGCAGGCCCTGGCACAGGGTGCCCAGAGAAGCTGTGGCTGTCCCTGGATCCCTGGCAGTGCCCAAGGCCAGGTTCCAACCTGGGGCTTGGAGCAGCCTGGGACAGTGGGAGGTGTCCCTGTCCATGGCAGGGGGTGGCACTGGATGGGCTTTAAGGTCCCTTCCAAACTAAACCATTCCATGATTCTATCTCTCCAAGGCAAAGCTCACCCCAGAAGAAGCTGCTCCTCCCTACCCTCTGCCACAGAAACCAGAGAATCACAGAATCACAGAATGTCTAGGTTGGAAGAGACCTCTAAGATCATCGAGTCCAACCAATGCCCCAATACCTCAATGAGACTGTGGCCCCGACTGCCACATCCAGTCTTTCTTTAAACACATCCAGGGACTGTGACCCTACCACCTCCCCGGGCAGACCATTCCAGTATTTTATTAGTCTTTCTATGAAAAACTTTTTCCTACTATCCAGCCTAAATTTCCCTCGGTGCAGCTTGAGTCTGTGTTCTCTTGTTCTGTCAGTGCTGCCTGGAGAAAGAGCCCAACCCCCCCCGACCACAGCCGCCTTTCAGGGAGTTGTAGAGAGTGACAAGGGCACCTCTGAGTCTCCTTTTCTCCAGGCTGAACACCCCCAGCTCCCTCAGTGGTTCCTCACAGGGTTTGTGCTCCAAGCCCCTCACCAGCCTTGGTGCCTCCTCTGGACTCTCTCCAGAGTCTCAAGGTCCTCCCTGAACTGAGGGGCCCAGAACTGGGCACAGAACTCGAGGTGAGGCCTCACCCGTGCCGAGTACAGGGACAGAATGACCTCCCTGCTCCTGCTGGCAACACCATTCCTGATCCAGGCCAGGTTCCATTGGCCTTCTTGGCCAGCAGAGCTCACTGCTGGCTCATGTTCAGGTGGCTGTCAGCCAGTGCCCCCAGGTCCCTTTCTGCCTGGCCACTCTCCAGCCACACCGTCCCCAGCCTACAGCGTAAGTAAGTGAGCCCACCGGGGGAGGGACAATGTCAGACTTGTTGACAAATAGAGATGGGCTGGTGGGAGATGTGGTGGTTGGAGGCTCCTTGGGGCAGAGTGATCATGTAATTATAGAGTCCTCGATATTTGGTGAAATCAGGAGGAACATCAATAAGACTCTTACATTAGACTTCCAGAGGGCAAAGATATCAAACTGTGGGAGCTTTTTTCCCCCAGATATTGTGAGAGATTTTTTGCAGCCCACTGAGGTCTGTAAGAGAAGTAACTTCAAGAAGGGAGGAGAGCTCAAATAGTTCTTTTATCAACACTCTAATTAAGCCTCTACCCTTATAATCATGTAGAAGAGCCTCTGTCCATAGCACATTATAACTGAGATGGCTGCACTTGGTAAATGATTATTCTGGATATTAGCTGGCAACTAGGTGGAAATGGAGAAATAATAAATATGAGTGGGACATAATACCTGTGTCCAAAAGGGCTTTGAGATTTTAAAATATTCCTTTGAACTGGCACCTGGCTAATATTTTTTTTTTCCCTTTTACACAGTAGTCCATCCCCCTGCCCCCCCCCCCCCCCCCCAAAAAAAAAAAAAAGTGACAATTAAAGTAAAAGTATAAAATAACACCTTGTTGACTGTTCACCTGAACAAGAGAAGGGGCCATTGTGGCAAGGGAGAGCTTTATATCTACCTGTCTTGGTACTGGGCAGCTGAGAATTCCCTGTCTGGAGAAATATCCCATATCTCAGACTGCACCTGAGGATTTATCTCTTCTGTATTTCTATCCCTGCACAGTGCTGCTCCTACTCATGCAGAAATAAATCTCCCTTCCTTTTCTTCCAAGACAGCCTCTCCTCAGCAGTATATTCTTTACTCTTGTAGGGAATCTGAGGGATTTACCTGGATGTTTCAGCCTTTTAGGATTTGGAGACTGCTTGGAAAACTGAAGGGACAAATTTTTTGGGTGTATTAACCCCCTGGTCTGCCTCCAGGATGGCCTCAATCTGTGCAAAACCATGAGATTAAATAGACAAAACCTTGAAGGACATTTTGCCTACACAAGAATAATCTTCCAGTGTGGTTTTCATGGTCCTAAAATCCCCATGAGCAGCTGACTCCCCATTCCTAACTGGGGAGCAAGGACCAAACTAAGGCAAGATTTAGTTGAGGAAGTGAGGAAACATAATCCACACATCATGTGAAAGGGTGAATTTTTTTTCATGGGGTTTTGCTCTCATTTGCAGTGGCAGAGTTTACTGCAAATGGTGAGGGTCCAGGGCATGTGGCTTTTACACAAAAGGAATATTAAGTATGTAAGTGAAACAAATGACTTTGAAAGAATGAAGAATTAATAAGTTTAAGAGAAAACAACCCAATTTTGAAAGTGAAGCAGAGAATTGTGTCAGCTTTCATCTATAATAGTGCAGCATTTTGTTAGAGAACCCTTGTAAGGTGTTTAAAATATTTCTTGTGTTGTGCAACAAAGTATTGGACTGGGAAACCATTAAGTGTCCAAGCCAGTCATGCTTGGGTACGATCTATTGATATTGTCTCAAATCTTCAACCTATTTACATCATTTGTAAATATAAAATATTTTTTTTTTAATATTGAGTGCCCATTGGTGTGTACAGCCCTCATCTCATGAACTACAGTAAAATTGGGTCTCAGTTCATCTATTTCAGATATTCCTGTCTAGACAAATGAACTCTCTGCCTAAATTTATCACTCAGGGGTAATGAACCATGGAAGTTTTCATTATAGTGGCAATGAATGCAAGCTCAGAAAAAAAACCTGGAAACAGCTGAACTTCCAGATGCACTTATGGAGAAAAATACTTATGAGGAGATAGCAGAAAGTTTGCACAGGAATTTCTGACAGAACAAGTTCTGGGATACAAGTAGTTTATTATGGAATGTCAGAGGGCTCCTGCCTCCTGCTTGTTTTACAGATGGCTGAGGAAAAGCACATAGATAAATGAGGAAGTCGACTGATCAAGGGTTCTTTGTCTTGTGGAAAAAACTGGTGCCTTCTGGTCTCTAAAATGTCAGGATTCTCATGGGAAAAAGGGGCTCTTCATGAACTGTCATAAGTGAGAGCAAGTTGCTTCTTCTTTAATTAATTCATCTTGGTTGCAAGGAGTCTTCATCCAATATTTCACCAAGCAGAGTCTCATAAGCAAATGGGTTCACTGACTAAAAACACAACTTTAAAAGTGTGAATCTCCTACATTTAGAATATAAAATAATAGCAGTGAAAACACCAGCTTTAAACATAGTGTGCAAAATTCCTTCTAATTTCAGATTAGGCTGAAGTCACAGCCTCACCAGCTTGAGGGGACCTACCTGGACAACCCAACCATGAAAAGGGTGCACAGAAAAGATGCAAATATAGATTATTAATATTCAGATTAGTGCAACTGTTAACAACATATGGAATGTTTCTGTGATTTTTTGAGGCTCACTTCAGAAAATGATTCATTCCATGACTATGATTAGCCACTCCTTATTGTTTGTAGTACAGATTTCACCTCCCCCAAGAGAAAGAACTCAGGTGTAATGACTTGAGATTTCTGTATTTCAGTGCACTCTGAAAGCTCTCTTGAAGTCTACAATTCAAATCTCTCCCCAGTCATGTCCATTGGTTTTCCCACACTGCTTCTACAAAGAAAATTCATGCCCATTCCTTGTCTGTTTAATCTTGGTTACAAGAGCTTTTTCCAGCTTTGTGTTGATACCTCACCACTCTTATTTAGCATGACTTTGCACCATTTCCCAAATAAAACTGAGATGGGGAATGAAGCCAAAGTGCCTCAGGAGTCCCAGAGGCTGATTCTTCAGGGACCTGACTGGTTTTAATTAATCTGTACCATTCACAGTGCTTTGAGATCATCTTATATAAGAAGTTGGCTGTGTTCTTCCATGTGAGTGTTAAACACGAGACAATGGAATGGGTCTGGAATTCTCTCTTACTCAGCTATTAACAGGCAGAGGAAGGAAAGGGACAATTAATTTGCATTTTCTCTACTCAGGTCTTGGTTGTTCTCTCTTGTCTCCCAGGAAGGGCAATTTTCTAATCGATTCCCTACAGCTGCCTTGACATTTTTATTTTTATATTTAGAAATAAAAGGTCAAACCCTCCAACCACCAGTTGGTTTAACACCATGGAAGGCAAGCTGAATACCTTCCTAAATTAGCTCAGCACAAAGGAAGCTGCTGTTCAGCAGTTATTTCCCACTGGCAGGTATTAGTATTCCTGAGGGAAATATGTACAGCATGAAGACGTGTGTGTGGATTAAGAGCATTTAATCCACCCAAATTGAAAAAAATAAGACTCAAATTTATAGAAAAGACAGATTGTAAAAAAAAAAAAGAAAAAAACCTGAATAAATGAACAAACAAAACAGTGTCAATTAAGACGGTGGAAATTTATTTTTGTCTGGGAGGAAAACAAGCTTACTTGCATAATAATTATTATTCTTATTGCTTTCACCAGAGAAGTCTCCATTAAAATCAAAATACAAGTTCTCATGAGCAGAACAACACTGGATAAGACACTTCTCAAAGGAGTTACAGTGACTCTAAAAAAGGAAGAAAGTGGTGTGGTGGAGAAGTAGATATAAAAGTGAGAGTCTTCCAAGATTTTAAAAATGAAAAAATTATGGAAGGTTATAATGATTTCCCATGGGGACTGCAGAATGCACAACACTGTATCCATGCTGTTTTGGAGATATTAAAGTAAATATAGTACATCTGCTCCAGAGCATCGGGATAATCTGTCACAGTGGGAAGTTCCAGGATGATTATGTACATTTAGCTCTTCTGCATATTCCAATTCCTCCCCTTCATTATCTTGCTCACCAGAAAATCTGCCATTAGGAAATGGACAAAATCAACACTTTACTCAATCCATCAATCCTGGTGGTACAATAAGGAATCTTAGAAATGTAGAGTAACATCCCAGGATCATGGAGGTTGGGAAAGCCATCCCAGACCATCGAGTCCAACCTGTGGCAAATCTTCACCTTGTCACCAGCCCAGAGCACTGAGTGCCATAGCCAGGTGTTCCTTGGACACCTCCAGGGATGGGGACTCCAAACCTCCCTGGGCAACCCCTGCCAATGTTTGCTGAACTCTCCATGAAGAAATCCTTCCTGGTGTCCAACCTGAACCTCCCCTGGTATAACTTGAGGACATTTCCTCATCCTCCTGAGAGAGATGGGAAGAATTCTCATTTGACTGTTTCCCATGACCTGTTGCAAGATGACTGAATATTCTGGGGTTTTAAGATCTGTGTTTGTTCCCAAATAATTCAGCTACATTTGAGTTCATCCAAGTCTGAGGGAGGAAATTCCTTCTCACCTCTTCCATTGTAGGAATCATTCACTGGTAGTGCATGAGGGAAGAGTTACACCAGGCATGTTTAGCAAATATAAAATAAAAGGCAAATGATTACCAGGTTTTATGGAAATCTGTTGTAGTTCTGTGCTGTCATATTGTTTATGATGCTTTCATCTGACACAGATCCCTTTTGTCCATATGGGAATCATTAGAAAGAATTGCTGCTCCTCTGTTTGTTTCAGTGGAGTTATGTATTGCCTGGTGCATGTAAGGAATCAGCACATGGAGGAAAAGGGAACAGAGAGAGAGAGAAACATTTCCTAAGAAACGAGCTCCTGTCTTTTTTTGGTGCTATGTACTAAGTGAAATAAAAGAAGGAAAGGAAAAGGGGGAAAAAATCCCATAAAGATTTCCCTCACTTACATGACACACTACAATCAAGGATTGCAAAACTTCCATTATCACAGGCAGAAGCTTATTATTAATGTGTTTTGCTTTTTCAGAGCTTCTTCCCTGAAATAGAATTCCAAGCCCATGCTGCGACTGTGCAATATTGTTCACTGCAAGGAACTATTTTGTTCTGCCTCAGAGGCAAAACATTTTTACATTTAATTTTGCTATGGGTATATACAACACTTGTTTATGTCCTTAAAATGTCTTTTAAAGAGATTGATTTCAATGCTTCTCTGGCAAATCTAGCTATGAAGGTTTAATTCCCTCCCTCACTCAGTGAGGCAGCACTGATGTTTCATTTTGGTGGATCATATGTCTACGAGGTAGCACTGGACATATGTAATCATATACTTGAAGATAGATGCATGGATTTGTTTCATGTTCTCAGTGGAGCTTTAATTACAGAATTTTGCTCCAAGTTTTATTACCAGCTTCACGTCTCTGTTTAGCCTCAAGTGCTGCTACAGAATTTCTATCTACAGTAAATTATGTTCATGTAAATAAATGTTGTTTCTCTGAGAAAAACACCAGTAAATAGCACATGAAAGATTTTTATTACCTGGTGCTACTCCTTTGGGAATGAGCATAACCTGAAATTTAACATGGATGTGTGGGTTGTGTGTCTGTGCTCCTCTGCTCCCATTTAATATGGATGGGATGGAAGCAGGAAGCTGGGTTTATTCCAATCCTCACTATGAACAACATAAGAAGACAAGCCTGCAGGAGTTTATCAGTTTACAGCATGAATGTTGTCTATTGTAACACTTAATAATTATTCAGGGGAAAAATGCAAATGTCACTTGAGTGTTTCTCAGTATTATTCTTCTTGTTTCTTCAGCCCCTCAAATGTTGGTGCATTGACTTCATACCTTGGCATTTTAGACATGTAACAGGAGAAACTTTCCTTTCACCTTCTCAGGAAATCATTGTCCTTTCCAAAATCTCAATCACACTTTATTCCAAACACACTGTGACTGAAACGAAGTCATCACCTTCAAGCAGAAAGTTGTGTTAATGGCCCTGTTTAGTAAGCTTAGGAAAATATTTGCTTTAATCAGCAGTCTAATTAAACCTGATTGTTTTAATTTCTGTGTAATCTGTACTGTTGCTTAATAGTCAGGCAAAAAGCATGAAAAAACTGGTATAAAATATTGTCAAGCACTACTGCAACAGTCTGCTGGATATTCCTTGTCTTTGGTGGTGAATGGATAGAAAAAAGGGCTTCCAGAAATTTAATGAGACTTGAAGGTGGGACATAAAAAGTAGAAAACTTTTGTGCTGATTAACAGCAAAAAATGTTCTTCCTTCAGTGGGTTTCCATTTTGGACATAGACCATCTGCTGGTGAAACTCTCAATAAAGGCAAGTTTTGCTTGGATAGTTCCATTATTGAAGATAAACCCCTGTAGCTGAAACTGCACATTTTAATTTTCCATTACTAGATTGCATCTCCAGATACTGTCAGATCCAAGCGACTGCCATTTAATAAAAACAAATAAATACAATTCCAATGAAAATTGAGATAATCGTCATTGCAGCCTTAAACCCTTAAACACATTTATGCTGATATGGCCATGCACTTGTTTTCTTTGTCTTTTTCAAAGCAAGCACATTTCTCTAATTCCATAGATATTGTGACCTGCAAACTGGAATTACTTTTCTATCAAAACTGTTCCCCATCAGTGGATAAAATATATTTTGTCTCAGAGAAGTGCAGCTTTCAGCATACACCAAACCTGGAGCTGAATTGTGCCATTAGAAACAGATTTGAAATGGTTCTCCATGAGTAATTGTTATTTTAGGAGCTGTCAATACAACTTGTTTTCATATTCAATTTTTTTACACTCTCCTAAATGCTTGTAAATTCATAAAAGTGCTATGAAAGATTGCTGTTCTCTTTGTAGAAGGAACAAATTATTATTAAATATCCTATGATTACACCATTTCCAATTTTTAGATAAAATTTATTTTTCTTGGAAAGGAAAATAGGAAAGCAGGAAACATTCTGTATCTATGCAGAGCTGCTCTCTGCAACCTGAGTCAAACTTGGCCCTTCATATTTCACCTGTTAAATTTCTGTCAGATGTTTATGCAATTGGGATGTTTGGCAATTTATTTGAGCACAACAGAACTTGGATATTACATGGAGTAAATGAGAAGTAAAAAGCAAGGGTAAGAATTGCTGAGAGGGAATGACAGGATCATTCAGCTGCAGGTGAGATTCATTGTAAGAAAAAGTAAAATAAAACACATTGAGAGAAAGAGTTTAATTTGATTAGTTCTAATGAAGGACTGAAATCTTACTGTTGGTACTCTGGAATGAGATCTTAGGTTATACTGGATAATTCCAAGAAAAGAATCAGCTTAGTGCTCAGTCACTGCCAGAAAAACAAATTGAAATATTGAGAATAATTTGTAGAGGAGTGAGGATCCACGCATCATTAGGCTTTTTAAAAAAATCCAAGAGGAACTCAGATCCTTGGGAATGCTGTGCGTGGGTTTCTGATCTCTTCTCCAAGATATCCTGGGGAGTTCTCTGAACACAGAGAGGAGTTCACAGAACCTTAGGATGGTTTGGGTTGGAAGGGACCTGGAATGGGATCCCCATGGAGCTCCAGGACAGGAGGGTAGGAGGAGGAGGAGCCCAAATCCCAGTCTAAGGCCTGGCCCATCCATCGAACTCAGCTCAGGATGCACAGTGGAGCTGGGGCTCCAAAACCAGGACTGCCAAGGAACAATCACCTTGTCTGGGTCCCTCTCAGGGCTGTCCCAGCAGATCCATCACTCCTGGGGTCCAAGATCCATTGGGAGCAGCTCTCCAGGTCACCCCTCACCAGAACTAGGGGACTTCAAAGGAAATTAGGAAATAGCAGCTTTGAAATAAAGCAAAAGAGGTGGCTCTTCATACAGGATTTAATGGAGTTATAGGCTCTGAAAGAGAAACAAGACAAAGTGACAGAA
The DNA here is from genome assembly GCA_013400775.1 of Chaetops frenatus. NCBI lineage: Eukaryota > Metazoa > Chordata > Aves > Passeriformes > Picathartidae > Chaetops > Chaetops frenatus. Next base: position 55,331 of record VZTR01018848.1, read on the forward strand.
TTAAGACACAGAAAACCAGAACTGATGAAGGAAGTCCTAAACCTAAAATGAATGGAACACTGCATGTGGAGTAAGTAAACCATCCAAGGGGAGAATCACCATCCACCTAATTTGTTCTGACATTCCAACCTATCTACCACTGGTTATTGGCCGGGACTAAGCAGGTCTGTCTGTGGGTTTAGTTCAGCTGCACTTTCCAGGCTGAGTCTTGCAGGCCCAGCACAAGGCTGTGGGGGGGGTTTATTTAATACTACTGCTTATTTGTTACTGGTGTGTGGGGTGGTTTTGCTTCTCACAGTCACTGTTTTCCAGCAGGCTCCTCTTCAGCTGCCTTGCACAGCAGTTGGAGTTTTACTTCTGTGCCTTTCAAGCAATCTTCTTAGAATTCAGGCTTTCTGCAGAGGCTTTGATAAAAAGAGATTTTGATTGTACTGCATATAAATAATCAGCTTTGCATCTGACTTTTCTTATTTGTTTTATCTTCTGGTAGCCTTGGAAATTGTGATGCAACTCATGCATGGAATAGTTGAATAAGAAAGAAAAATAAATCAGAAAATGTCCGTGTTCCACTCTCTACTCATTACACTGTTGAAAGCTGGTGGAGGTGCTTCTCAGTCAACAAATTTACAGTGACATAAATTAGTAATAGTAATCCCTGATATGTACATTTCAATATTTGCTGATAAACAGAAAAAATTAAGCAGTTTTTGTCCTTCTCCCATGTGAAAAATTTCTTTACATTCACTGACTTTATGGTAATGAGGTTGATAAAATAGAAAAAAAAAACCCAAACTTTTGGGAATAAAGAGTCTTAAGTTTTTCTGTAGTCAGGTGTTCTATTAGCTCTGGGAAGGCAAAAACAGGTAAATACACATAAAATAAGATCTCATAACATCTCACTGTCCCAGGTTCACTGAAGTCCAGTGGAAAACACTTCACTCTCTGCTTTTCTTTTCAGAATTTTTCCAGACTCAAACCTGGGCTTTGACATTAACATGGGCCAAACATCATAATCCTGACTTGGAAAGAGCTGAGTAGGGGATTTGTCCTTTCAGGGGGTTGATCCATGGAATTTTTCAGCACAGGTCAAATCCCAAGGTCCTTCATTATCTCAGCTCCACTGTTAACCTGGCCAAACTCCCCCTGATTTTAGGTAAGACCAGAATTAATATTAATACTTCAAATCTGAATGGGAATGAATGAAACTGAAAAGCCATTGGAATACCATAATTCAGCATAGGATCTGTGCATCTCCTGATTGAAGATTTTTTTCCTAGAATTTGATTTTTTTATTGGCACACAGTTCTTAGAACAGCTGATGGACACATTCCTGGAATATTTCTGTTTACAGGAAATTAGATTCTCACATTTAAAGTGCTTAAACTGAGCTTTTTCCCAAGGAGATTTCAGTGGGCCATATCTTTGTTAATCTTTTGCCTAATAAGAAACTTCATAAACAAAGCAACATCCCATAAATCTGTGGATTATAATAATTAACAAAAAAAGTCCATATTATACTTTAGATTCACGAGGCTGAGACAATTCCTGCCCCAGACAAGGATCTTGGTGGCATAATACAAACTTCATATTTAAGACTTCCACAACTCTATCCATTTCCTTCCTGATTTAGTCAACTTTCAGCAACAGGCTCAATTTATGGTGTTTAATTGGAGCTAGATGCTTGGAGATAAAAAACCTTATTGTTTACTTTCTATTTCTACATTGCATTCAAATTCACAGTAAAGTGAAAATTTTGATGTGAGAATATTTTAAAAACATCTTTTAGATTTTTAATTCTTTTCAGACAGCTTTGAAGAAGAAAACTTGAGAAAAAAAGGTCTTTCTATAGTGTAGGCAACATCATCTTATATAATGATCCAAGTTGTAGTAGCTACAACTTTTTGTAGATGAGAAGTCCATGTCATCCATAAAAATGAACACTTGGGGAGGACTTAAACAGCACTCTGGCAAATAAAGTCAGAATGCTACTTTTCAGCCAGGATATATTAAAAGTTATTACCTTCAATTAAATAAGCAAGTATAATTTATTGTTGCAATTGTCCTTGAAAAGAAGTGTACTGATGCTGGATATTAAAAAGTGTGGAAGCACTGGTGTTAAAATCAAACTTTCTGTGGAGCTAATGATCCTTGGGGGTCCCTTCCAGCCCAGGATATTCTGTGATCCTCAACAGTTCCCTCTGAAAGGGGAAAATGGCTCTGTCAGGGACCCAAAGATGGCAATTTCATTCAGAGTTAAGATTTTATTTTCGAAAGATAATAGTCTTCCTGAAATTTGGGCTTAGTATTTGCAAAGGCAATTTTAGCTTAAGGTTTGGGAGAGGAAATCTGGAAAGTTGTGCCATTTGGGGACAAATACCACTAGAATAGAAGAATTGCGTAGGTAAGTGAAGCAAAATATAACCATGGGAACTGCTGATTTTGTTCTCTTCAAGAGTCTCATATTTTCTTAAGCCAAGAATCAATCAACCTTTTTAAAGGTTGCTCTTTTTTTGGCTTTTTAGGGAGTTTATAACTACACAAGGCCAGATGAAGAGTGGGGAGAGCACTGGCAAACAACCCATATGCCCAAGACTTGTGGTCATAAACCCCATATCCATCAGCCTGGAAATTCCTTGCTTCCCAAGGCTATTAATGACTTGAGCTAGTGAGAGACGTAAAATCCTATTTATAGCAGTGCCGTACCCTCAATTCTTTCTTTAGAGCACTAATGAGGCATTTCAGTGCTGCTGAAGGGGAGAGTTTTTAATCCTTCATGTTAAGCCCCTGGCTGGGCTCTGGAGCTGCAGATCCAAGCATCTGGTGGATCATTTGCTAGCTGTCAGCAGCAAAGACTGTCTGTTTTCATGGATCAAACCAGCAGAATATACCACCCCTTAAACTGGGGCTCTGAAAAAAAATAAAACTTGGAGGGTCGTAAACTTTTATGGAGTAAGAGAGCATAATGGGGTAAATGATATGCCCAAAACTGGGACAGGCTCTAATCTTTTCCTTCACCACATAAAAGGTTTGTTTTCTGCTGCAGATTTAAGGCATTAGTATAGGAAACACCAGGAGCTGCTGTGAGCCTTGGAAAACACTGGGTTTATGGATGTAAAAGTACCAATAGTGAAATGTTACGTAAACATGCTGTAAAAATCATGGAATCACAGAATCATGGAATGGTTTGTGTTGGAAAGGACATTAAAGGCCATGCAGTGCCACCCCCTGCCATGGGCAGGGACACCTTCCATTATCCCAGGCCCTATCCAGCCTGGCCTTGGACATTTCCAGGGCTCCAGGGGCACCCACATCTTCTCTGGGCACCCTGTGCCAGGGCTTCATCACCACCTTCAAAAATATTTGAGTGCTCACAATTCCAAACCTAGTCTGGTGGAGAACTACAGCAAATTAATTCTCTTTTGCCATGTTGGGCTTGCTTCCATTCTCTTTTCCATCTATCAGAGATCTAGCTGGGATATATCCACATCAGAACTGCGGGAAGGAAAGGAGAGCTGGTATGTCTTGAGCAGAGTAGGTAAACTGAAACTGAACAGCTGAAAATTTCATTTTGAAGAGTGATTTTAGTCCTGTCAAAACTGAAAGCAAGATTATTTTTTTTTTCCAGTTTCTTTGGAACATTTCAGTATTTGCTGGAATGGATGCTTTGGAAGCCGTGGTTTGTGACATCCAACATGTGGAAAATTTTTCACCTTCTCTGGGCAGATTCCTCAGGTGTCTGCCTTCAAGCTGACATCCGGGGCAGAAATCAGCAAATCAGCCTCTGCCCTGACCTGGGGAAAGTCCTCTCTGAAATCCAGCAAGTTCTGCCTCAGAACTCAAATGCAAAATTTTGTGTCTTTCTTTTTTTTTTTTTTTTTTTTTTTTGGTGGAGGGATGAAGGTAGGGAGGGTGGTGGTGGTTGGATTTTTTTGTTTATTTAGTTGCGTTTTGTTGGTTTTCTTTAGAAAACTCAGTGTAAAGTCTAATACAGTCTTTCCATAGAATCATGGAATAATTAAGATTGGAAAAGGGCTCCAAGATCAAGTCCAAGCTCCCACTGAATCCCGCTGTGTCACTAAACCAAATCCTGGAGTTCCACATCCATTTGGACACTTCCAGGGATGAGGACTCCACCACTGCCCATGTCAGTGCCTGATCAGCCTTTCCCTGAAGAAATGTTTCCCAACAGCATCAAATCCTGTCTCTTAGTTATATCACATCCTAATACCAAACGAACTGATTTCCCTACATGAACATTTAACATAGATTTTTATGCTTCATACCTGTTTTTTCTTTAGACTTTTAACCTTTCATTATCTTGAAGGTGGAGGAATGATCTCCCACTTAAAAACACCAGGATACTTTACCTGGAGAAATAAAGTGGCTGATGCAAAAACATTCTAGTTCTAGTAAATAAGATTCTAATGGTTTTATTTACAACTATTTTAGAATAATTAGTATCCCACAGGGTTACTATGTTTGACAGGAAAGGTAGGAAACTGTTTGCTTTACAAGTATTTCCTTTTAATTTTTTTAGGCTAAACAGTTACTTTATTGTTAAAATCACTCATGGTTCATAATTTTTTCCTAAAAGGTTGTTATTATTGGACCAGTGTTTTTATTTTATATACAATTTTTTATTAATGATAGCATATATGAAGCCATTGTTACCTCAGAAAATTCCTGTGTTCAATCACTACCCTCAAAAGCTTTATATATTCTATTTAATAGTATTTGTCTTCAGAGATGTATTCAGTTCAAGTTTTCTCCACAGCTGGAGAAAGGTATTTCACACTTCTCCAAGCAGTTTATCAAATATCCCACTTGCCAAGTTGCCTATTAATTTAGTCATCACCACTTGTCACCAGATTTGAATAAATGAGCATTTTCAATAAACCTAAGGCAGCTCTGAAAGCGTATGTTAATTTTGTATTCATGCTCCTTTGAACATAAGAGTCAAAATACTCAGATAATAAAACCAGCAAAACAAGAAAAAATGTATTCAGTTGTTCTCTTTCAAGAAAGACATAATTAATATTATTTAGCTGTCTTTTAGGGGTTTAATGATACCTCATATATAACCTTGCACTCTAAAAGTGCCAATTTCATGTTTAATTCTGATTGCCCACCAAGGCATACCTTCTGGCAATTAAGAGGTAATTAAGCAATTAGGTAGAAGTTAATAATGAAGAACTAGGCATATCTTTTGAAATGACAGAATTGAAAAATTCTAGTTTTGGTTTATTGTTTATAATGAACCATTTTGTCTGCCTGTGCTCCTCTTTGCATGTACCTTGCACAAGGGAGTCCCCCGTACCTGTCCCATCAGAGTCTGCTCATGATCTCCCATTTTGTGAGGAAAATTCCTCAACTCTTCTGTTGTCTCATTCCAACTTTGTGCCACAAAAAGTCTTTTATCAAAAAACACTCCTGTAATTTTTTGGCTTTGAACCAACTCTGCTCACCTTGCACTCCTGGAGCAGCCCACATGTGCTAATCCTTCTGATTTTCTGTCTCATTATCATCAGTTGAGGTTATTTTTTTTTCAGCACGGGTGCATTCACATGACAAATGAATGTGTCAGTCTGAGCTGATCTTTCCAGTCTGGAGACTGGGATGTGGCAGAGACAAATGACTCTTCCCCTTTCTAATGGGCTCTGACTGTGTTTACTTTTGCTTTGCCTGGGAAGATGGTGGCTGCCCCATCCCTGGAAGTGTCCAAGACCAGGTTGGACAGGGCTTGGAGCAACCTGGGACACAGGAAAATGTCCCTCCCATGGCAGGGGGTGGAATGATATTAATTTTAAGGTCCCTTCCAACCCAAACCATTCTGTGATTCCATCCAACCCTGGGCAAAGTAAGTTCCCCTGCCATGCTTATAGAGCTTTGGGTTTATCTGTGATTTAATAAATAATGCATGGAAAACACAATAACAATATATTAATTGGGAGTTTCTTAACAACGAGAAATTAAAGAAGAGTCAGCATCCAGCCTTGGGTGGGAGGGCACTGCCAGAATGAGAAGCTCCTTCCATCCATGCCAAGTGATGAATAATTGTAGACAATCCATTAAAGCTTATTCTCAAGAAGCTCATCCTGCCAGTCTAGGTTAAATGTGCTGCAAGGAGGAACTAATTAGTGAATAAGTTTCTTCCATCAAGTTGAGTGGGTATCTATCACATCCTGCAACTGGGACAACCTAGCAATGGGCAGCCCTGCACGGCTGCTGTTGTTGGCAAATGGAATCCCAATGAGCCTGGCCCAGCTGCTGTTGTTTGGAAATGTGCTCCCAAGGTGCCCAAGGAGCTGCCAGCCAGCACCAGGTAGAGGCAGAGAGTAATTTGTCTTGTAGGACATGAGAGGATTTTATTTAGTCCCTTTGCTGGGTGTTTTGGTGGTTTGGTTTTTTTTAACACACGGAGACAAGCTCAAGTTCCGTGTTTAATATGGAATCTGTTGCACTTCCAAATCACTCTGGGTACAAATATGGGGTGGGATCAAAGTGTCTTTGTGTTAAATGAGCCGAATTATCCACCAGAGAGCTTGTGTCAGGCTCATGCTCTCAAGTGGCTTTGTACCAGCAGTGCAGGACTGATGGGATTCCATCTGTCAGGGAATCTACTGGCTAAAAGTTAATCCATTAGCAATTTTGAACAAATCAGAATCACAGAATCACTGAGGTTGGAAAAAACCCCTAAGATCACCCCTGGGATTGTTCAAGGCCTGGTTGGACAGGGCTTGGAGCAACTTGGGACAGTGGAAGATGTCCCTGCCCATGGCAGGGGGTGGAACAAGGTGATCTCTAAGATCCCTTCCAACCCAACCCATCCTGTGATATTAAAGCTATCCTGCTTTGTTTTCCAACCTTAGAAGAAGATATGAGCAGGTTACAGAGAGCCATAATGAGCCATAAAGTGGGGTTAGACTGAAAAAAATGTGTCTCATCAAGCACAGGCAAGTCTGTGTGTGGGCAGGTAGGTGTTTTGGAGGGAGCACTAATTCCTCTGCTGCTGAAAGATTTCTTGCTCTCCATTGTCATGGAAATTCCAGCTTGAGGTGGTGAAATGTTGGAATTAGCACTGGAACACATTTTGAGCACAGTCTCTCCTTTATTTTCCTACCACTGTCAGTGCCTGCTCACTCCACCACTGCTTTGTAATCACAGAAGAATGAAATCCTGTCAGTGGCTCCTCCAGGCAGCAGGGCCTGCATCTGTAACTGAACAAAACATCTGCATTTTCTTCCAGTGACCCATTTTGGGGTTCTATTTCCTGCAGTCCTACTCGTGCATACACAGCTTAAGGGCAAACCATTTTACCAACCCATAATAAACTGTTCACCTAAAGTGAAAACACCCCACAACTGTCCTTGCAGAAGACCCTTGGTTTCATATGAAGTGTGGACCAAAGTGAACTCCTTGGCAATTTGCTCACAATGTGAGACTAATTCTGAACGTTCAGCTCCCTTTGTTTCACACTGAAGTGCTTCCATGGGCTTCAGGCTATTTCCTTTTTAGCATTTAAATAAATAGTTTATCATGGAATGACACAAGACTGCTTCCTCCTTTACAGCCTTTTAAAGATATTCAGTGGCTTTGTTTTATTCAACTTAGACAAAAACATGAAGCTTTAAAGGAATTTTTTAACTGTTACATTTTAAATGTTCCTCTTTGTAGCAAAAGAAAAAAGCCTAAAACTTAGGGATTTCTACAGATTTATAGAGTCTCTTGTTTTTCTGTTTTTCCTCACTCTTTCTAGCTGCTAAACAAACATCAAAGCATTAAATGGGGAGGCAACATCCAAGTACATTTTTCTGATACTGCCTGGAAGGTGTATGAAAGGAAATGAAAAATGAATTTCCAGCTATGGAACAGAAAATGTATGGACCCGATATTGGTGATATGGATAACTCCTGCCTGCAGCACCACTGTGGTCCTCTCCAAATGTGGAAAACTGCTCTTAGCACAGTCTTTTTTTTCTCTTCTGCTGAGTCTATGGGTGAAATTACCTGGGCAGTTGGTAGTCATGTCCCTACTCAGGTGCAAATAGCCAGGAAATTCAACCAGGTAATACAATTGCTATGCAGCCAGGCAAGCTAAAGATTGTAGCCTACCAATGGAAAAAATTTAGAGTCAAAGGACACAAAAGGTTATTGATGTATGAGCTTCAAATTTTTGTGAAGATCAGTGTGCTTAATTTGACCGAGCTGAAGTCTCTTGGAACATTTTAGGGACACACATGATGGGAAAGGTTGAAAAACTGCTGCCCAGTCTCCATGAAAGATAATTGTCTGCACTGGAGGTGACTCATAACTGCCTTTTTCGCCTTTAAAATAAGAAACCTTTCATAAAATATAAGCAATTTCCTCTTCCACCTGTCTTCCACACTTGACAGATGAATTACTGTGAAAAGTCTTTCAAAGAAGCATCAGATCAAGGTTCCCCCTCTGCCTCCCATTTGAAAAATGGCCACGTATGCAAAAATTCCTGGGAAAGGAAACAAACCAAAAAATCAGGACTGACTCTGAAGTTAAAAAGTCAGTGTAATAACATTCACAATTCCCTTATTTTTTGAAATGGAAAGACAAAGTCCTTTAGGTGGGAGAATTTTTAGTCTGTAAATCAACATTTGCTTCAGCTTTTAGAGATCTTTACCACGGCAGGAGAGTGTTGGCAAATGGCTGGATGTGATTGTACTTCCAGGTAGATGGTCTGTTAAAATGCTGAGCTTATCTTACAGATATTTCCTCTTGTGAACTCTGCTTAATGAGGGGAACACAGTTCAGACAATTCCCTGTTTGCCAAGCAATCAGTGGGATGGAGATGGGGATCATGCTGGGGTTGAAGGATGCTGAGACCAACCTGACCCATCCATCCCAAATTTAAACACTCTGAGATGAAACACTCCTGGGATCCTGACAGAGGAACCAACAGGTGACAATGCTGGCAACTGATCTAGCCCAGCCTGGGGACATCTGACATCAGTCACTTTATGCTATAAAATCCCAGCACCACTTTTTAAAGGGAGGATCTTCTAACACTCCCCTTCTGGAAGTGTGTGGAGATTCCTCCCTGGAGCAGGGACATCCTTAAAGTCACTCCTTGAGGCTGAGGAAAGAGATTTGGTCACTGGGATGGGTGGATGACATCAATCTCTACTTAATAACTTGTTTTCTAGCTTTAATGTTATTGCTCCAATAGTTTACCACATTAGTTATAGCTGCCTGTACTGTGTATTAAATAATTCTGATTAGGATCTTTCAGTTTAAGCATTATCATTATCACCATCATTCTAATTGCAGGGATACAGCTCAGGAAAGGCTTAGGGAAGGGGAAGAGGATGGGTTTTTTATCTTCTTATTTGAGACTTTCAGCCTATGATGCTGAGCTAGGACTTATTTTACACTCTTTACCTAATAAACATTTATTGGAGAAATAATTTTCCCTTTGTGGGCCCTTTCGGAAAAATGTGCCTTCTGAACATTGAAATAATTGGAAATATTGGATATTTGGTAGTCTCCAAGGCCTTGTGTTTTGCTGACACAGAAATGTCTCTCTGGCTCCCAGGGCAAATAAAAACAGTGACACAATTCAGAGGTTGCCTTTTCCTAGTCTTAAAACTCTGGAGAAATGGACACCACTTACTGTGCGTTTTCTCAGCCGGGGGATTTGCAGTAGTTGACAATAGCTCAGCATTCTCTTTTCACCCTGAATTTCCTGAAAATGTAGTGCTGGCAGATTCTTAATGTGTGTATTTCTGATTGCTTGCATAGGAAAGGCTGGTCAGACATTGGGAAGGGCTGTCCAGAGAAGAGGTGGAGTCACTATCCCTGGAAGTGTTCAAAAACTGTGGATGTGGCACACGTGGACATGGTTTAGTCCTGGGTTAATGGTTGGACTCTGTGATCTTGGAGGCCTTTTCCAACCTTAATGGTTCCCTGAGTCTATATGTGTGCTGTAGTTTTAATTAGACATTTTAAATAGACTGCTACAATGGGATTTTTATTCATTTATTATTCCTTAATTACTTAGCCAGTCTATTATAATTGAAATATGTGTTCTGTGGTCTCGTATGAAAAGAGATTGAAAACTAAACATAGGAGCTTCTCAGTGAATGCATTAATTGGGAAGTCAGATAATCAATAAAGGGAAAAACTAAATTAAGGATAGTTTAAAATACTCATGACAAGGATATTCAATCAAGGAAATTGAGAGATTTCTCTAACAGAAAATGGGCCCTGTCCCCTCCCACCTCTGGGGATGAGTGGTGTGATGTCCATCCCTGCACTTCTGGCTAGGGATGCACAGACTCATTCCCAAAATCTGGGGGTGGGTGACTTCCATCCCTGGAAGCCAGGGAGAAAATGATGGGTTCTATATTCCTGAGGAACAGTGCTGAATCAGGAACACAGGGCTGTTCTGGGTGCCTGAGATGGCTTTTAAAAGGTGGCCGATTAGTGCAATATTTTAGATTAAAACCTGTAATCATGACTCTCTAACAGAGAACTGAAGACCTGAAGCAAAGCTTTTTATATTACCTGCATTGTTAGAAAGCAGCAGAGTTTGAAATGTACAGGTTTTGCTGCCCTACAAATGAATGAAGGGGTAGGAAAGTCCAAATAAATATCAATAATATTAAAAAATCATATTTTCATAATCACTGAACCATTTAGATTGGAAAAGGCCTCCAATATCAACAGGTCTGACCTCTTGCTTCCCTCAGACCCCACAGAGCCAGGACACAAAAGGTTTAGTGGAGACTGTCAGAAATATTTTGTTATAACAGGGTGACCAACAGTGCCAGCTTGGCTGGAGTGAAACCAAACTCATTTTTGGGCTATGACATTAAAGGCAGCTCTGTACAGCTCCTCTGGGCACCCTGTGCCAGGGCCCCACCACCCTCACAGCAAGGAATTCCTTCCCGACAGCCAGTCTGAATCTACATTTAGTTTGTCATGGCTGAGGAGTGGACCTGGTCACTCTTTTATTCAGCCTGGCCATAAACTGATGAGAGCACTGAACTGCTTTGAAATTTTGAAGCAAAACATTGACCTTGATTGAAAACTCTGTATGAAAATGAGACCAAACTTCTGAGATCTAAGAGTGGATGTGCTCACCTCAGTGTGTGCTGCTTACAAAACCTCCACATTTACCATAAAGAATGATTTAAAATGTCAGAGCAATGGGCAGGGGGAAATCCTTTCTGATCTTGATTGTGACAACTCTGAGGACTGGCATCTCCCTGACAGATTTGGGATGCAGGAATGTGGACATGCAGCTCCTGAATCCTTTCTTTATGGAGAGAAGAGTGGAGCTGGGTTAGAGTCTGTACTCCTGAAAGAGTTAGGTCTTTACTCTCTGATAGTCAGGATGCTTCACCTTCCTTACCACAATCTAAAAATAAAGTTCCCTGGGATGAAACAACTCAGAATAATCAAAATGTTTTTGCTCTGTGCAGGGATCAGCATTCCAAGGTCAGGTTGGACAGGGCTTGGAGCAACCTGGGACAGTGGAAGATGTCCCTGCCTATGGCAGAGGTGGCACTGGACAGATTTTAATGTCCCTTCCAACCCAAACCATTCTGGAATTCTATAATTCCCATGAAGGCAAGAATATTTAATCAGAGGGAGAAGCCAAACTAATATGAGTTACCATGAAACAAGAGCATTTGTTGCCAAGTGCTATTTTATTTTCAGTGGAGTCTGGTGTTCCAGAATGTGGCTGTTTTAACCCACTCCATCCCTCCCTTCCTTTAATTCACTGCTGCCACGTAATTTGAAATAGGATTTTCCAACTGCATGTTTGTAGATGAGCAAACCTATTCTCAAAAATTAAATATCCCTGTTAGTGGCCTTGGACTTAACATGGAAGCATGGGGGGGGGGG
>VZTR01018848.1:71897-90100 GCA_013400775.1 Chaetops frenatus
ATGGCAATAGGTCCTCCCTTTAATGAGGTAGGTGTTAATAAGGTCCCAGTTCAGTGGCTGCTCTCACAAGCAGAGACTCACTCCATGGCAGGAGAAGCAGCTCTGCGCGGGGGTCCAGCAGCAGCAGGGAATTCCTTTCCCCAAGCAGCTCCTCCAAGCGTCCTCCTCCAAAGCTGCTCCAGCCCCACCTCTTACCAGCCCAAATCTTGAGATATCTCCATCCCTCCGAGAGAAACTCCCAGATAAGAGAACTGCAACCAGAAGCCTTCCTCCCCTGAGCTCGGTCACTTCTTTTGTTCTTCTTAAGTACCCAGTTGTTAGCGTTTCCTAGCAATTTATGGGAAAAAATTCTATACGTAAAAAGGAACAAAAGGAAAGAAAACCTAGCCCCCAACATTACCCAGGGTTTTTTTTAGTTTTCTTTTGACAAAATACTCATTCTGTTTAGAAGGAATTTTGTCCAGGAATGATGTACTGTTATTCTTTTAATTCTGTTATTTATCAGTAATACACAACAATTTCTTTAGACTGCAACACTGACAATACAAAAGAGGGTAATTTGGAGATTATTTCTGCTGCATGCAGTGTAATAATTGCATGTAATTAGGACCAAAACTGCTACAATAGTCTGACTGTATTGTTACAACTTCTGATGTTCAGATTTATGTTAACAAAAATTATATTTCTTACCTTTAATTTTCCTCTCTCTAATTTTCTTCTACTGTTTCTTTCCTAGTGAGTAAATATATGTAATTTTTCAATAATTATGCTGCTGTGGGGAGTATGTTTGATAAACAGAACTTTAAGTAATCCATTCCTTAAAAGCAATCACAAATTGATAAAATGAGTGCATTGAACTTATTCATGCTGCAGTTCTCCATTGTGCATAATCACAACTGTAATGGTGGGTCTGGATAAGTTCCTCCTTTACTATTTCTCTATTTCTTCAGTACACTCCTTCTCTCCAAAGAGCCTCCTCTGTTGCTTACTTATTGCCTCTTTGTTCCTGTCAGTTATTCAAGGGACAACCCCTTTCCTTCAAGCTTTATCTGATTTTGGTGATTTTTAACTTGCCCAAGTGACATCCTTTACCTTGCACCACTTAGCAGTAGGAAAACAGGGCTCCTTTATTTGTCCTCTTTCAGCTCAGATTTCCCTCGTGAGTACTAAGAAGTGCAAAACTCATTTAATTTTCCCAGTTTATCCTGTTCACTTCGCATTAAGTTTCTCCCTAATCCCTTAGTGGGCTAATTATTTCACTTTTCAGCCCTTTATCTCTTTCCCTTTATATATTTAAAGAATCTTATATTGTTTTTAGTGACTCCCAAGATAATAATTCCCTTTTTATTGTATTTTTCCATTGCAGCATTTTTGAGACCCTGACATCCATCTACCTCTACTTCCTTTATTAATTTTCAGGAACATTCATTTACACAGTTTTGATACATCTTCTCCATTATCTCTCTCTCTCCCCAGTGCCTCCTCCCTCTGGGACAGCCTCTTTTTTAAAGTTGGCCCAGACCAATTACAACACAATTAGAGGGGAACCAACTACAGGAAAAATTTAATTTCCCCAAAATATTGTCTGCCTTCGTTCCAAATCTGTGGCAGAGGGTTTGTGGGTTTTTTTGTTCGTTTGTTTTGGTTTGGTTTTTTTTCCCCTCTTCTCTAAGTCAGAAGCCAGGTCAGAATACGGAATTACTGGAATTCAGAATCCAGAATGTGGAGTCTCAGGAAGAGCCATGTGTCAGGCAGGTCCTGCTGATTTTCTGCCCAATGCCACTCCCGGGATCACTTTATTCCCTGAAAAACCCACTTTTCATGGATAATCTTCCATCTGCTACACTTTAGGTTTCTCATGATCACAGGTGCAACATTCTCAGGGTTCTATTCCTGCCTGTGATAACAAATCTGGCCCGATAAAATATAAACTACAGGAATGAGTACTCTAAACTTGCTGGTTTACTTAGATGAGGGATTTCATCCTAAGGCTGTTTCCAGAGAGATAAAACTAATACAGTTAAGCTTCTATGTCCTCTGAATATATTTCTCTGTATACGTTTGTAATCCTACAACCATATAATTACATAAAAGGCACAGCTATTTTAGAGTTTTGGGGGGGCTTTCACAGATTTGAAATCCTGTATTCCAGAAACCTGAACAGTACATTCCTAACACCTTCTTTTCCACTCTTGTATTTTAGCATTTCAAATGCAAAGTGGTTTGTTTAAATTTTATTTTATTTTGTTTCATTTCATTTTGTATTTTAGGTGGCTGAAGCTAGTTTTGCTAACTTGGCTCCCCTGCTAATTACCAACTCATCATGTCCCACCTGAAAAAAAATACAGATTAAAGCAAGTGTTCTTTGAGAAATTTGTTTGTTTTGGCTTTAGCAGTGTCATCATTCCTCAGGTTTTCAACTTCTGTTGGCTTTGTGGTTTGAGTTTGAAAGAGTTTGAAAGGAATTAGAGCTGGCACTTTTTCGAGCCAGACTAAAGGCTTTGAACGATTTTGTAGATTACCATTAATTAGTCTGGGTAGAATCCAATCACTTCCTTAATCTCTAAATAAGGGAGTGGTGTTTGAAGCACTACAGGCATTGTCTATCTGCAGATATTATCAGTATTATTCTACTCTTTGGCTCAGCCAAATTAGAACAAAAATAATTTTATTAAACAAGACTATTAAACAAGACTAATAAATATTCCTCAGAACACAGATTGATTTCCCCAGTTTATACAGTGGACAGCCCCAAAAATTTTAAATATTTATCCCTGTTGAAGGCAGTTAATTGGCAAAGCAAAGGAAAAGATCCAACTGCATGAAAGGAGGTTTTGATACCCATATGGGCCATTCCCTGAAGAGTCAGACTCAGTGATCCTTGTGGGTCCCTTCCAACACAGAATATTCCATGATTCTGAGACTAATTTGCTGTTTGTTACTATCTGTATTCATGCCAGGAGTAAACCAAGTCACTGTTCTAGTTACATACAACAATACTTCTTCCTTTTGATAGAACTGTTTCCACCCAAAGAAAAAACTTCTGTGAATTTACATTTATTGCTCCTGGATAGTTTTATGGATGTTTGGAATTACAGAAGTCCTCCATTGGACAGCAAACAAGGAAATTTCAATCTGGAGGTAGAGAAACACAGCTCAGGCAGAACCCAGGAGAGGGGTCCTAAAAACACCAGAGCCCTGATGAACACAACTTCCCTGGGATATATCTCCCAGAGAAGATATAAATTCCTCTTTGGGAATTTCTAACAGCTGGTTTTGGAAGTGATTGATGGTAGAAGGTTTTGAGTAACGTGATCTTCAGGAAATGTCACAGTGAAAATTCAGAAATCTGGAGTGTGTAGAGTGATAAAGAAATTGATACCTTTTAAGTGGGAAATATGACCTATATTAGAGCTACAGAGAAGACTCATGTGCAACTGTATTTTTTATGGGTTCCAAAGATGCCTTCCTTTATGTGAGAAGTTTAGAAATTGGTTCATTTTCTGGAGGGAAAAAAAACCCCGAACAATTTCTAAATGAACTGGTGAAAGATTACAAATGAGCTTGGTAAATAGTAAAATGCAGAATCCTACCTGTTTAAATGACTCAGCTGGCCAAAAACAAAACAAAACAAAAACCTAAACCTTTGCAAATTATTTTAAAGGAACAAACACTCTGTAAGTCTGTGTTTACAGAACATCCTGATGGATGGAACAGGAAATTTGCCCCAGGTCAATCTGTAATTTGGAAACACCAGAAGGTTGTGCATTTTAATTAACTTTCAGCTCTTTCTCTGGTGCTTTTCCCTCTGTATCCTTTGTGCTCACAATGATTAAAAGGCAAAATCCTGCCCCAGTTCTATGCTCAGGAATGCTTCCTGATTTGCTTTCATTAACTTCCACTATGAAAACATGTTTAATTATTTATCTGTGATTTCCACAGGAAATCCTACAGAGATGTGAGTCTGGTTCATAGGGATGCCATGTCAGCAGGAGTTGGAAAATCCAATCATCCATCATTAAGGTAAGAGAAGTGAGATGTTCTCCTATTTGCTTATTGGTAAAGGAAAAATACTTCAGTTAAGGTTAAAATTTGGAGACCAAAGACATACCAGATCAGCTGGTACTTCTCTTAAAATCTTCCCACTTTGTTATTTGGATTTCAATATTGTGAGAGAAGAATGTTACCATAGTCCATGGAATTGAACTGGAGAATCGTTGGAGTCCCTAGGAATAACCTGTTCCATGATCCTGGACTAGAACCTGCCCTAGACAGGAACTGGGCTGGTTCTCTGGGAGTAAATATATTGAAAGTGGGAAAAAAAAAAAAACAAAAACAAAAAACACAACCACCAGAAAGACAGACTACCAAATTGAAGGCTATTTATCCTGAAATTATTTCCAAATTTAAAAACACAGAGGTGCAAGAGAGAGCAGAGAGATTAAGCCCTCTGCAAGGTTCAGCATGGAATTTTTTGTGTGTGTGCTGTGAACCTTTATGAAAGCAACATCTGCTCCCATTTGTATGTTAATGGGGTTTTTTTGGCATTTAAAATTTGGCTTTTAAACTCATCCTCTCTCTTTTCCCTGAGAGTGAGGAGCTGAGTTATAGAGCAGGTGCTGCACATAATAAGGGGAGCATGTGAGTCAAACCAGAAATAAAATTAGCACAAAGCAATAACTTCAGTTATGGAGTGTCAAATGCCAAGCTAGGGCATGCTAATAAGATTTGAACCTGTATTACCACATTAATATTTTATTTTTGGGATTATTATCTGTTTTCAATTCTCCCTGTCCTGTTCTCTTTTCTTTCCCCAGGCAGTGGGAAGATCTGATCCTTCCATCCTTACTGCTGATATCCCCAGCCCCATGAGAAACAGAGATAGAATGTTTAGATAGAAAATTGATTAGATTTTCTCTCCTTGTGTTTTAGCTTTAGTAAAAGGAAATGTCTGTGCTGCCTTTACAGGACTGGTTTTCATGAGTTGATAAAGGTTATAAAACCAAGAAATTAATTTTGGAGGGAGATCCAGGGGCTGTCTGGCCTTGTCCAGGTGACTTTGGGTATCTCCACAGAGCCTCTGGGCACCTGGAGTTTGGTGATGATTTTTCCCCATCTAATTGGACTGTCCCAATTTCCAGCTTGGCTCATTGCCTCTTTTTTATTGTCTTGCTGCTCTGAAATGGCTCTGCCTATCTGTAGGTGGGGCAGAAGGTTTTTGCTTTTCAGTGCCAATCACCTTGACTGAAGCCTAGGAAGCAGGAACAGCCTTCAAAATAAATTATTATTCCTTAATTTCAGTTCTTATATTAAAAAAATAGGAAGGCTCCACCTGTTTGATTTGAGCCATGCTATTTCCATAGCCCCAATTCCCTCTCTGGGATCCTGGAGAGGACAACTCATGCAGCTGGAATGCAGGAGAAGCAGCAATTCCATGAATTTACTGTTCAGTTGTTCTGTATTTATTACCTCTGTGGTAGCACATTATTCTGTGAGTAATTTCAATAATTTTATAAATCCTCCTTTCCATAGATTATTTTTTTCAATTTAAGGTGCCTTTTCTGTCTTAAAAAGAAAAAAAAAAAAAAAAAAAAAAAAAAAAAAAACCACCAACCAACCAACCAACCAAACTACAACCTTTAAATAGATTTGTTGAAAGGTGAGAAAATATAAATCAACCCCATATTATTCTTTAAGGAAAATGTGCAAGGCTCTGACCATCTTAGTCCCTCAATGCACAAAAAATCATGGAACAGAAGATGAAAAATGAGAGGCCTCAGTCACACCCACATTTACCAACCCTGGGGTAAGAGTAACTATTCAAAATTAATTGACCTCTCAAAAAATACCTTTTGGAGTTCACAGCCAAATCAACCTCTGATCAAGCTCCCTTTCCTAAGAATAAAAATGCCTTGCAACCAATATGGGATAAAGCACAACTTGGGGAATCTTAAGGACCTAAGAATTATTGCAGCCTCAATTTCCTTCTTTTTTGAGTGCAAATCCAAAGTTAATTGGCTTAAACTTATAAAACACAAAATTGGAGCCATCAACTGGAATTGCTGTTGTAACATAATGTTCACATTTGCAATTATGCAAAACCAAGCTTATCCAGTTTCACAATATCTGGGTTTTTAACAGATTCCAATTCTGCAGAATGAGGATTTCCCTCAAGAAACAAAGGTGTTTACAGAGTGCAAGAGGGCAGAGGTGCACAATTAGAGTCACAATTGAATCATCAAACCTTTCAGCAAGTGTTTCTATGGATGTATTTTTCAATGTTTTAAAATTTTTTAAAATAATTTTTATTAGTATCCATTTTGCCTTTTCCCAGCTAAGTCTGAAGAAAACTAACACTGTGCCATGGCAATCTTTGACTCTTCTCACCCAGTGCCTACTAATAATGACCTTGAACGTCTCTTACTGAAGCCAAAAGAGCTTTATAATTTCTTCATAATAAAATTAAATTCACCGACATGCAAGGTTTGACTTTATTAAAAGCCAGAGTCAGAGGGTGTTGATCATAAAAATCAGTGTCACTCATAGAGATGTGTGGGGGACACACACCAGTGGGGAACAGAACTAAGGCAGAAATCTTATGCAGGGAGATTCTGTAAATTCTGTTATTACACCTTCAACTCCTTTCACACCTTAGGAGTTGTCCTACCAAGCCTTTCCTCTTGCTTCCAAGCCACTATTTTTTTTTTTGAATAGAAGAAAAAAAAAAGAATATATAGGAAGAGAGTCCATGTGAAGGGCAGGTTGTTTCAGCATTTTGACTTTTATTGGGAAAAGGTTTGGGGGAAAAGTCTGTTTGCATTCAGGAACAGCTCTTCAGATAATTAGTGGGTTTCTGTTGTAAATAAGTTTTGCTGATGTGATAGTGAGCAAGGCAGATGTTGAAGTTGCAGAATTAAAATTTAATGTATTTGTTTCATTTAGGTTTTTTTCTTGCACAGAATCACAGAATACCCTGAGTGGGAAGGAACATCCTGTCCAACCCCTGGTCCTGCACAGGGACCCCAACAATCCCACCCTGTGCATCCCTGAGAGCATTGTCCAAATGCTTGTGGAGCTCTGATGCGGTTTTGACAACTGGATTTGATCTTAGAGGACTTTTCCAACCTTAGTGCTTCTATAATTCTGGAATTCTACACCACTGTTTTGCCATCTATAAATTTGAGCGGGTAGGGATAACTTATATCAAGAACTGCCATCAAGTATTCCCTTTATAACTAAATGGCTGTAAGACTCTTTTGAGTTTCCCAACAGTTTATCTATAAATTCTGGCTATCTAACTCCATATTTCTGCACCAGAAATTCCCAGGCTGTGAGCATATCCCACCTTCTGCCATCCCTCAGGTGTCCATCAATCCTGGCTGGTTTGTACAGAAATGTACATGAAACCACCCAACTTTTGGGGCTTCGCCATCATCCAAAGCTGAAGCACAAAGTTATTCCTGACAGATTTAAAATGCACAGTGCTATAAAACCCGTTAGAAACAGCTTCTGTCTCTGCAGCAGAGTGTTCTGGGGAAGGGCCATGGCTGCACATCCTTTCAGCCAATAATCAGAGGTATCAAATACTTTCTATTGTGATGTTGTAATGATAATATTCACACATTCATATATCTCCAATATTCCACCTTCGGGGATCATGTGGGTTTATAATAATTATCACCTTTTTACCTCAAAGAGAAATTGTACAGTCAGGGGAAAAAATAAACAAGAAAAAGAAGAGGGAGGGAAGAGGAAGGGGAAAGGAAGTGGAAGGGGAAGGGGAAAGGGGGAAGGGAGAGGAGAGGAGAGGAGAGGAGAGGAGAGGAGAGGAGAGGAGAGGAGCAGAAAGAGGAGGACAAAAAGGAGGAGGAGGAGGACGACGACGACGACGAGGAGCAGNAAAAGAAAAGAAAAGAAAAGAAAAGAAAAGAAAAGAAAAGAAAAGAAAAGAAAAGAAAAGAAAAGAAAAGAAAAGAAAAGAAAAGAAAAGAAAAGAAAAGAAAAGAAAAGAAAAGAAAAGAAAAGAAAAGAAAAGAAAAGAAAAGAAAAGAAAAGAAAAGAAAAGAAAAGAAAAGAAAAGAAAAGAAAAGAAAAGAAAAGAAAAGAAAAGAAAAGAAAATAAAAGAAAAGAAAAGAGAAAAAATAAATACCTTTTGAATTCAGTCTGCATGGTCAGAAATTGGTGCCCGGAGAAGTTGTGGCTGCTCCACTCCTGAAAGTGCTCAAGGTCAGGTTGGACCAAGGATCATTTCATTCCACTCATGCTCTGGGCAGGGACAGCTTCCACTCAAGCAGGTTGCTCCAAACTGCAAAATGGAGCTGGGTGACAATTAGGGCAGACTCAGAATGTACTGAAAATATCTCAGTGCTTTGCTTCTGTCTTTGTTTAGCCCTTGCAAAGTCTGATCTAAAGATTCAAATGGATTCTGTAGCAGTTAACAAAACATAATAACCCCCAATATTCCTGATTGCTTGTTGCTGATGGATTCAGGATCAAATACAATGTAATAGGCCTTGGGGAGAGTGTTTTAGGAGTTTGTGGGTTTATCAGAGTTGCTTTTCCATCAGTCCTTCCCTGCTCCTGAAATAAAATTGCTGTGCTGTCCATAAATAGCTAATGAGTGTGAAACTGCTGAAGGATGTCATGGACATAATACTGTGGGGCTCTCTCCTGACTATTGGGGTGCTTTAGGGCTAATGGAAAACAGCCATTAATTGTGAGATTTGCTTTATGGCCAATAGCTCAGAAAGCAGCAACTTAGTCCATTTTAATTCACTTCTGCTGTTTGATCTGTTAAGAGTCACATTTTCCAACTTTCATCTGCTGCCCTGGGGGACAGAAGTGCATTTTAAACCAAAATGATATCTGGATTCTCTTATGGAGACAAGGCCGGGTTTCAATTAAAAAGTGCAAAGTAGCTTGAAACTAAGAATAAATTCACAGGTGCTGGTGGCACAGACCTGGTTGAATGGTGGCACTGGTAGCACACACTGTGACATTTTCATGGGATGGTGTGGCAAGGTTTGGGCAGCTGGCGGGCTGCAGAGGTGATGCTGTGAGAGGAAATCAGGGATGCCCTGTGATGGACACAGCTCATTCAAACAATGACCAAGGACCTGCCTCTGGGCAAGGCCAAGCTAATGACACTGGGGACACCTCTGGAGCAACTAACTTGAGGTGTAAATGATGAAATGTGAAAGAGGCAGCTCTGCAGACACCCAGGGTAAGGCAGGAGGAGGGCCAGGAGCTGCTGCAGGTGCTGGAGCTGAGAATCCCCTGAGATTCTGTGGGGCAGCCATGGGGAGGCAGCTGCCCCCCTGCAGCCCATGAAGGGCACAGGGGTGCAGAGATCCACCTGCAGCCCCTGGAAGTCCACAGGGACACTGAGATCCACCTGCAGCCTATGGAGGGCCCCTGGAATGCAGAGATCCACGTGCAGCCCCTGGAAGTCCACAGGGACACTGAGATCCACCTGCAGCACTTAGAGGAGCCCACCCAGGAGCAGAGGGATGTGTCCTGAGGGAAGCTGCAGCCTGGTTAGAGCCCAGACAGGAGCAGGTCCTGCCAGGACCTGTGTTCCATGGAGAGGAACCCACACGGGAGAAGGTTTTCTGGCAGAACCTTTGGCTGAGAGAAGTCTGTTCCTGAAGGGGTGTATCCCATGAGAAGGACTTCATGGTGGTACAGGGGAAGAGGGTGTGGAGGAAGAACCAGCAGAGATGAAGTGTTACAGACTGACCACCACCCTTGTTCCCCATATGGGAAGAGATAAAACAGCTGGGAGAAAATCTCAGAATCACAGGATGGTTCAGGCTCCTCTGGTGCCACCTCCGTGCTCCAGCAGGGCCATCCCAGAGCACAGGGCACAGGCCTGTGCCCACACAGCTCTGCAATATCCCCAGGGAGGAGACTCCACAGCCTCTGTGGTCTCTGTTCCAGTGCTCAGTCACTGCCCAGGGAAGCAGTTTTTCCTCAGTCCTGGGAAGAAAGGAGAGGGAGGCGAAGTTTTTTTTAGATTTATTTTAATTCCTCACTACATTACTGAATTAATACTTGGCAATAAATTAAATTGTTTACCCAAGTCCTGCCTGGTTTGTCCATGGCAGTAATGGGTGAGTGATCTCCCTGCAATCATCTTGAGCTTTCCCATGAAATTCTCTTTCCATTCCTGTTGAGGAGGGGCAGGGAGAAAGCATCTGGGTGGGTGTCTGGCAGCAACCTTCCCTCTTCTTTCTATCACAGTCTTTCATTTGCTATTTCTTAGCAGTGACAGAATTCAATATCACTAAAACCTGAACATCTGCTTGGTTTTATCCACATGACTGTGGCAGTGCTTTCCCTATGATTTTCCATTCCTGCTGCCTTTCCTGCACTGGAGTCTCCTCTTGCAGGCATTATGTGAACATCATTAAGGCTGAATCACCTGGGAAAAAAGGTGTGCTCGTATCTGGGGGTTGTTACGATTTCTTGCCTGCTGATTTATACCACCCACTGATGATTTCCTGAGGAATCTGTCTGGAAAGGCCTCACCACCAGCAGAGTGTGGGAGATTTGGCCTGTGTGATCTTCAAATTCCTGCTGTTTTCAAAATAGGTTTAGTCAACTGTTTGAAAATAGAGAAACTATAAAGATCATCTATAGTGTTGTTAATGCACATTTTAAGTATAGCAAATAATATATCAAGGTTTCAGAAGTGGAGGATACAGCAAGATGCAAATTCTGGTTTGTCTGATGCAATCTCACAGAACTTGTGCCATAACCCTTGAGCTGGTTTTGATGCGGAATTTTCCCTTTTTTTCCTTCATTTTACAGTGTTTCTGTTTATTTAAATGACCTCATCTTGTTCATTGTGGTTAAATTGACCACTAAGAAAAAAGAGTTGACTTCCCAAATATGCCTTTTCCTATGAGCTGTCGTACAATTTTAAATTTATTCCTATTTTTTAAGTGCTTAAAATTAAACATATTTATGACATAAATTAATGTTTTCCAAACTTGTCTGTTGCCCAAACACCATTTTTTCCCAAACCAGCAGGGATTTTTTACCTGCTCTCTGTCCATTCTCAAAGTTTCAAATGAGACTGTGTTTTTCCTGCAGTAATGAACAGTGTTTAAATTGAAGGAGGTTACTGCAAAATCAATCTCTACGCTGGCTGATGCTTTTTGCCAGCTTTCACTTATCAGATGATGCTTCCAAATCTCCTCTAATGCCAGGAAATGACACTGTGTACCCTCCTTAACAAGTGATCTATACCTTCATCTCAACACACTGGAATTTACTACTTTTAATTACTTTAACTGCTCACTCAAAAAGCTTCTTTCTTTCCAAGCTTTTTTTTTTTTCCCCCTAGCAAAACAAAAAATGAAATAGGAGAACAAATGATGCATTTTAATTATGTCAATAACATGTAATTTTCTGGTCTTTTCTCCTTCCCTGAAGTTTAATTAATTTGGAGCAAGTCATAAATTGTCATTGCTTTCAGCTCAGCTCCTCGATTCAAAATGAATTCACCTCATTCAATGAAATTAGATTTGAGATCTGTTCTCATCTCCGTGAGCTCCAGTTCCTGGCTAGGAATCAAAATGTGGACATTTTACAAGGAAAACAGTTCAATATTTTGTGTTGGTGGTGATGCTGGTCCTGTTGTAGTCATCCCATGATCCACACCCTATCTTCCCAATCCTGTCACCACCACCACATTGTTCCCTGTCCTGCCCTCAGCCATTCCTGCAGGGAATGTTTCTCACTGCTTCTGCTGCTGTTCCTGAGATCAAACTGGCAGAATTCATCCCAAAGAAACCTTTGTCTTCCAGAACAGCTAAATGCACTGAACTGGTGACCAGTCCAGAAGGTCTGGGGTGGGGTGGGACATGAGAAGGTCACCCAGAGGTGCCCACATCCACTGCAGGTTCATTTTCCCTCTTAAAATCCACTCTTGTGTGCAGCTTCCATTGGAAAGGACACTGGAATTTTTCTCCATGGAAGGATGGAAAAGAAACCATCAGAGAACTTGTAAGAGGATATTTCCCAGAGCCTCCCACACTTGGATGGGTGTCTCAGGATAATGTTTCAAGGAGCTTTTTTGCTCCAAAAGCCACTTCTGCAAGGGTTGCTAGCCACAAGCTGGAAGAAGATTAATGGTTTTGTGTTTGGTGTTTATTTTTTTTTTTTAGTTATTTCAGAAAAAAAGGTCATTTGCAGGATAAATTGATAGGAAATACATGTTTGTCCTATTTGTAGAGAAACCCTCCCCTCTACCACCCTTCTTCTCTAATTCTCCAGTTTCAGGGGTGTGTTTCACACACACAGAAATCTGTTCATTCCAGAGAAGATGCTTTGTATCAAGTTTCTCAAGTTTGGTGCTTAACTTCGTTACATATGAGAAGAATTCGCATTTTTGAATTTGAATTATTCCTCAAGATTTACTATCAGAGACTTTCTCTGCCATTCACTATTCCCAGCAAGAGAGGTTGATGACGTCATTGACAAATTAATAAGAAGTATTATTATTTTTAATCAGCATGAACTCACAGAACTCTGGACTTTAGGAAAGTGTCAGCTCTATTTCTGATAATCTAAGAGATCATTTTATATGCTGAGAGCAAAGGAAGATGGAGCTATATCCAGAAAGAATTGTCAGTAGGCTGGTGAATCTTGGAATGTCAATGTATTCATCCCGTGAAAATTTCCATTCTCTTTGTAAACTTTCTCAGAAGAATGGATTAATGTCGATTCAAGTTGTGTGCTGGGGGGAAAGAGTAATAACTGATTGTCCAAAATAAGCATTGTCATATTGTGAATTATTATTTTGACCTTTTCAATACTCATGATGTTGTTTGAGTGATCACACCTTTGCTGAAAAACTTTATCAGGTGAATGTGAGTCTTGGTATGGAATATCAGGGGTTTATTTTTGGAAAAATATTAAATATTGCATGAATACTGAAAACTGAGCTATAATGCCATAAAGCCTGTGTCCAGATGCACTCAAAGCTTCTGGTGCTGAAAGTCTGATGTTGTTTTTAGAGCCTGACCCTGCCAAGGTCTGACCATTCTGCTCTGGTCCAAAAAGTCTTGGGCAGACACATGAGTCTAATTGGGCAGACATGTGAGTCTAATCAGGCATGCACAACTAGACATGCCCTTGGCAATCCCAGCTTCTGATGGTGGCCTCCTTTAAAAAAATAACTAAAATAAAAGAAATAAGGGACAAAAATAAAAGAAATAAGGGACAAATCTGTTCAACTGTGTTGCCTTGGTAGGTTGGAGACTCTCAGAGTCTGGGGTATAAATTGTACCCCACTAACAACCTGAGATGTAAGAAATAATGAATCCTAATTACAATGACTGCGAGACTACTGAATTTGAAATCAGAATATTTTATACCACAGAGCAGCACCTTCCAGTCTGCACCATGCTCAAGACACAGAAATACCTATAGTTTGCAAGGGAATTAAGTGTAATTGGCATTATTATCCTTCTATCAGCATTAATTTATTAGAATAAATGTTATCGTGTTCTTATATGCACCATCCAATGCCACAAATAGAGAAAGGAGAAGGGATGGGAAAGGAAATGCTTGGAGCAGGATTGAATTTTAAGGTGACTTTCACCTTGCACTACTGAAGCCACTGAGCCTTTGTGGGAGAAGAAATGTCTGCTCTGGGTCAATCTCACAAAATATTGTGCTTTCTGAGGCCAAGTAACTCTTTTCATCAGGGCTTTGCTACCACAGCTCTGAATTTGACCATGTGACTGACAATGAGAAAATTTATAGCAGTCCAATGAATAACACTGCAGCCTGTCCAGTTTCTGACTCTGAAATAAAAACTATTTACTGAATATTTGTGTTTCTATCTTAAGGAAAACCCACTCTGTTACGAGTGTCTCACAGAGGTGTTTTGGTCATGTTTTTGTTCTCTCACGGTGAAATTGCAGGCAAATCCTATTTTCTTGCAAATGGAGTTACATGGCAGGTTTTGTTTTCTCCTGCCTTCTTTCTATGATTCCCCATTTGCACCAGAACTCCTATTTCCATTTCTCCCCATCCAGCAAGACAGTGTTATTTATTATTTTGTTTCCTGCCGATTATTGATTCCCCTCTGCAGAACAGATTATAGTTGCTGCTTGAGGGATTTTTTTTCCTCTGGGAACAGAGAAAATCTTTATAAAAAGCAAGTGTTTAGTAGGCTTATATGCTGGTCCTTTCAGTGCAAGGCCTGGCTGGAAATTCCAAGCTTTATTTCCAGGGAATGCACTGACAACCTAGTAAAGAGTGCATTTCATCCATTCCTTGCAGCTGAGGTAACATATATCTTTATGTAGCTCTCTGAAAGAAATTTAGAGAACTTTATCCTCAGTCACAGAAGATTTGGAGAGATTAGCATTTTTAAATCACTTTTTTAACAAAGATGTTCTTCCTGCATTTTGGGGGGGACCAGAAAGAACAATTAGCTCAATTTTTTTTTGTTGTTTTTGTTTTTGTTTTTGTTTTTGTTTTGTTTTGTTTTGTTTTGTTTTGTTTCAGGTTATGTCACAGGAGATAAAAGAATGAACTCCTGTTAAAAAGTTTTGGGAGGTGTGAGGAGAAAGCTATGTGTGAAGGTGGAGTTTAGGGGCAGTTCTTGTGAAAAGAGGCTGGAATTCCTAGGTTAATGCAGGACTCAGTGTGCACAGACAGGAAGAAAGCTGCTGCTCCTAAAGATTTCTATCAAATATCCAGTTTTGTTGGAGCTATCAGCTCCGTCGTGTAATTCAAGGCTGGGTCATGACTCTGCTTAAGGTTAAGATTTGAGGGAAGTGGATGTGAAGAAGACATTTTCTATTAGATTCCCCTTATCTAGCACTGAGAGATAAGAGGTTATCATGGGGAGCCACTGCCTTAAGATGCATTTTGCTGTAGGTGCTGCCTCCATAGCTGTAATTACAGCTTTGATTTCATGCCCTGATTTGGATGCTCTGGAATCAGGAAAGGATTCCTGGGGCCTAAGGCTTGTCACACCTTCCAGGGCAAAATCTCAGGCTGAAATAAAGGTCAGGGCTTGGGTGGTGGTGCTGGGTATCCATTGCTAGGTGCTTGTGGGCTCAGCAGTTTGGTAATTGTCTTATCTCTGCTGATATATCTGTTGTCTCTTCCATTTCTTTTCTAGATTTACCATTTACCCCATTGACCTGGCTCTGGTCAGATCAGAGCAGCCAAATGCAGAAGGCTCAATTTATACCCTTGGATGCAGCACAACCATGAGAATTCCAAAGGGATTGGATGAATTAAAACCTATTTTTAGTATATTTATAAGACTTTGGGCTCTACATTTTTTATGGCAAGGGTTTTAGAATTTAAAGATGAAGGATCCAACACTATATATAGGATTCTGAAAGCCTTCAGTGTTGGAGTAAGTCCAAGCATGGATTTAGGGAAAAGTTCTAGAACAGGTAGGCAGACCTGTCCTATGACACCAAATAAGAAATACAGAGGTTCTGTAGAGCCCAGTTTGTTACTCTGCGCCTACAAATTCCTGAGGGCAGGAAGACGATTAGTGGAGAGGTAATGATGCTCTAGAATTTGATCAGCATTAAGAGTAGATCAAGGAAAATTAAAGATTAAAGGTTTATTTCAGCATTCTGCAAGGGCTTTGGTGATAAGGAATGACTTGGTGGATATTAGAGATCAACATATGGGTTTTTTCCACTACAGCCAAATGGCTAAAATTCCCAGTGAAGGGTTACAGGACAGGCTGGTATTGGTTTAGGAGAAAACTTTATCCTACATTTATTTTATTGATAATTTAGTGTTAGAATAGATGTTTTGGGATCAAAATTGTGCAGTCACTTGTGGAAAACCCCTCAAACGCAGAAAAAAGACTCTTGCTGGGTATCATCAGAGCCCTCCAGCCCTACTACCACGTGGCAGCCAAAAACATGATTATCCATATTCAGAAACACTTTTTTTTCCTAGATGCTGTTGGATCCTGAAAGTGAAGAAATGGACTGTGACCTTCCTTTAATCCCAACCACACACCACACCCGGTGCTAATTGTTATTAGGGAAAGAGGCACTGGGGGTGAATTAGGATAATCTCACTATATGTTTTTACATCTCCTGGGTTTTAAAGAAACATTAGAGATTCGGAGAGAATTTATTTAAAGACATAGAGTTTTTATTTAGCTCTAATGGTGCATGATGAAACTGCTGGAAATGAACTTTTGGCTTTGATTATAATGTGAATAAACTTCTTCCATAATTTCTTGGGCAGTGGATTACAGAAAGTTAAATGTAAGGCATCAGTCAATAAAAGCAAGTCTTTTCCCACACTGGTGATCCACATTAAAAGGCTGTTAAAAAGACATTGGCAATAATCACAATTCCCAATTGCATCACAAACAAGGGAAAGTATCTGTAGGAAGGTATAACACAAGTGACCTCATGTTGCAGCATCACCCCAGGAAAATCTAACAGCATCCCAGTCTAAACCTCTTCCTAAATCTCAATTCCAGGTGCTCTGATTTAGGGTTCTGATCCTGCTGCAAGGGAAGTGAAACACTTCTCTCATGACAGAACCCTGAGGAACTTGGAGAATCCAACAGAAGAGTGATTGTGTGGTCTTTAAGCTCCTAGTCCTGTACCTGAGCATGCTGCTAACAGCAACCTTCATTATATTCCACAAACAGTCCTCAAAAAGGACGTGCTGTTACTGTCCCTCTTCTTTATTCCTGTGGCCCTGTAGAACAGCCACTTTCAGATTTCCAACCTCAAACCTTAATTAAAATCATCATATTGGCTGTAGCACAGAAAGGCACCATAAGGCTTTCCACCACTGCAAACCACCAGCTCTAATCAGCCTCTTCCTGTCTCTGGCAATGATACAAAATTGAATTGAACAAAATTGAACAATTTCACTTCTTTAAGATTATTTCCCAAAGGCTTCAGTCCAACATTCCCAGCATAAGCTCCCCATCTAAGTCGGGAGGTGGGAAGTATGAAATCAAGTGAAAAACTGAGCTCTTGGAGCTTTAATTTCCCAAACCCAGCTGTAACCTAATCTATGCTGTAACTGGAGAATGAGAGGATATAAAGCCTCTGCAGAAACCAACCCTCTTTTTGCCTCTGTGGCAAGCTGGGCTCCTGAGGTTTCACTTTTCCAGTGAAACTGCCAGAAACCTTTTCCCATTACTAAAGCATAGCAAAAAGGAATCATGTTTTTGGGGGCCTCTGCTCACCTCTTCATTTTGCAGGCCTAGGAGGATGCAGCCATTGGTTCTTGGGTGTGTTTTGTTCACAAGCAACCTGATTACAGCTCATCCCAGTAATGTCCCCAGTAGAAGAAAGCCTTCCTTGAGAGAAGGTGTGAGACATTCAAAATCAGTCATGTGTCAGTATGATGAGCTGGAGGCAGCTGTTGAGGAGGATGTTTAGATTCCTCTCTCATTGCTGGAGAATCACAGACTATTTAGGTTGGAAGGGATCTCCTGACATCCTCTTGTACACCTCAGACAAGTTGCACAACACTGCATCTTGTCAAGCTGGAATATCCCAGTCTCCATATGGATGGAGACTACACAACCTCCCTGGGCAACCTGTTCTAAACCAGATCTATTTCATTTGAGGGGCACACAAAATTAATTCCCATTCCGTAAAATCTGCTATGTTTAAATGATATGTCACATTTACTAGACTGCCACCAGCTATGTTGTGACTTCCTATTTTCATGAAAGCAAAATCTATCCAGGATGGTTCCCCTCCCTGGCAGTAGATTTGTCTGAGAAACCTCCAAAGTGCTTTGGAGAATGCCAGCCCTGTTTCCCATGCTCCCCTAGGCATCCACTAGTGGCTATTTCCAGCAAGAAAACAGATCCAATGACAAGGGTAGGTCCTGCACCTGGGGAAGAAATATCCCAGCAGAGGCTGGGGACCAACTCCATGGAGAAGTACCTGGTGGTCCTGGGAGACAACGAACTGTCCCTGAGTCAGCAGAGTGTCCTGGGGCCGAGGAGCCAATGGGATCTTGGGGATAGCATTCCCAGCAGGTCAGGGAGTGATCCTGCCCCTCTGCCCAGCCCTGGGGACACCTCTGGGCTGCTGTGCCCAGCTCTGGCTCCTCAGCACAGCAGGGCCAGGGAGCTCCTGGAGCAGGGCCAGTGGAGGCTGCGCAGCTGAGGAAGGGCCTGGAGCATCTCGGTGCCCAGGAAAGGCTGAGGGAGCTGGGG
>VZTR01018848.1:90631-126644 GCA_013400775.1 Chaetops frenatus
GAGGCTGTGGAGTCTCCTCCCTGGGGATATTGCAGAGCTGTGTGGGCACAGGCCTGTGCCCTGTGCTCTGGGATGGCCCTGCTGGAGCACGGAGGTGGCACCAGAGGAGCCACTGTGGTTCCTTCCAGCCTGACCCACTCTGGGATCCTGTGATTCTGAGATCTCTGCTCTAACCTAGAGGGTATATGGTAGTTCTTATATGTTCCTACTTTTAGGAAAGAAATTTACAGCTGCTCACCAGCTGAGTTGAAGAGTTTGGGGGGAAAAGGGGGTTAAATCTGCGTAGGAAAAAAGAGTGAGATGTAAGTCTAAGAATCAAAATTAATTTCCTCTAGAATATGGTGATTATTCTTAGTGCTGGCAAATAAATGCAACACTGCTACCACAATTTGCAATTAATTTCCATTCTAAACAGGGCATGTTTGGGGGTTTGTTTGGGTTGGGGTTTTTTTTTGGTTTGTTGTTGCAGAGAGAATGTGTGTGAGGAAGGAATGAATATCTACAATGTATTTGCACTCTGCTTGGGATGGGGATCACAATCTGCTCTGTGAGATTTCAAAAATAAAATGTTTTTACCCACTTCTTCCTCTCTTTCTGTACAGACACATCTTCTATGTCTGCAGAGAAGCTTTATTTCTGTGCCTGATCCTGTGAACTGATGATCCTGAAACACTTGCAGAATGGAGATAATGGGAACAGGGATATATAAGGAAGTCACAAAGTCCTGCCTGCAGATGTTTGAGTGGTTTCCTCATAAAGGTGGCTATTCTTTTGAAACACTGCTTTCTTTTTTTGCCTCTGCTTCTTTAATTTATCTTCCCTGCAGTGCTGCAGCCTGAGGAATAACAGATAATCTTGAAACTCTCCAACACCCATCTTTAAATCTCCATTCAGCCCTGCGCTCATAAAACCATGCACAACATTATTGTGGAATAATTGATCTTGGAATAAAGGATGGCAAGAGTAAATGAATTGGAAAGGTGTTTTAATGGGAAGCTTTTCCAAAATTATGCTTTAATTATTTGCAAATACACACTCTTGCATAGTCTTTTGCCACACAGGTGTGCACTAAATCTACCACCTTGCACCATTTTGTCAAGTGAGCTAGAAGTGTTTGTGTTTTGCACTAAATTAAAGATTCAGCAAAGCTGCTGTGCATTACAATGAGCACTGTCTATAGATTTTGTACAAAAGCTGCAACTTGTTCATTTTCTTCCATGAGTCCAGACTCCAAACTCTCCCCAAATCAGCCCATTTGAATTTATATGCTCACTCTGTCACTCCTTTTAGCCATTTGACCTCTCGTTGTCTCAAAATAAAACCTGCAAGTAGTTAACATGACCAAGAGCACTGCAGAAGCACTTGGCCGAAATTACGCATATCTTTAACTACAGTTTGGCTTCAGGTTTACATTCTGTGTTGAAATCTTGCAAACTACATGTTAAGAGGCTTTTGTTTTGCATGTGTTGCTCTTTTCAGCAGCAGTGAGCTATTACTTCGGTGAACATTTTGCTTCTCACATGTTCTTAGATATGTTCGTGAATATTTTGGGGACTGGAGATCCTCAGATGTGTAGCAGAGCTGGGGAGCAGCCTGACCACACATATCTGGGGTCATTTTTGGGTTCTCAAAGATTCACCACTTCTACTGCCTGTCTGGAAACCCTACAGAGTTCTAGGAAAAAGAGTCTAAAATTCCCAAACTGTGTTCTGCTGCCCTTTGCAATTCATTGCACCTGAAACTCTTTAAGGTCATTGTCCAAATTTATTTCCAAGTATCCTTTCACTACTCATTATTTTGACCTTCTGGCTTAGGAAGAGCTGAGGGACCCCTGTTCACTCCATTATCCCAGTGCTACCCTGGAAATCCATTTATATTGCAGACTATCAAAACAATACAACCAATCTTTTTATACTGTTTATTGTAGCCTAGTGAAAAATATTTGTCTATCCATGGTCTGAAATAAACAATGAAAATAAAAATGTTTTACGATGGGGAAACAAAAAGGCATATAACACATTTGAATGAGAAGAAGCAAAGGTGTATTTTATCTTTTCCCAAGTCATAACAAACAAACTTTGTGTAATTTTTTAAAATGTGTCCTTTATAATCTCTTTTTATGTGATTCCAAGTGGAATTGAAAGCCTCAGGGAGTAGCTGCCCCACTACTTTTAAAATGTATTATAGCACTTCTGCAATATCATGAAGAGATAAAGAGACTTGCATTAAATTTCACATTTTTCAAATTATTTAGTGTAATTTAAATCAGACTTTAAACACCAGACCCTTTTGACCACACAGAAGGTGATGTCTGCAGAAGTGAGATAAAGAAATCAGATACCAGGATCCCTTCACTGATTGCCCCTATGCCCAAAGTGACTGAAATATGGGGGTGAAAATTGTCAGTGTTTGACCACTCTCAAGGTAAAAGAGGGTTCTTATGTCCAGACTTCTGGTTTTTTATTTTGATTTGTGCCCTTTACCTTGTGTCCTATCACTGGATATCTCTGGCAGCATCTTCTTCACTGCCTCTCCCCATCAGAAATTGATGATCATTGATAGGATCCCCTGGAGCCTCCTCTTCTCCAAACTGAGAGTTCCCAGGTTCCTCAGTCTTTCCTCATATGGGAATTGCTCCAGTAAATAGAACATCTTTCACATAGTAATTATAAATATTTTGTTACTGGTTTGGGTCAGTTTTTGTTGTGTTTTATTTTTAATTTTATTTTTTAATTTTCCTTTGCTTGAGCAATAATCTAAGTTTAGTTTTCCTCAAAAGGCTATTCATTTCATAAGACTAAATCAAAGTATTTCCTGATCCACTGTAGCAGTCAGTGTTAGTTACAGCTCAAAAGCCACAACCACTAAAGCACCACAGTTGATG
Source organism: Chaetops frenatus (assembly GCA_013400775.1). Classification (NCBI taxonomy): domain Eukaryota; kingdom Metazoa; phylum Chordata; class Aves; order Passeriformes; family Picathartidae; genus Chaetops; species Chaetops frenatus. Next base: position 93,516 of record VZTR01018848.1, read on the forward strand.
AACTAGAAGAAATATTAAATTATTTACATCTAGTCAGCATCTTCTGTGATATTCCTTACATGCGTATTTAGGAAATGTATATAAATCCCCCAAAGCTTCAATATGAAACTAAGTTAAAATGTGTGCTTCACTTTTTACTCGCTTGTTTGGCTGGAGATTGCTAAATGAGCTTAAAATGTCACCTGAATTACTTGGAAAAGTAAATTTCTGCACCCACTGAAAGTAATCTGAAAGAGTTTTCTTTCAGGTTGGTCCCTGAGCAGAGTGAAGTGTATTTAGTGACTATGAAAATAACACAACTGCTGAGGGAAATGTGAAGATGAAAGGCAGAGAGCAAGAAAAAGCAGCACAAGGCACAGCCAGGGGCATGGCCTTCAAGGGGGAAAATTAAATTAGGCAAGTCTGGCTGCCTTTTCCTAAAATTACTGAAGTGGCAGATCAAGGTACTGATGCAGAGGCAGAGCTATGGGAGACAGAGGGAGGGAATGAACAGGGAATTGTACTTGAAAATGAAGTTTAAATAGTGTGGCTACAGCTTATCCATGGGACTGAAAGGCACATGAAGACCTCAAAAAAAAAAAAAAAAAAAGCCCTGAAAGCACTCTTGGATCTAATCTTATCAAATAATGGGGTTTGGACCCATCTCTCTGAAATAGCACTGATTAAGTGTTCAGCATTTGTCTGCAGGATTTACTGAACTCCATTTATAATCACTTGAAATGATCCAAAAGATTAAAAAAGATTTCATACTTTCAATGCATTTGACTTTTATTTGCTTTGTGGAAATTGCTGTGAAAAAGCACAGCAGGTGTATTACAAGAAATAATTTAAAGGGTTTTTTTGTTCTTATCATTTTATCCTTATAATCATTTTAAGAATAGATATCTGAATTATAAGTCTTATATAGAAGCAAGTATTTTCTCTCAATACCAAGTTTTCACTTGTGAGCACTTCACAATCTAAAAGTTAAATTATATTTTGAATCAATAATTTGCAAGCAACTAATTAGTAGAGTACTTTTGTTTGTACCTTTGGTTTTTTTATCAACAGCCTCATAGGTGGGAATACATACTAACCCATGGTAAGTTTATTTTAGCAGTTTCTACATAAATACCTGGAACATCTATGTAAGAATTAATATTTCAGCAGGTACAGCTTAGCAAATCATTGAAAACCTCAGTGCAGACAAGAATTGCTGAGCATGAAATCAAATATCACTTTTGCATCATGTGAACGGTGCATTTATTGGATTAAATAACCCCTGTATTCACTTTTAAAATGTTTTCAAAGATGGTACAGCTTCTTTGGGCCGAGTTAAGCATGTGATTCATAAAAAAATCACATGAATTAACGGAATATTTCTAGTGTTTTGGGCAGGTAAACATTCAGTTAATTTTTTTTCTCTGCCAGGTTGACCTGGCTCAGAACTGCAATGTCCTTTTGAGAAGCCCTTCTCAGAAAGATGAATCACTGTAAGAGAATGAACCAGGGCACTGAACCGAGATTTTAGGAGTTCACTTTTCCTACAGCCCACTTCCTGTATGAAACAGGTGGAATATTCCAGGGATGAGGGAATATACACCAAAAGGGGAGGAATATGCATACAGAAAAGAGGCAGATTTAGATAAGTAAGAAGAAACATTGCTGTGGCTTTGCCAGGTCTTTGTAAAGCACTCAGTACTACATGAACTCACCTCATGCATGGATAATCTCTGAATAAAGTGAGGAACACCGGGTTTCCTCGAAAATAATGGATGCTAATCTTAGTGATTCTCAACAACACAATCAGAAATTTAAAATCTTGCATAGAACAAGGAATTTTGCAGGTTCTGTCAACATAAGAACTGTAAAAAATCAGGCGTTTTACTCAGATGAAATTGACCTGTAGCCAGTTTGCAGAAAATAGGGAAGACAAAGCATTTAAATTTAAATAACATCCTCCCCTGCTGCTCCCTCTTTCTCTATTGGATCCACTGATAGAGGATTGTCACCTGTGTGTTGTGACACTGCACAGTGACATCGTTCCTCTGCCATTACTCCCAGCTCAAGGATCAGACTGGAGTGCAATAAAAGCCTGGCATTCACTGCTGCCTGTGGGATTCTTGTTAAGCAGGTACCAAAATATCTTCTTTATCCCAAGGTCAGCAGGTTTGTGTCTTGTCATTTCTGAGAGGTTATCACACCTTGGTGCGAGCTGGTGAGGGAGAAATGACACTCAGAAATTAAACTGGTGTCTGACACTTCCCTTGGGCCTCTTAAACTTCCTCAGAGGCTCAGCCCAGGGGAAAGCTGTTCCCAGCCTGTGAAGTTCTCTCTTCTCTGATGCCCCTCAAGGAACTGGTGTTTGGATCCATAGAATCCAGAGCCTGCAATCACTTTTGGAAGCTTACTAGGCATCCATCCGTGAGCTAATTGTATTCAGGTATTCTTATCACAGAACAAATTGTTTTCTTTGGGTTTGTGCAGGCAAGAAATAAATTTTGTTCTTCCTTATCTTGAGAGGTGTTAAAAACCTAAAAAATACAGAAGACTATGTTTCATTTTACTGGCAGCCCTTCCCTGATGCAGGGAGTACATCAGGAAAGGCTGGGAGAACTGAGATTGTTCAGCCTGGAGAAGAAAAGGCTTTGACCCAATTTTGGTATTCCACTGCCTGAAGGAGCTACACAAAAGAAGGAGAGAGACAATTTGCATTAAAGATGGACTGAGAAGACAAGGAGGAATGCCTCAAACTGACAGAGAATAGGGTTAGATTGGATAAAGAGAAGGAATTCCTGAGGGTGGTAAAGCCATGGCACAGTTTCCCAGAGAAGCTCTGGCTGCCCCTGGAGCCCTGGAAGTGTCCAAGGCGAGGTGGGACAGGGAGAAGGTGCTGTCTTTGCCACCTCTTGTGTCCCAGCAGTGGCACTCATGTGCTGCTCCTCCTCATCCTCTGGAGCCCTGGCCAGGGCAGCAGCTGCTGGCTGGGTGTCCCTGGGAGCTGCTGGATCAGGAGATGTGCTGGGCAGGTCAGCACTGGCCTCTTCTGCCTCCAGCGAGCAGGCCTCCTCCAGGAGCGCTGGGCAGAGGGCCTTGATCCAGAGGAGGTTGATGCTGATGTCCTTCCTCTTCTTCTGCTGCCTCACTTGGGCCTTGCTGTCTTCTCCATGGAACACTGATTGATCTGTGTCTTGGAGAGACAGCTCGAGGAATTGTCCTGGGCCTCTGCCAGACTCCAGTTCATTTGGGTCACAAGAACCGGACTCAGAGAGGCTCTCCTCCCCGTCACTCCCAGCTTCACAATCAACAGACCAGTGCTGCTCCTCACTCCCAAGCTCTCTGAGGAGTGCCATCCCTGCTGGCCCTGCCCACAGCCCCAGCTCTTCCAGCTGGCAGGGCGAGGGGCTGGCAGTGTGGCAGCGGTCCATAAGCCGGTGTGAAGTGAAGACCTTTGTCCTCCTGTCAGGGACTCTGCTGGGCAGAGCTGGGCCATGGCCTGCGGCTGTGCACAGGAGGAGGTTCCCGTGCTGTGCGCAGGCCTCGCGTGGCCTCACAGGGAGCCTCTCTTCTCCACTGCTTCGGCTTGAGCTGCCTCCCTCTTCTCCTTGGGACAGCTCTTTGGGGCTGTGCACTTTGCAGTCTTCATCTGCGATGGCACAGGCCCTCGTCTCCATCCCTGCTGCGGGCAGGACAGCCCCCACATTTGGTGATTCTTTGTGGTTTTTGTCCCCTCTTGAACAGCCAAACAGGAAAGTATCCATTTGGAATAAAGTGTTTATCAGTTAAAACCAAACTCTACTAGGACCGCCTTAAAATCTTTGGACTTCTGTTGCCTCTTTGAAACAATATAGAAATTTCACTTCATTTTTTCATGGGCAAGACTCTTTGCTGGAGAATGATTGAAATCAGTGACACTTAGAATGGAGAAGGAATGCAAAGCAAATCAAATTTAAAGCTGAACATGACAGAGTGGAAGAAGGTCTGGAATTCTCCTGAATGTGCAAAGTCATTTGCAAAGTTATTTAGCTCATAGGAAACATTACAGATGTGAGGCGCTGAGATATTTAATAGTCTGGGCTATAATAGTTAATATGGGGAAATCTGCACTGCTGCAGCGTCAGATATAATGGCAGAAAATTTTTATCTAGAAAGTTGTCATTTGGAATGAGATATGCACCTCATGACATGACTCAGAGAAAAAAAAAGGAAAAATGTGAATAAATACATCTCACACCTTTCATGGACACTTAAAAGCTCATTCAAAAATAATTTTGAAAAATTCATTTGGAGAAAAGATTAAAGATCAATTCAAGCACTTGCACAGAGATGAAAACACTTCACACTGGAACAATATTTCCTCACACAGGCAAACACTCAGTGAAGAAATGAAATACATTGGGATCAACAGAGCTCCAACAAGCTGACAGAAACATAAAATGATGTTGTTAAAATGACAGCTAAAATGGGAACTGGTAGTTCACCCATTACAATCACTCTCATCTTCCACTCTTATTAGAACCTTCATTAGAAGCATTTTATTAGCATTTTAATACCTATTTGAAAGACAACTTTTCATTTCCTTTCCTTTGGACTTTATTTTTTTTTAAATTATGAGATAATGACTGACTAGTCTAAATATTGTTAGGCATCTCTTCTGCTAAGTACTGAATTTTTCTCTGCTTTTATTCCCTTTGTTGTACATCTCATGCATGTCCAGGGCAGGGAATGGAGCTGAGGAAGGGTCTGGAGCACCAGGAGGGGCTGAGGGAGCTGGAAAAGGGGCTCAGCCTGGAGCAAAGGAGGCTCAGGGGGACCTTCTGGCTCTGCACAACTCCCTGACAGGAGGGGCAGTGAGGGGGGTTGGGCTCTGCTCCCAGGGAACAGGGACAGGAGGAGAGGGAACGGCCTCAGGCTGGGCCAGGGGAGGCTCAGCTTGGACAGCAGGAAGAATGTTTTCATGGAAAGGTTTGTCAAGCATTGGAAGGGGCTGTCCAGGAAGGTGTCCAAGGAAGGTCTGGGTGTGGCACTCAGTGCTCTGAGCTGGTGAAAACGTGGGGATCAGGCACAGCTTGGACTTGATAGCCATGGACATCTTTCCCAACCTCAGTGGTTCTATGATTCTATGGGTGGATGGGTCACATCCCCTGGTTCCTCAGCAGCATCCTCAGGACTTTATCCTAAGTAGTTTTATGCTCTATCACCAATAACACAGAGGAATTTTTTTCTATATCTATATGTTTGAGACCATACATATATTAAATATAGCATAAGAGAAACCTGCCTTGTAAAATAGGAATAAAAGCCACTGCACTGTCAGAAAATAAACTTTCCATGACAGGGCAGTAGCTAAAGCAGACCTGGACTCACACCACCCTAAATACCTCCCACTGAATTAAACCTGCCAATGCTTCCATGACAGATGAGCCAGCTTCAAAGCAAAAGTGATCATTTTTATTTTCCTAATTACAGATAGAAGAACAGTTTCCTGTGAAAAATAGAGTCTTGTGGAAAACGAATTTGGAGTTGAAATGTGGCCTAGTTCCCAGGGCTTGAAGTCAGGCTATCTGACTAATGGTAAATCTCATTAAGCACAAGGAAAAGGCAACAGGCAGCAACCAGGGAGAACTTAAAGCACCCACTGGGACAACCAAGGGGCTGCCTTGTGCTCCTGATGTGAGATGAAATCAAGGAAATAAATTTCCTCCCCTGAAAGGCATGAGAAATAAAGGGAGTTAAGCCTACAGGAGGGTAGACCTTATGGGATGCCAGGGAAGGGCATTTGGAGACACAGTAAAATTTATTATGGCATGCTTTAAAAGCAGTGTGGAGATGTGTGAGACTACACAAGGGATGCAGGAAAGGACCAAAGGCAGGGGAAAGGAGATAAGAAAATTGACTGGAGAGGGTAAATATGGGAAAATAAAGGGGAACAGCTATAAGAGGGCTAAGTTTTGTAAAAGCAGGTGCCACTTGTGTGAGCCATGTGCCCAATCACCGCCCTGCAACCTTTGATCACATTATACCCTATTTCCAACTGCCTTCCTATTGTGTTTCACATTCCAGACCTCTGTGTCCAACCAACAGCAAAGTCCAGGTGGGATGAGGTGACGTCAGAGATGTCTCAGGATATGCACAGGAGATGTGACTGCACAAACAAAGGTTCCCCAGCTCTGGGTGGCAGCAGGGACAGACCAGGGCCTAGGGACACAGATGGGTGTCTGGGGCCTCTGGGCTGACCTGGCTGTGTCCCTGGGTCTCTGTGGAGCACACTCTTGGTCTTGATGAAGCCTGGACCACCCACTGCTCTGCCTGGTCCACCAAGCCCACGGGGGCTGTCAGGTTAATTAAACACAATATTCCTTTCATAAATTCCTACTGACTGCTGAGTTTAACTTTCTTGTGTTTGGAAATAGTTCCAAGATTATTTGCTGTCACCTTCCACGGTTTGATAGGAGCAAACCAGTCTATGCTTGTTCAAATCCTCCTATTTGTCCTTCATGAAGATCAAGTGGTGTTTGGATTTTCCAGCCATCCTTTCCTAATTGCCATGAGCTTCCAGAGGTTCTGTACTTATTAAACAAAAAATCCCACACTAGTTTGGGTTGGAATAGACCTTAAAGTTCATCCAGTTCTACCTCCTGCCATGGGCAAGGACACCTCCCACTAGCACAGGGTGCTCCAAGCCCCACCCAAACCAGCCTTGGGCACTTCCAAACACAGACAACTGATAACTGCACCGAGAAAGAATTGCACAAATAGAAATCTGTTTCCTTTTCAAAGCCTAGAAACTTATGTCCTTTCTTAAGCTCTGCACATCTAACACTCTCACTAATTTAGGGGGAGCATCATTAAGTTCTATCTAGCAGAGAAGTGTTAGATACCACACTCCTTCACTTAAGGATGCAGACTCTCTTTCTCTTTGTGTCTTCCACCGTTTTCAAACATTGCTGTTTTCACAATTATTTCATTATCTTCTTCTGTTTTAAGTAATGAACCCAGGTAAGAAGTAAGGACTTCATTCAATTACTTGAGTTGGGAGAGGATGAAGTTAGATAACAAAATCTTAATGGGAAGGAAGAGAAATCTCATAAGCATCGTTCTTGGATCTTTGTACTGTGATGCAGAAAGACTGGTGTGACAAGAATCCCTTGGGAAATGGAAGCAATAAATAAACAGATTTGGGGCCAACCTTTCTAAAATAATCAAATGCATGAAGCATCTCAGCATCATTGATAAATATTAAAAAAGCTACCTGTACTGTGATGAGAAGGGGTGGCACTGGTGTGTGCACCAGATTCCCAGCTATGGGAAGAAGCCATCAGTCACAATTAATAACTACACAGTCCCTCTTACAAAAGGTCATCTCAATGTGTAATTGTCTTTGAAAAGGGGATTTGTTACATATTTCCTCTTTTTAAATGGTCTAATCTCATTCTCAAGATCAGCAGTACTGTACAAGCACAGTGCTACAGGTGACACCCCTGAAGGACAGGATGACATCCAGAGGGCCCTGGACAAGCTCCAGAATGGCCCATGGGAATCTCACGATGTTTAACAAGACCTGGTCAGGACAACCCTTGGGATTAATCCAGCCTGGGATCAGCAGATGGAGCAGCCCTGGCAGAAGAATTTTGGGGGGCTGTGGGTGAGAACTGGACCTGCCCCAGCCCTGGGCTGATCCCCCAGCGTGGGCAGCAGGGGAGGGGGGATTCTGCCCCTCTGCCCTGCTCAGGTGAGAGCCCACCTGCAGAGCTGCCCCAGCCCTGGGGCCCAGCACAGCAAGGACCTGGAGCTGCTGGAGAGAGTCCAGGGGAGGCACCAGGATGAGCAGAGGGATGGAGCAGCTCTGCTGGGAGGGAAGGCTGGGAGAGTTGGGATTGGGCAGCCTGGAGAGGAGAAGCTTTGGGGTGACCTCACTGTGGCCTTGCAGTGCCTGAAGGAGCTGACAGAAAACATGGAGAGAGACTGCTTACAGGGTCCTGGAGTGACAGGACAAGGGGGAATGGTTTCCCACTCACAGAGAGTGGGTTTTGATGGGGTGTTGGGAAGAAATCCTATCCTGTGAGGATGGGGAGGCCCTGGCACAGGGTGCCCAGAGCAGCTGTGGCTGCCCCTGGATCCCTGGCAGTGCCCAAGGCCAGGTTGGAGGACGGGGCTTGGAACAACCTGGGACAGTGGAAGGTGTCCCTGCCCATAGAATGAGATGAGTTTTAATGTTCTTTCCCCCTGAGGCCTTTCCATGATCCATGATGCACATTTATATCCATAAACACCCAGACACTCTGCCTGAGGCAGTTCCTGTCTCTCTGTGTGTCTCGGCTGCTGTGAATTGCTGTAACAGTTTGTTCTCCCTTGCACCATTATTTGCAGTGTAAATTCTGCTGATGGCTTTCTGTTACCAATATGAAAAGCAAAATCTGCACCATATTTCCTGATAAATGAGGAACAGCTGTTGGAGGTGGCTGGGAGAGCACGAAGACATTCAGTGAGGTATCCAAGATGCCAGAAATGTCTCAGGCACTTGAGGCACAGACTTTTTCCGACAGATAGGACGTAACTTATCCTTACATATCCTAATGCTGTTGCCTCCAAGTGGGAGCAAAGCTATGGATTCTGCTCCTAGACCCATGCAGGTGTTCAGTTATGCCCATAATCTTTCTCTAGGAGCCCTGACTGGTTTAACAGGGGATGGTTGCAGCAGCACGGAGCAGTTATTTCACCCAGCTCCTGAGCCAGCTGTGCTTCCCACACTGCTGTGGCAGCTGGCTCTGGGCTGGGAAGCACCACTAACACCACAATTATGTGATTCTTCTTTTCCTTTGTTGCTTGCAGCTCAATGCTTTCTAATCCCTGCCCTGCTCCAGTCTCTCTTTGTCACTAGCCCTGCAATTACCAGAGTTATTAATATCATTGTGCTGGTGCAGAAGATAAGGTTAGACTGCTGCACAGAGATAGCCCACATTGTGGCTGATGCAGGATGTTCTAATGCAAAGGGAAAATCAAAAATATACAGATAATTAAAAAACCCCAGACCAGTCAACCTGATTGTGGAAACACTGTATAACACCACCAGGTTCTCACCAGTTTGTACCTACACTGATTAAATAAGCATTTGATGTACATCATTTCACCTACTCTATTGCTTAATGGTATAGTTCTCTCATGTTTCTCCCACTCTCAACTGGGACAGCTTGGAATTTATATGGTAATTAAGTGCACCCCATTTTAATTAGCCTGTTTCTAAAATAGATACATATGGTACTTCTAATCAGGTGATTTCATCAACCCTTTTTTTATCAGAATTTATCCACAAATATCAGCAGTTCTTTCTTGCCCTAACATGCTTGCTTCAGATAACAGGAGATTATCTCTGGAGCAAAAAGTATTGGCCATAATTATGCTCCTGATTTAGAGACAGAACGATATTTTTCAATTCATGTTACTGCATTTGACAGTTTCCAGCTTCCCTGTGGCTTAGCAATAACAAAGCCATTGGCAGAGGTGTTTATCATCAAAAAACAACAACAACAACACCCAAAAAAAACCCACCCCAAAACAGGCAAAGAAGGAAGATATAATCACCTCACTTTCAGCTCAAGAATCTTTCTTAAGGACAACCTGTCAGCTCCTTAAGACTTGGAACCAGGTGCAAAAGGGCACAGATCAGCCCTCTGGAAAAGAGCTGATGTGGACATCACCACAGACTGAGGCAGGATGTGGGCCTGTTGAACCTTTTCCAAAAGGTTGTGGGACTGAGAGGGTCCATGAGAAGGAGGATCTGGGAGGGAATGGCTATTAAACACTGGCATGCAGCAAGAGGAAATGTTAAAGAGTCACAAATTGCTCCTGATAGACATCAGAACTCTGTTTTTCTCCTGGCACAGTAGAAAGGTCCCTCCTGAGGTCCCCAAGTGTGATTGATTAGGTGAGAGGTGTGCTGGGGAACATGAAAGGCAGGGGGAACACTGAAGACCGTTTTGTGACTGCAGATAGAGCAAGCTCTTCTCCAGGTTTGCCTTGCCAGCTCAGAGTTTAGAAGTTTCAAGTATGCTTTCTGGGGTGCCACTAGTTACCTGTTTCAACAGCTCAGAGAAGGAGGGAGAAGTGTCTGAATTGATGTGTTCAGAGTTGTTATGGGAGGAAACAATCCCTGCCTTGCAGATTCCAGAGCCATGATTCCAGTCACCAGTTCTCCATTGGAAAAACACCTTACTTTTTTTTTCCCTGGCAGCTGTCCTGGATTCCACACCACCTTTCCAGACACAAAGGAGTAAATCCCCACCCAAAAAAACAATGGAGCAGCAGAAGCTGGCACAAGGAATGAGGTTTTCTCGACAGTGCAACTCAAGGTTTTGAGAGAGGAGAGCAGCAGTTTTGTCACTACTGCTACTGGCACTTCTTTGTTACATTTCCTTGGAAAGGAGGTTCATATCCAAAAAAATCAAAATGAATGGGAGCACCACTGCTCAATTCTGTTACAGTGTAAATGGGCAGCAGGTTTCTCACCCATCCTTGGCTGGGGAACCTGGGCTGCAGAAAGGACAGGAGGAGAAAATGAAGAATAATTTAACCATATGGCTCTTTAGTTTGTGATCTATCTCAGTGACAGGTTGTCAGGTAATTTATGTTGCACTTGGAGCAGAGACATCACCCAAAAAATGTTCTTTTACTACAAACAAAGCTGGAATAAATACCAGAGACTGAGAAAATCTCTTTGTTAGTTTGCATTCTAGAGTTCCCCTTTCTCTTCGGACTTCTGGCATTTTCCTGAGTGTATTATTGTGCAGATCAAGTAGGGTTTAATAATGTTAAATATTTAGTCATTAAACTGCTTTTGAAATTGTTTAGTCCCAGTGCAGACCACAAATACATGATTGTCAGAGGTTTGTTAACTACTTGTGTTAAACATTGAAAATCTAAATTGGAATATTAGAAATAGGAGACTTTATCAAAATTTTAAATGTACAGAACAGATTTGTGAAAGCATTTACCTTTCCATAGAATCATTGAAGTTGGAAAGACCACCAGGATCATCATGTACAACCTTTGACCCATATCTCCACATTGGTAAGTGCCACATATACTCATTTTTTTAATATTTGATGTATTTAAATCCAATTGGCTCTGAATTCTGAGCTAGGACAGATTGCAGCAATTTATTCTTATGAGGTACATAATTGTTCTGGTAGTTTTTGCAGAAGGAAATTCACATTTAGTAAGACAGCTGATCCAGAATAATAAGGACTCACAATAGTAAAAACACATCCTCTGCTTTCCTTCCTTCCTTCCTTCCTTCCTCCTTTCCTCCTTTCCACAGCTCTTACTTAAGTTTGTTTGTAGGCAGAAGATGTTTTTCATCCTATTCGAGGAATTTTGTGCAAACCAGCATTGAGAGAAAACTGGACTTGTGAAAATTCAGGGTCAAATCCACAGCAATAATTCTTTGTGGAGACATTGTGTTTTCTTTAAAAGTTTTGTTTCAATTTCAATGATACCTCAGTGATCCTTTTACTTGCTATTTTACCTTAATTTATCCCCTAAGGTCTGTAATTTCATGGGGTGATACTCTATTAAAAATGTTAACAAGATTACAAACACCACAAAAGGCACCACGCAGAGTTGGAAAGGCAAAGTCAAATTTATCAAGGAGAATTAGAGCAGTTATTATAGAATAAAAATTGCCTATTATAGTAAATATTTTCCTCACTGTGTAAAGAATGTATATAAAACAAAGATACACCAGAAGAGGACTCATGATGAATGTACTCCTAAATGTGTCCTATAGCAACCTTTTACTAATAAACTGGGAAATTCTTGATGGAGAGCTGGAAATGTGTTTTCAGGTTCTTACAAAAGGCCATTGAGAAATGTTACTGCTACCTTAGACCTTCAGTGTATATGAAATCCTAAAAAAGAATGTAGGTTCTTTGCTCCTTGCATAAGATGATGTTCAAATTCTTCAAATATGGCCTTACTTTCAGTATGAACAGAGCTGAACTGGCTTAAACTCAGAAGGGTTTTGTTCAAAAGCTTAAAACCAGGCCCCACTCATGTGGAGTTTGGTCTGTTTCATCCATTGACTTCTTCATGCTCTAATAAGACTGAAAATTTCACTGCTGCACATCCAGTGGCACTTCCAGAAATTCAAGTTTTATTTCCAAATTATGATTTCTTCTGTTGTTCAGCCCATGTCTTAGCTCAAAAATACCCTGTTCTCTCAAAGATCAATAGCAGAATCATTTTAATTCATCAGGAAATAAGAGGGCCCGTAAAAATAAGAAATAAATCCCATCCTTCTGTGTGTGTATAACTTTCCTCGTTAAAAGCAGTTTATTTAAAATCTTTAATTACTTTACCTCTCATGTATGCACAGTATACGAGGAGATGTAGCCATCCAGATAATAAGGCCATAAAAGATGAAAGTCACAAAATAAAATGTCTGGTTTTGTTTTCCATCTTCCCTCTTCAAAAGAAATAATCTTAGGCAATACAGAGAGAAGATAAATACAGAATGCTGTTAAAAGTAAAATGAGAGATAAAGAAAATATTTACTTCCTGAGGTATTCCCACCTGATATAAAAGATAAAAAATTGGACTTTCAAGATGGTATTGATGGAAATATTTCCCTGATTTATTTGCCATTCCCCAGCCTTTGTGTGTGTGCAGAATGTGGTGTCCATTCAAATAATCACATTTTCTGGTCTTCCAGCCAGTGCTAACAAATCTCCTCAAACTGTGGAAACAATAAGATTTTCTGTATGTCATCAAATAAGTATTTTGGTTTATCTTTCTCTTCTTTATGATATTATCATCATAAAAACCTTGTTGCTGTGTGCTTTTTAAAAATATATTTGATGTTTTATAGATATTGAATTTGGTGGAATTAGCAGTGAATATATTTGGGAAAATCATCTCACACCCACCAAAATGCAGCTGCTGCTGGGGGAAAATGTGTCATCCACTACGATAACTGGAGTCAAGGAGGATAAAGAAGGGAAGAATAAACACCCAGGAAAGTCAGGGCTATGAAGAACCTGTTGGAAATAAAATACCAAAATAAGTGAAAGTGGAAGTATTGTCTACATCTCCTATGTTTGTATCATCTTCAGTTTCTGGGAGGCTGCACTGAATTATCTGCCATTCTCTTGTAGGTAACTCTCTTAGTTAAATACTGAAGGCTAAATCATTCCAGAATTTTAAAAGATGCACATCAGATAGAAACTGAACCTGTCCTTGAACTATGGTGCAAATTCTCCAACAGTTCATGGTAGAAATATTCCAAAATTTACTAGAAACCTGGAGAGTTTATCTAAATGTGCATCATAAAGTGCATTTCTTTGTGAAGAAAAAAAGTTTAAGATTCTTTACCAAACTTGACCAAAGGAAGTATTACTGAGGACATTACTGTCTCTGGGCAGCTCTTAATGAAGAAAAGCTGGGAGAATTGGGATTGTTCCCCTGAAGAAGAGGAGGCTGTGGGGTGACCTCATTGTGACCTTCCAGGACTTGAAGGAGCCGACAGAAAACATGGAGAAAGAAAATTTACAAGGAGTGGAGGGACAGGACACAGGGAAGGGCTTCCCACTGCCAGAGGGCAGGGATGGGGGGGATATTGGGAAGGAATTGTTCCCTGTGAGGGTGGGGAGGCCCCGGCACAGGGTGCCCAGAGAAGCTGTGGCTGCCCCTGGAGCCCTGGCAGTGCCCAAGGCCAGGCTGGATGGGGCTTGGAGCAACCTGGGACAGTGGGAGGTGTCCCTGTCCATGGCAGGTCTTTTCCTGCTCACACACCACCTGTCTTTCACACATCATCCCCCTGCTCACACTCCAATTCATCACTTGTCCACCTCAATTCTTGTTTTCTGCATTTCCTTTTTTTCCATACCCTCTCTATGTCAGCAAACAAAATGCCTTCTCCAAACCATGAGAAATGTAAATATTGTGTGGTTTTGGTTTATTTCATTTTTTTTTTTTTTCACCTAAAGCATTTAAACTTTGACAATGTTGTTGTCTCCTCCAAAGGGAAAAGCTCAAAACACTTTGAGAAGGGCTGAGTTTCTGGAACATCCCTGACCCTTGGAAGAAGCAGGAAGCAGTGTGAGCTGAGACCTCCTGCTTCCTGTCCCTCGAAAGACAAAACACTCTTCTCTTCACACTAACCTTACAAGACTAAAATATTTTGAGCAGTGCAAAAAGCCCACTCCCCCTGTTTATTTAAAACCTGTCTCCTGTTACTGTGCTAAAACCCAGTTCAAGGCTGTTCATGTATGCAAGAACAGAGACCTTTCCCCACAATGTGCTAATTCTCAACAACCTATTAAGTTTCACCACAGGCTTCACTGTGCGCTTAGACACAAATTGCTGAGAGAAAATATTTGAGTGCTTTTCATTTCCCTGTGTTCAGCCACAATGTGTTTACAATTGGGTGGGTTTCAAGGTAGATGTAAATAAGTTTCTCCCTGGTATACAAGTAAGCACTTTGTGCCAGATTTCCTTGCTGATTGAAAGGAAATGGATAGCAACATTACAGTGCTGTAAATCACAATTTGTGGCTGGCTCCTTGGATTACCAATGTGGAAATATATCAGAACATATTGTTATAGAATAAACAGCATGGCTCAGTTGGAGCTTTCTGGCTCCCCCGGGTACCGGAAGCACTGTGAAGTGCTCCTGGATTCAGGCAGGTGCCTCCCTTCAGAGCAGCTAATAAACCCAGCCTCTCTTTCCCTGTCTCTGGGATTAGGCTAAATCCAATTGCATCTTTCAAAAAAAAAAAATACAGCTGCTGGTTAAACATCCCTTCTGATCTAGGAAAAAAAGTAAGAGTCAGATTCCTCCTGTCTTCTCAAATCCAGTTAAAACACAGGTGCCTGCAGGGGCTCTAATCTTATAACCTGACACATACAGAAAATGCCCGTCAGAGCCACAAATCAATTCCTGACACATGATGGGAGCCCTTCCCCTCACCTTTTAAATGGAATCAGTGTTGAGGGAAGTTCTTCTCCAGGTCATTTTAATCACTCAACCAAGAGCACTGAAATTCATACTCCAATTGATCTGCCTTTGTCGTCTCACAGCATTTGCGTTACTGACTTTCTTCTCAGCTTAAGTTAAATCAAGATCATCCCTGGTCAATCTCGTTGACCTACACTCCTCTACTAATCACATTTAATGAAAATTGCAAGCATTTCAAAATCATTTATAAGATGCAGGAAAAAAGAAGAGCTCTCCTCACCAAGGACAAAATATAACAAATCCAGGAGGCATTGGCTATGCTGACTATAAAACCAACAAATTTTTAAAGCTTATTTTATCTTTGCAGGTCACATAATGAATGATCACAATTTGAAGCATGTCTGATTCAGAGAAGGCGGTGGTCCTGTTCCTTATCTACATCAGTAATATATAATATATAGGAAATACTAAGATAGTATTTGTTTACAGTGTAATTTTATGCATTGTTTCTCAGAAGTGTATTTTTCCAGACAAGAGTCAGATATTCTTCTCTGTAAACCAAATAGGTTCCTATGAAGACAAAGAAATCAGGCAGCCAAAAAACAGTGGTCCATCATATTTTAATTTCTCTTCTAGCTATTTATCTATCTGTTTATCTATGTAGCTGATAAACCAGTCAATCTGCTTCAAAATCAGCTTTCTGCTTCCATTTGAGATCTTTCCTGCAGCAGCTCACATTCCTCTGATATTGCCAGGTTAGTCCAGGACATTTCTAAAATATTTCTTCTTATCACTAAGATAAAAGTGGGAGCTGCTTCACTGGAGCTGTTCCAAGTAAGGAAGGAAGAACGGGTCCAAGCTGAGAACTCAAGTGTGGCTATGGCTCAGCAACCAACACCTGCAGCAAATTGAAAAACCTGAGAGAAATCATGAAGCTCATCCACAGCCCTGGAGTTCAGGAGAGATTTTTGGCAGGACCCAGTGGGAGCCTGGATGTCAGAATACAGAGGTGAAGGACATGGAAAGGCTGAGTGGCTGATGGTACAATTGTGGTGGTGCTTTCTCCCTGCCCTGTCCAGGCTCCTCCGGATCTGAGAAATGCTCCTGAATCCTTGGCCTTGCAAAGCCCCTGGGTTCAGCTCTTCCCTGGTTGGTCACAAACACACCCTGCTCCCAGCAGCTGCTGCTGTCTAATGAGCTCCTGTTGTTCTTAAGAGCAGACTTGGAAAATGTTTTTCTCACCTGAATGGTGAAGCATTCCTGTTCCCACACTTTCAGAGAAAGCACTGACCCAAAGTGTGGCCAGGATGAGACTTCCTTATGAGCAAAGCCCCTCTCTTGGGGTCCCATAAGCAGGGGTCCGAAAGGGGGCCCTTGGGGCTGTCCTGGGCCTCAGCAGGCTGTGAACAGAACGTTCCTGTGAGGGAGACACCTCTCAGAGCCAGAGACCTCTCATGTTTGCTGCCCTTGGAGCATCCCTGAGCAGTGACAAGTCCTGGGCTGACACCCTCACTCCTCAAGACCTGACCCTTCCCCATCAGGAGATGCAAAGGCATCCAAAGTGAGCATTTCCCTGACCTCTGAGGGGAATTCTTCATAGGTGCCCTGCTTGCACTGACTCCGTTTCTGTGTGCGTGCATGTGTGATGTGCTATGGCAAATCTGGGAGAAATGCTGCTTTCTTAGATGTTTAAGTACCTTGGATAGATAAGTAATTTAGGCCTGTAAGGAAGGTTAAAATATAAATTTACCTAAATGCTGCTACGTGTTGTTCTTTTGCTAAATTGTTAAGTTCAACATAAGGTATAAGCTTCTTTAAGTGTTGCTAAGTGCTGTTTTTGCTAATTTGCTAAGTATAACTTCAAACTTATAAGTTAGGTTCAATGCTGTGAAGTGCTACTCCTCTATTAAATTGTTAAGGTAAAGCTATAAATTAAGTTCAAGGCATAAGTTAAGTTAGGTATAAGTTTAAGTGTTGTTCTTTTGTTAAATTGTTAGGTTTAAGGCATAAGTGAAAGCACTCCTACATTTGAGGGCTATTAATCTTTTGGGCTGTGCTCCTTTTTATCCTTGCCCTCACTGTCTTTTGTCACACACACACACACACACACACACACAGAGTTCTCTGTTCATTTCTCTTTTGATTACCTGGATTTTATTTAGTTTTGTTGCTACTTGTTTTTCCTTGTTGTGCCTTAACTGGAGTTAAGAGTGAATCTTGCCAATGAACTTTGTCATGCTTTCCCTTCATAATAAATCTGGCTTTTGCTGATTCCCTTGCCAATGACTTTTTAAGAGATCTCAAACACTCATTTCTAGAGGCAAAACCACTCTCTACCATCTCCATCACTTCTGAGGTGCCAGGAGATGCAGGAAACTGACCGGAGAAAGTCACATCCCACACACCTGCAGGAAGGGCAAAGGAGATTGTGGAAAGCATAAACCTGTCAGCTTCACCTCATTCCCTCAAGCTTCCTTATCTTCTTAAGGATCCAGGCCCATGCAGAACACTTTGAGACCAGGAAAATCCATCAAGGGTCTTATAAGGGAAAACCAGACCTGACCTGATCACTTCCCACAGTGAAACAAGGAGCCATGTGGACAAGGGAAGGACAGTGGGTGTTGTTTATCTTTTTTTAAGTCAGGTCATGGACATTCATAACATTCTTCTGGCCTAAGTGGAGAGATGTGGGATGGATAAGAACATGAGGTGCATAGAAAATGGCCTGGAAATCTGGTTTCAGGGTGTGGTGATTGGTGGTACAAAGTCCAACCAGTGGGTAGTCAGTCCTAGTGATGACCCCCAGGAACTGGTACTGATATTGTGATGACAGGACAGGGAACACTCTCAGCAAGTCTGTAGGCAGTGCCAGACTGGGATGTGACACTGAAGGGCAGGGCTGGAATCCCAGGAGAAGTGGCCAGAGCCCAGGGCAATCACCTTCAGTTGGTCATAAACTGAAAAATACTGCTCTCCACAGTAGCCTGATGGGAGGGTGAAGAGGAGACAGAGCAGGTTCTTCTCAGAGCTGTGCTTCAGTGGATAAAGAGGCACCAGGCACAAGCCAAAACATGGAAAATTCTGATTATAGAAAAAAAAATGGTTGCCAGTGATGTGGTCAAATATTTGCATAGATTTCCAAGGGATGCTGTGGAATTTTCATACTTGGAGACAGCAAATCCTGTCTGGAAAAGGCCCTGAGTGACCTCCAGTAACTGCACCTGTCCTGACTGACATGGGACTCAGTGACCTTTGGAAGTCCCTCCAAACCTCTACTGTTATTCTCTGTCTCCAAGGTATGGCAGCATATCCAGTGCTGCTGTTTGTCCTGGGTGGAGTAGGAAAGCGAGGAGAAGAGGGAAATTTGTTATAAGGCACATGTGTCTGGGTTAGCAGTTCTCTGACATTCCCTTTCAATCATTAGCCACAGGCCATTATTTCTGCTTGTCTGAGTACCCTTGACGTGTATGAGGTAAGAAAAAAAATTGAATAAAGTGCCTAAAATGTTTTGCCGATGAGAAAATTTGATGATAGAATGTCTCCTCAAACTGTCCTTGTCCTGTATTCTCCTGCCTGGGAAGTTTTTAANAAAAATTGAATAAAGTGCCTAAAATGTTTTGCCGATGAGAAAATTTGATGATAGAATGTCTCCTCAAACTGTCCTTGTCCTGTATTCTCCTGCCTGGGAAGTTTTTAACTTCTCTTACTTTATGATTTAAAATATCTCTGACTTTGTCCACTGTGCATCCCAATTAGACAGAAGAATAAGCTGTTGTTAAGCTGTATCTTGTCAGACTCTTGCAAGATCAGAAAAAAAGAGAAAGTCTGGTGTCTTTTCTCCTTTCTTATATGAGCCAGAGCTCTTGCATAACAACTACAGCAAAGTCATGCCTTGATGAGAGAGGTCAGAGCCTTTGGAACAGAGAAGAACAATTCAATCGAAAAATCAGATCTATATTTGGAACAACAAAAACAACAACAAAAAAAAAGTCTTTTCAAAGGAAAGGTAAGTTCATAAATATTTTGTAAACTTTCTGTAAGCTTGATTAGGAACCTGAAAGTGCCTAGCTTTATTTAATATCCTGCCAAATTCAATCTGTCTTTTACTCTTCTAAGCAACTGTCTGCACCAGGATCCTGTTCCCTCTCCTTGGAAAACACGTGTTAATCCTATTAGCAAAACACAAGGGAAAAGCTGAAGTGAAAAGCTCCTCTCCCTTGATCGCACAAACACCTTGGAAGCTGTTGACATGTTTGGATTACAGTCTAAGTCTACAGCATGTTGGAGCTACACATCTGACATTTCTAATGACACTGTTTCAGGAGACTCCATAAACTCTGAATCTTCATCTAATGGTGAGTTGGCAGTGAATTAGTCCCTTTAAATCTGACAGAAATTATCCAAACTCCAATGTAACAGATTTTTTTTAACTGTTTTACCATCAATGTGTCTGAAATATTCTGTGATGGAACAGGCCTCAGTTTCCTTTATGGCAGTTAATTTCTTTAATTATTGATACTGCATCCAGCCTGAGGATCCCAGCACAGCAAGGATGTGGAGCTGCTAGAGAGAGTCCAGAGGAGGCACAAGGATGATCAGAGGGATGGAGCAGCTCTGCTGGGAGGAAGGGTTGAGGGAATTGGGATTGTTCAGCCTGGAGAAGAGAAGCTCTGGGGTGACAGATATTGGGATATTGGGATATTGGGAAGGAATTGTTCCCTTTAAGGGTGGAGAAGCCCTGGCACAGGGTGCCCAGAGAAGCTGTGGCTGCCCCTGGAGCCCTGGAAGTGTCCAAGACCAAGCTGGACAGGGCTTAGAGCATCCTGGGACAGTGGAAGGTGTCCCTGCCCGTGGCAGGGGATGAAATGGGATGAGCTTTAAGGTCCCTTCCAACCCAAACCATTCCATGATTCTGTGACTCCTCTGTGATTTACTGGTGACTGTAAGTGTTGTAACAATTTCCTCCTACACACAAAACTGCCATTCCCCATCCCAGGGATGGGTGGGAGGCTTTCCCCAAAGGCTTTTCCAAAGCTTTTAGTCCCTTTTCTAAACACAGGTTTACCTCTAATGAAGTCCGCAGTGGGCTGGGATAGTTCAGTGCATCCTTGCAGAGCTCTGGTATTCTCAGGGTAGAGGTTCTGATTCTGGGCTCATTCAGCCAGAGCCTTCCTGGCCAAGAATCCACTGTCACACAGATGATGGGCACATCCAGGGAAGCAAATCTTGCACTCAGTGGGAAGCTGAAGAAGTTTTCAGCGAGTTTTACACTTCCCTGAAATATTTCCTGAGACTTTTAGAAGCTGACAGTCTGATTCTCAGCATACAATCTCTCCTGGGGTGTGGAAGGACATGCTCCGGACACAGCCCCACAGATGTTTGCTACAATGCTACCACCAAAAGAATGATAAAATCATTTTATTTCACTTTTTTTTTTTTTTTAAGGATGGATAAGACAGAGCAGAGATGAAGCTATTCTCACATTTCCAGATTTTCCCTTTCTCCTATCTCCTAACTATTTTACTGACACACACGATAGCTGTGTAAATATACTTCACCTGAAATATTGGTGAGGGAAAAACGCCATGGGAATTTGGGGAGTGATCAACTGAAAACTTATTTCTTAATGCTTAACACAACAAAAACAATATGGAAGAAATTGTCCAATATATTTTCAGGCCAACAAGGATTCTGTTGTCCTGATACAGCAAAAATAGGTACTTGCAGAAAATGATGCATTGGTCACAGAGCAATGAGACACCTGAATAAAAATTAATAACAGTAATTCCAAAACTGCTGAAGTTCAGGATTGTTTTGAACATCCATAAGAGCATAGGAAAGAGGCCATCACACTGTTATTTCTAGTGTATTCCCAAGTGCTTTTGTCTGGTCTTGTATTTCTGCATGCAAGCCCAGGCTTGTAGGATAAGCACAAGCAGAATTAACACATCATCCATGACTTCCTAAATCTATGCAAGCACTAAATTCCAGGTGTCTCATCCCTACCTAACTTGCCCATCAATCATATTTTTTTCCCTGTGAAGGGCTTTCCTAGCAAGACAAATGCATGAGAAGATGGAGTGAGGACACGTTATTCCTTAAATTATTCTCACATCTGTGCTTAAATAGTCAGCAACTCCATCCTCCAGAAGTATTAAAGTGAGGAAAAATCCCCCCCTCCCTTGACTTTTCTACCTTCCATTCACAGCAAAGTCTCACAGACAAAATGACTGTTAGAGAGTGGAGGAAACAATTATTTTGTCCTTCTTGTAAACAATATCGAGCTATCATTCATCTTACAAGGAAATACAGAGTGTCACTAAAGAGTGACACTAAAATACGATGCAATTTTGAGGAGAATAATAGCTAAAATAAATATTAAAGCGATATGTTCCTTTTTCATATTTCTGCATCAGTAACTCTGAAGTTTCACCACCACTGGAAAGAAAAAAAAAAGGAGCATTTTTGTGTTTTTCAAAGCACTGGGAGCAAAGCTGTAGCTGTGGAAATTAAAATCAAGACCACAAATCTCACTGTTGTTGGTATTTTGAAGATGGACTGATTTTTATTTTAATTTTTCCTCAAATTTGTGTCAAAAACGTTTGTTGTCAAAATTTCTGCATTCTTTTATACCACATAAGAATAAAGTTTTGGATTTACAATCTGCTGCTAAAAATACCAGTTGCTGATAACCCCACGTGCTCATATAGACCATGAGTGCATTTTCACCTTTTCTCTGCCATGTGGGACCCACCAGGTCTGATTTCCCTTGTAACCAAAGCCTTTCTGGATGCCATAAGGAGTGTGTTACAAAAAAATTTTGGGAACTGGAGGGAGATGCCATTCTCAAGATCTTTGTGTGTCTCCAGCACAGAAGTGTTTGCAGGATGGAAGTAGAAATGTATAAACACAGCTGAGAAAGCTGGAAGGGATCTCAGAGGGTGCTTTTCTGTCTGCAAACAAATCTGGGATGTGCTTGGCACACCTTGTGTTCTCCTCCACCTGTGCTCCCAAATTATCCAACACAGTCCTGGGAAAACTGCTCTTTTGCTGAGGACAAGTGGGAGATTTCCTGGAAATTGCCAAGAAGGCTGAAAGATGGGAAGAGGAGAATTTTTATACAAAAACACATGACAAAAGTAAAGATTTTCTTTGGCTTTAATATAAAATGCTGCTGGAGTACATAAATTGGCAAATACTTGTGCTGCTTTATTGGGACAAATGGCTGTTGTCTACTTTAATGCACCCCTAAGTATTCCTATAAAGACCCCAATAAGTCTGGAATACCTGCTCTTTTCTTAGATTGATATAGACAGCCAAAATACACTGCATGCTGGGATTAAATGGCTTTTAAACACTATTTTTGCATGTCTGCGTGGGAGCAAAGTAACAAAAGAAAACTAAAGATGTCTTCCCACCCCCATCCCTTTGTTTCAGTTGAGCTAAGGATGGAATATTGCATTTTCCCCAGAAATATTCTCCGTAATGTCAAAATAGGCTGGTTCTTAAGCAGCCTGTGGATTCTTTTTTAATAGAATCTAAAGTTATTATCCTATTTTTATTGGAGACATCCTGTGTGCACATGTGCTCATATTTAGGGATGTGGAAAATGTGCCAAGAGAAAGTTATCCATAAAAAGCCTGTGTGTGTAGGAGCTATGCACAGCAGATACAGACCTTTGACTTACTCTGAATTGCTGATTACCACAGTCTGGTAAAATCACAGAATCCTGGAATATCCTGAGCTGGGAGGGACCCACCAGGATCATCCAGTCCAACCCCTGGCCCTGCACAGACACCCCAACAATCCCACCCTGTGCATCCCTGGCAGTGCTGTCCAAACCCTCCTGGAGCTCTGGCAGCCTCGGGGCCGTGCCCATTCCCTGGGGAGCCTGGGCAGAGCCCAGCACCCTCTGGGGGAAGGATCTATCCCTGAGATCCAGCCTGACCCTGCCCTGGCCCAGCTCTAGCTGTGAAATGGTGCTGCATTAAGGTTTATCCAGATTTTGATGTGACCCTTCACTTGCAGTTCCCACCTTTTAGCCCTAGCATTCCTCTGGATGATGTTAAACACCTAAGAAGTTCCTTCTTCATGGACTACTATGGCAAATATTTTGTGGGGGTTGTTCCCCCACTTATAAAAACATAATAAAGTCAACCTACTATGACTGGGTTTAAATTCATCATTGAAACACATCTGGCTCAATGCTGTTGTCTGATGGATTTGGTCGAGGCTGGACCCCTCACTGGAGATACAAGCTGCTTGGAACATTCCCAAACCATGGCATTTTAAGGGGTAAAATCTTGGGAGCGTGGGGAATTCTTCAGGCAAGCAGGGACATTAAACATCAGCACATTTCTCTATTCGGCACTGAGTATGTGTATGCATATATATATATATACACACATAAAAAATATATTTAAAATACATATGAAAAGCAATACTTCATAACTACTGTCTCATGAGAACTTTCTAACTAACTCTCACCTTCCATTTTGCTGACACACAGACCCTGGAGCACCTAATTAACTCCTGAAAGGGAGAGTTTGGCCCCTTTGGAAAATATTATCCCAGCTTCTCTCAGGATTAATAACATCCTCAAAGCGAATACCCAGTACTTGAACAGGCTCATCCTGAATATTTAAATTTTATGAAAGAGGACTGCTCTGCTATGCCACTTTGGGCACAGCTGAGATCTTATAAAAATAGGCCCAGGATTTATTTTCCACCATGTAAACAGGGTGGAATGGCACAAATTTAGTTCCATGTGGAAGCACAGACATGTTCAGTAAAGCTGCCTCATGCACTGGAATGACAATTCCTTGGTTCACTGCCAAACTCTGGAAATAGAGAAAAACCAGGTACTTGTGTAAATACACATCACATTAGCTCCCTTTAAAAATCTCTATATAATGAATTATTTCACATGAATACATTTGTAGGTTCCCCTCCTTTCCACCACAGCCCTGCACGTTACTTGTTTTGTTACAAAAAAAGTCAGTCCTCATAAGAACTCAGTGTTTAGAGATAAAAAGTAAATATAGAATCTCACAAAGCCTAATAAGATCTGACAAGCTGTTAAAAGCATAAAAGTTCTGTTAACTCTGCTTTCCCTGTGCTCATGGAGGCTTTGCCATTACAGGGATTTAACAGGACAGAACTTTTAAACTGTTTCTGCAATCAGTTGCCCCGTGGAAGGTGATGACTCTCATATCCAATTAGAAGAGTAGTGAGTATATAATTACTGGAATTTCAGGGAAAAAAATATTGATACTCATTTGTAGTGGTTTAAATTATGCCAGTGTGAGGTCCTTTTTTTATGCTGTGAAATATCAATTAAACATATTTATTGGAAAAATGCTATTAAAAAGCTGGAATATTTACTTGAGCAACAAAGCACTTGCAGAAATAAAATGTTAAGTTGTAAAAATTCTGTTATATCAAGGTCATAAAATCATGTTGGGGCTTTTAATGAATGAGCAATATTCAGTTTCTGGGTTTAGTTCTTTGATATCACTGGTGTTTTGTGTGGGAGCATCCACCAGAACATTAAAAAAATATCCCTCTGCACTGCACACGTAGCAACAGTGTTTAACCAAAAGAGATGAAATTATAAAACAAATCATTTGATAACTTCATAGATTCTCAGCAATAAAGAGAGACTGCAAATACTGAGACCCAAATTCTTTCACTGACTCAGGAAATTATTCAAGGTCGGAGTATGAAATCTGCAGGACACTTCCAGACCCAACAGTTTCATCATATCTGTCTTTCTTTTCCTTGGGAAAAGAGGGAGGGAATGGATATTCCTTTGGGTGGTGTTGTTCATGATTTGCAATCATAGTCTTTGTTAAAGGCATTGGTTGCTAGATTCACTTAAAAATAAAAACATTTTAATTGGGCAATTTCAGGATCTGCCTCCAGAAGCTGCTTAAAAATTATCACATAAGTACATAAATAGTTCTGTTATTAAATGAGCCTCCTGGCTCTGGCCAACAGAGAAAATTCCACTTTTCTTTGCTATGGCTCAAACCTACTTTTCTCATAAACCTTGAGGATTTGCCTCAGAATTTCTGAAACTCAGCCAAAGAGCAACAAACTTTTCTTTTCTCCAGAAAGCAGGAGAACTACAACACAATGACTTTGCAATTTCCACAACCTCAGCCAGCCTAACCCTTGAAAAATGCAGCACTGAAGTGAGAAGAACAGCTTGTGGAAAAGCCTGACATTCCCCATAGTTCCAGTTACACTCCCGTGCTCAGAACGGCCATTGCACCAGAATCTTGGCCCAGATGACAGGAAAAGAACAGAAAAAAAAAAAAAAAAAAAAAAAAAAAAAGAATAAGCAACCACATTTATTTCACTTTGAACCTAAGAGCTCTCCCAACAGCTGAACCTTGTCTCATTCACAGCACTCTATTTCTACAGTGCAACTTTCTCATTAGAACAGTAGTTTGCCAGACCTCAAATAAGCACTTTCACTGAGAATATAGGAATTAATCCTTTTTTCTATTACTTTCAATATTACTTGTTAAAGAACCAACCATATATGACATTTATTAATGTGTGTACACTGCATATTAATTCAAATTAAGTTCCACAGTGAATAATGCTAAGGCCCTCAAATTAAGTGATTTAATTCCTTTCCCCATCTAATTGCTGAGACTATTATTTAATGTCTCTTGTTTTTCTCTCTATTAATCTGTTTGTTTTATTAAAGTGCATTCAGTTGTTCCACTCAGAAGTTGTACATTTAAGAGGCAAAGTGAAGGTTTTAAACAAAGGAGTGAAGAGTTTACATGGAAGGAGAAGGAAAAGGTGATTGAGGAAACACCCAGATCATGGGGTACCTGTCCCAAGTGGTCCTCTAGAAGTGAGGGAAGAGCTGGAAAGGCTCAGTGAAGTGAAAGGATTGTTAATAAGGTGAAGGAAGACAACCAGGGACCTGAAATGCACTGGTGGTGTTGGACCCCACTGGGGCTGCACAGGAAAACAAGGATGAAGTTGCTGGGTCCAGCCCAGCCTGGACTGGAGCTGACACAGATAAACTGCCAAAGCCAAAAAGACAAAACTCTGTGCTTAACATTTTAATTTTAAGCATAACTGCCACCAGGCTTTTCAGATGCTGTTGTAACTAGTGGTTACAAGCCCACACTACTCTGAAAATCTTCTCCTTCTCAGTGTTCCCGGCCCAGGTCATTCAATTTGTGAATTTTTGCTCACATTTAGTGGGCAGTGGGGTTTTTTATTATTTCATTTTTCCCTTCTTTTCTCTCCTCCTGGAGGAAAGAAGCAGAGCAACGGGGTTATGTGGGATAAAGACCTGATTTCTGTTAATTTCTATGGCTTTCTCATGACAAGGATAGTTGCTAAGAATATAAAATCACAATTCTTTATAAAACACAGTTTAGATAAGGATGAAATAACTAAATAACGCCTTATTTCACTGTAATACCTATGACTGTAATGCATTCTGGAATTGCAGTATTTCTCTAGGTCTATTCACAAGGAACATGCATATGTTTGAAATTCACATTGTTCCTGTTGTGGCGAAAATATTCTGTGCAATAAGGAGGTAAAATAATTCTATTATTTCTGCAAATGAGTCCTGTGTTCAGGAATGAGCAGTGCAGTGACAGGGAGACCTGAACTCTTTTCTGCATTCACAGTCTCCCTGCACACTTGTAATTGGATGCAGAGCCATTTCCACACTATTTTTCCCATCAGCTTGGAAAGCACCTTATGTTTTGCCCCAACATCAGTCAGTATGGACATACAGTGTGAAGGGCAGCAGCACTAACATTGATCCCTGCTCTGAATTCCAATAGAGGTGTGTGCTCTGGTGGTATCTGACCTCCTTAGGAGAATCCAGCAGTGATGAGACAAAATACTGCACAGAACAGTTCATTGCCGTTCACTATCCTGCCAATTACTGTCATTGCAGGGGAAAAAAAAGTCACCAAAAAAGTCTTGGTTTCAGTTCTTTTCCACAAGTTATAAGCACACAAGGAGTGTTTGATTGATTTATGTCAATCTGCCATTTTAATCCACAGAAAATAGCAGTGTGTGAATGGCAGACAAGCCTTTTGCCACAACTATTTTCTCTGCCATCCCACAAAACTTACCTGTGGACATTTTCTGAATATTGTGCACAAATTCATACAATTTTGGAATGGTTTTCATTGAAATGGGAATTAAATCTCACCTTGTTTCAAATCCCTGACAAATGCAGGGACGCCCTCCACTAGATCAGGGTGCTCAGGGCCTAAATTAATTTTAGGAACCAGAGAAAGGAAGGAAAACATAAACCCCTTGCTTCTTTCAACTTTTTTTTCTCTGACCAGAGACAGGACCCAGGGAACATTTGAAGCTGTGCCAGAGCAGGGTCAGGCTGGAGCTCAGGAAAAGGTTCTTCCCCCAGAGGGTGCTGGGCACTGCCCAGGCTCCCCAGGGAATGGGCACGGCCCCGAGGCTGCCAGAGCTCCAGGAGGGTTTGGACAGCACTGCCAGGGATGCACAGGGTGGGATTGTTGGGGTGTCTGTGCAGGGCCAGAGGTTGGACTGATGATCCTCTGAGTCCCTTCCAGCTCAGGATATTTCATGATCCCATGGTATTTACCTTTCTGCCAGCAGCACAGCATAGGCTGGTAAAATCCTGTGGGCACACCTTGTCATTGGGGGTTGCTGCTGAATGCAAATAGGTGGCATTTTTCCTGGCACCAAAAAGCCTTTCTGGGAATCAGCAAAGTAGGCATTTTTGTCCCCTCCACCTGGTTCTGTCCTGGTGTGACATCTGTGCTCCCACACAGAGCCAATATCACAGCCCATCCTCTCCAAGGGAGTGTGTTTTCTTTTGTCAGGAAAACACCCAAAGGTGACTCCCTGCCAGAGGATTCTCATCTCACCAACAAGGTCACAGGGGTCTTCAAAGTCCAGCTCCTGGCCCTGCACAGAGCAACCCTACCATTCTTTTGCAGGTCCAAATTCCTCTCCTGGGTCGCTGTGTGCCACACTGACACTTGCTTTTTCTCCCTGAGCGTCACCTTGTCTGCCCTAAAACACTCATGTGTGTCCTGCTTTGCAGTGCTGTGAAAAAGAGAGGAAGTGACCCTCCCTGAAGTGTGAGCTGTGGAGTGGGGATCTGGACACAGCACAATCTGCTCCTCCTTGGTCTCTCTCTAAGCATTTATTGCTTCCAAAGATTTCTGTTTGCACAACCCTCTGTAGACCTCAGCTTTGCTCTAAAGATGTGAACTGCTGGCCTCTTGTTTGAGCTATCATCCTCTCTATATTCTTCCGAGATTGTAGCTATAGACTGATCTTGGAACCAGAATCAATCTTTTTTTTGCAAGCAGAAGGGTATTTTTACATGACAAAGCTTTTGTTTTAGGATCTCAAAGCTTTTCTCACTGAGGTCTGAAGAGTAATTTCGACTTTTAAATTTTCTTTCATTTGCAATTCACCTCATGATTTTTCCTCTGGTGGATTCTCTGTTGTCCCTGATAAGATCCACAAGAGTGACTCTGATGGTCCCTAATCTGAAAAAATAATTGTTTCTTAGATTTTTTGTTTGCCTAGTTCTTTTCTTCCCCCCTCTTCTATAAATCTTCAGCTTGAAACTGTATTATTATATAACAGAAAAATCTGGCCCACTGCAAAGTAAAGTGTGCATGTTTGCAAACCAAAATACTTCTGAAATAAAGCTGGAAACTGTTGGTATGACTGTGAAGTGGATACGCACCCATTTCTTTAAATTCAGTAATTCATTTCAGCCCCTGTCTGAGTTTATCTGAGTGACAGAAAAGGGCTTTATTACTGTTGACTTCAGTTAAGAGAATACACAATGAGATTCTTTAAATGACTTGGATGTGTTTGGACAGCTAATATTTCAAAAAGTCTATTATCTGTATTGACTACAACACTACAGAATGTTATAAAATTAATTATATTCTTCATAGCTTAACAATGATTGCCTCATTTAGAAATATAATTACCTATCACTAAGGTTTTCAGCCAGAAGGGGTTTTTTTTAATGGTGTATAATAGCTTCGCTTGTCAGGCCTCATTTAAATCCTTTGCTGCTTTCTCCTCCTCCTTATAAAAGTTTGATATTTTAGTTGACTTTTTCTTTTCTGATGCCAAAGTTTTATTCCAGGTATTTAGTGTTGTTATTCACAAAGGACAGACTGACACTAAAGGAGCAGCCTGGCCAATAAAACAAGGAACTACAAAGTGACAGCATGTTATGGGATGCTCTGGGATGTAATGGGATAGTCTGAGAAGTGTCCCCCTCCTTAATATTTAAAAGAAGGGAAAATTATTATTCAGGAACAAAAAGTATGAGCCATGTCCTGAAAGGGTCTTTTAAAGAGACAGAAGTAAGAAAATGAAAACCTGATGATCTCTCCCATGATTTTCCAAGGCAAGTCTTTCCAGGATTTATGTTCTGATGGAAAATTATTTTTTAGGAGCACAATCATTATCCCCCAGGCACATCAAAACCAAACTCACCTGGTATAAACCATAATTCCTATGTGCATTTGTAAAGCACAGAAAAGAGAAAAAAAATGCTAAACATTTTCAAAGTTTATGTCAAGTTATGCAAATGATGACTCCCCCGCCATCCTGTTCCCAGGTCCATCTCTCTCCAGCCACTGAGGCAAGAAGGAGTTAAGAAATATAAAAGAAAGGCAGATAACGCATTTTGTTTCTATTATTCTTCCTGCAGACACAAATTTTCCCCCTCGATTGTATCAGAGCTCATCATTCTCCAGAGCTATTAATCTGGCACCTGTATCGACAGCATGGGATTGTAAAAGATGTAATTTATTTCCTCCTGCCTTCCAGCTCCAATAGGAAAGAAATGCTGAGCTGCCCCCAGCCTGAGGAACCAAGTAATAAGAGGGGAAAATGATGGAGTGTGATAATTTAAGCACAAAGAGATCAGATCCTGGCACTCAATACATTGTTTTGCTTAAAAACTGCAGCTGTTTTGTTGGTTTTTTTCAGGTTTAGCTTAAAATTAGAATTTAGATGTTTGGATTGAAGCTGATTTAGCAGTTGAGATGTTGCTTTGTTTCAAAATCTCTCTTTAATAAAAGACACCACTAAAATTGGGTAGATCAGTAAAATAAATACAAGAGTAACTCGTCTGTGGCTTTTCATTCCCTGTCTCTGGTACAAGTGATTATGGAAAATACATCTGTAAAACAAACACAGGCTGCTTCTTATTGTAGGCACAGTGTGTCAAAACAAACAGCACCAATCTTTGGCTCAGATTTGGGCTTTTTAGCATAACCCCTTAAATCCAGCATAAAATCCAGCCCTGCATATAGATGTAATATTATATATTGATATCACAACCACATGAACTTACACTGAATGCTTTCATACCTGAGCTGGACACCTCTAGAACCCTTTACCTGTACATTTGAGAAATTGTATTTCATTTTTATAAACCGAGCCACTCAGTTTGCTAAATGATCAGCAATATTCAGAAAACAAGCACTCTTTAATTATATCCACATAGCAAAATACAGAGTAATTTAGAAATGTGTTAATGCCTAATATTTTACAGATATTTTTGCTGTGAGAGTGGTGAGACCCTTGCACAGGCTGCCCAGA
Source organism: Chaetops frenatus (assembly GCA_013400775.1). Taxonomy (NCBI): domain Eukaryota; kingdom Metazoa; phylum Chordata; class Aves; order Passeriformes; family Picathartidae; genus Chaetops; species Chaetops frenatus. The sequence goes on from VZTR01018848.1 coordinate 124,071, forward strand.
GAAGCTCCTGAAACTGTTCCAGATTGGAGCAAACTGATCTAGTGGAAGGTGTCCCTGCCCATGGTAGGGGGTGGAATGGGATGAACTTAAAGATCCCTTCCATCCTAAACCATTCCAGGATTCCATTATTCTATTTGACAATTTTTTTTTAGTGTGGGGACAGCCTCTATTCTAGAGGGTGTTATTTTATTGGAGCTGAGCTGCTTTCCAGCAGGGAGAGCTCCATCAGGAGAGATTTGGCAGCTGAGAAAGGGGTTGATGGTCCAGTTATGGATCCTGGATGGGTTAAAAGTTCTGTTCATATTTGAGGGAAGTGTGACTGTGGTGTAACCCCAGAGAACAAGGGCTGGGTTTGCCCCACTGATGATCCCCAGCTCTGACCAGGCCACTGGTGACCTAACTGACCCTTGGAATTTGGCAGCAGCCTTCCAGAAAGGAGAATTCCCCCTGGGCACCAAAGTCTGCTGCGTTTGTCTCCTGCAGCACAGCCAAGAGGGAGGAAATGAGCTGTGTTGGGAACTTTGCCTTTTGGAAAAGTCAGCTCTGGAAGGTCTAAAGATCATCTAAATAAGAATTTGGGAGAATCCCTCTGATCCCCACCTGGAGATTTTGGCTTTTCTTGGTCTTTCTCATAACCTTCTGTACAGTTCCTACAAAACCTCCAATGCTAGGTTCTCTCCAGCGATTTTGTCTCTCCAGGATTGTCCCTACACAGAGCCAAGGAAGGCTGGAATTGCTGAGAGGTGTGTTCCAGAAGGATTGTGACATACCTGCAAAAGAAACATAGGAAAGGATTTGTTCTGGCTACTGAGGGATTACAAATGCCTGAACAGGCAGAAACACATTTAATCCTCATCTTTTTGCTTGCCAAAGTGCAGGGAACCTTGGGCCACTGCATTTCTCTCTCACAAGAAACAGGATATTTCCAGGTTCACCATCCAGGGCATGGCACAGGACATTTCCTCTGAGCACTGCTCAGTCGACTGGACCATTTTCAAACAGACTCTGAGCCTTGGAAGTCTTCATTTCAAGATTTTCTGGCTTTATGCTCTCTCAAAGAAATATCTTCTGAAGATCCCCACACAATGAAGGGGGAAAAGTAATTTGATCTTGGATCAATATTTGCAAGTGGTAAGTGGAAATTGCCACTCAGTAAGGATTTTGGCTCACAAAATTCTATTTCATTCTGCTTTTGTGTGGTGCAAATCTGGGATAACGTTCCCAACATTGGATTGTACAGAGAGAAAAGAGGTACTTGTACTATTTATTCTCTGCTCTATACATCATATACCATATATTATATGTGATATATAATCTATACCAATAAAATACATGGTAAATAGTGAATATATTGAGGTACCAGACCATGGGTCCAACTGCGCAATTAAGTAGGTCACAAGGTCAAGCTGGTGCCACACATGTTGTCCCATTTGGTGAATATGAATTCCACTCTCATAAATAAATAAATAAATATAAACACACATAAAAAAATATTATCTGCATAATAAGTAGAAATTTAAAAGAGTTGTGGCTTGCTGTTAAGGTTGTTTTGTGTTTGTTGTTGTTTTGGTTTAGGTTTTGGGATTTTTTTACTTCTTATAGCTACAAAAATTAAGTCAATAAAAAGCAGACAAATGGTTGGTTTAACTCACTTCATCCCTGACTTCTTTTGTACCTTGGTCACTGGTTTGTACAAGACTCAGTGAGAACAGGACAGAATTCCAGGGGTGAAAGTGTAGGAAACTCACCTTGCAACAGCTACAACATGTGGAGGTGTCAGAGCTGTGCAGCAGTGGAGGAATTTGCTTAATGAAAATTTTCCCCAGGCATCCCCTAATGTCACTGATGGTTCCCAGTGCAGATTACCCATCAGTTAGCACAAATTTGCTTTTTAATTGGCCTGTATTGCACCTGCCACATCCCAGCTCCCCAGCCTCCTAGGCACTGGCAAAAGGAGGAAGGTGGATATCTGGGGGGATTTAATTTAATGCATTCCAGGAAAAGGCCTGCACAGCAACAATTAATGCTTAAAAGACAAGAATAATGTGCACCAGCACGAAGTGATGAGGAAGCGGGGAGGGGAGCTGGGGAGTAACTAATGAACAAGATTAATTAGCCACGGCAGAAAGATCTAAAGCTCTACTGACTTCAGGGGAGAAGCTTTAATTCTGTTGACTTTTGTGGGTCCTGGGAACAGCCCAAGAAGTCCAGGAGTAGGAAATTCATCAGCAAGGCTTCATTTATCCAGTCTTATTTTTAAATGATGCCAAAATCAGTGTGTTCTGGAGGCAAACTGTGCACAGCCAGGCAAGGGAACCACAGGCAGAGGATGTGGGAGGATGGCAAGAACCAGGAATGTGGGTTCAGTTCTCCTTCCCAGTTACATGATGCTCCAGGTGCCCTTTTCCCATTTCCTAAAAGTAAGAAAATTGAACTTCAGTTGTGAAAGTTGGTTAAGGACTGCTCAGTTTTGTTCAGATTGTCCCAACTATTTATTTTTCTCCCTTTCTTCCAGAATGGCTGGGCTCCCCTTGCTCAGATTGCTACAGAAGTGTCATGGTTTGAAAGAAAAAA
>VZTR01018849.1:6597-42215 GCA_013400775.1 Chaetops frenatus
TGTCCATAGCGATGTCCCCATATCTTTCCTGGACTGACAGTGGTAAATCAGAACCCTGTAAAGGTATTTTCAAGTAGACTGCATGTTCCTCCTGTATGTGTTATCACTGAACCCCTTTTGGCACCATTTTACCCCTTCATCTAAATCTCTCTGTAGGTCTCTATATTGAAGCTGAACTTGTTCAACTTAAACAACTTTTCCCATTTGCACACCTTGCACTAGACTGCTCACTTCTTTCTCCAGAGCTGCATTAATTTACAGTTAAAACAGATTAGCCTTTTTAGGCAGTATACAATTCCTATTTTTCCCCAGAGCAAAAACTATTCAGTTCAATGAACCAAATAACATACCTCTTGGTTCTTGTCCAGCCATGGGTAAAATAGCCCCAGAGTATAAAATTTCATCTCTGAAGAATTGTTCTCTGTGGTGAGGCTCTCCAGTGAAGGTCAGATTGAGTGACTGCACAGCAATGATGTGCTGATGTGCCCCCCCAAAGTCCTTTCTGATAAATAGTTTAGAGACTTCCATACTAAGGACAGGTTTACTGGGGATATGGAGTAGGGCAAGTTGGAAAGGATGAAAAATCTTCCTTTCCTTCCCATCTGTACAATATGTTTTTATCACTGTACACAATTCTGATATTGAAGATATTCTGTCCACAGCTAGTCTATTAATAGTCACAGTTCCTGCAGTGCCTGCAGCAATTAATTGAGGATCTCACTGGACTAACTAGTGGTATTGCTTAGATAAAAAAAGGATGGTTTCTTCTCCTACCCATCATCATTCCTTACTTCCATAATACAGAGGTTGAATAGAAGACCTGTACAACAACTTTGCCTTGCACTCCTTACAGTTATATAGTTTTCCTGGCTTGTTAGCCTGCAAGACATCTCAGCAACTGTCTTCAGAAAAAGATTTTTAGGGCTTAGATCACTGTCTTTTATCCCGAGACATTTCTGGTTTTTTTTTTTTCTAATGACCAAAAGTACATATGAATAAATTTTCAAACACTTTTTCACCTGGGAGAAAATATCATCACGGAAAACAATTGCTTTTGCTTGAAATTGTTTAAATATCATATTTCATTAATAGTAGTAATTTTCTGTCATTTGGAAACTTTATCACAAAAAATACAGAAAAACCAATGCTTACTTGAAAAACAGGTAACTGCCACAAAATCTAAAAATATGCTAAAGTTTGGAAGTATTTTTTTTATAAAACAAAATTTTATCACCATCGAACACTGAAAATAGACTAGATATTCTCCTTCTGAGCAATTCCTGTATGGTCCCAGTTTCAGTGACATCGGACATTCTCTCAAATTCGCCATTTACATTCCTGCTTTAAATTGGCCTCTACAGAGGCAACAATGCTTCGTGCAAGGAAAAGCTCAGCCTAGTGCCACGTTGAGTCACCCAAGCTACCTCAAACACATTGAGGGCCAACATCAGTTCCCTGGTGAGCTTTCTCAACAAACTGTCCACCACATGTGGGTTATCACACCTAAGTGCATCTATGCCCTTTTTAGCATGCCTACTGTCTATTCAGCTGTGCATCAATACCTTAGACAGACATGAGGCTCCCATGAGAAGTTTAGTTTGCTGAGCTTCTGAAAGACTGGAGAGTAACAGAGACAGTGGGAGCACTGACACCTACTCCAGCACCCTGCAAGGCTCTTTAGGGCTCAGCACCCCACTACAGGCCAGGGGAACAGGAGACACAACAATGTAATTCATCAGGAAAGAAGAAAAGGAAATTGTGTCAAATCTGTGAGATTGTAATGTGAGACTGATGAATACTTGTGTACTTGCAATATTAGCTGTAAAAAACTAATACTGGGAGGAGAGTGGCAAATTTAGCTATATGTCATGATGCTTGAATTGTGGCCAGTGTTTTTCAGTAAGTCTTAGTCAAGGTGGAACCCTTGCTTGACAACCATCACTTGTACTTCCCAGAAAGTGTTATGCTGTTGTCCTTACCCAGCAGAGCCGCTGGCGAGCCATCCTGTGGTGCAGTCAGCAAAAGAACAGTCCAGAACAGCCCTTTTCAGCTCTTCTGCAGTTGCTAAGCGGGCACTCAGGTCAACACAAGCTTTCTCAGCTTTGGCTAAATCCAGACCCTGAGAGTTGTTCTTGGATACAAGTGCAAACACTTTCCCTGCAACACCAAGAAAGGACATGTCATTCATCATGGAATTGTACTCAATGCATAATCAACAGAAATATTGCAAATTATCACCAAATAAAGCCTTCATGCTTTTACTAAGTTTATTTTAATGGGCCACCTACTTCTTGGAAGGCGTAATTTAACCAACACTGTAAATATCCTTGTATTAGCTTTTCTTTTAATTTTGTCCGCCAACAGAAAAGCAAGTATGGCTAAGCCACTAGTCATTCCTAACTCAGAGCAGAAGCTTGTCTTCCTCTGTAGGTCTGTGCTTAAAATCTGGAGAGAGAAACATTATACTCTCTTATATGCACATATAAAGTCAAAGTTAGAAAAACCACCTCCTGTAGGCTGCTAACACCTGAATCCATTGTTAAACATATCACAATTTCTCTGTAACAACTACAGCTATAAAGTAAGCACATGCCTAAAAGCCAGTATTACAGCCCTGCTTTCCACATCAGAAATAGAGTTATACTTACTCTCTAAAACCAAAATGATGTCATTATATGACATCTTGGGTCTAAATGCAGACTGCTTCATTATAATGGTTTTTTGGAAAGACAGACAAAATTTTTTCTTAATGGAAGGCTTTTAAATTTTTTTTTTTTAATAATCATTAGAACATATGTAGCATGACATTTTTTTGTGGGTTTTTTTCAGTTTGATTTATTTTACTTTAATTTATCTAATATTGGGAAAACTGAAAGGGTGAAAGTTAGAGGTTTTGGAAACTGGGAACAGGTCAGTTGGGGTTTTGGCAATGAAACTTGAGAAGTTACTGGGTTATGGAATAAACATAGCAGCTGGGTGCTCCAGAAAAAAACAAACCAATGAGACAGTTTGAAGCTGACATTTAAGTTGCCATAACTATCTTTTTTTTGATAATAACATCCCTCAGAATACCTTCTAGATTTCAAAGGTACAGACTGAGATTGCTTGCAGTTGCAGGAAAAAAAATTTAAGTACTGCTCATTCAGTAAATGCCTGGAAACTGTTATTTATGTCTTATTTCTAAAGTGGATTAGTGGTAGTGGTTATATGAATGCATAACTTCCAGCACATACCAAGTGTTCACTACATAGCAAGCTTCACACTGATGGGAGATATTGACAAGTATCAGGAATCCTTCAGATTGATTCAGCTTGATTCTGTACTAAGTGCCACCCTCACCACATACTGTTTCAACAAATCGGTAAATCTCATTCTAATCCTAAGTACAGGGAACTTATACAGGGTAGGTCTGCCCCTGACAGCTTTCTGTTCTCACCTGTGCACAATTAAACCCACTAGAAGAATCACAGTCCTTACATCAAAAAATGTGAAGTTTTCCTCAAGTAAACATGTCAGTTGTGTTTACATTAGCTAGCAAAGGCAGATGATTCCCAACGAAGACTCCTACTTTGGTGGGAATTCTACATGTGCACAGCAAGAAGTCATCCTGATTTGGGAAAATGGCAATTTAAATAAGCGGGACAAGCAGCTATGAGAGGGAACAGAAATTCAGAGTACCCAGTGATTTTCCTAAGGCAGTTAACAGTAGTTGACCAAGGAATACAACCAGAAACACCAGTCAGTGTGGTAACCACTAGATTACATTGTCTTTGGATTCTCCACTGTAATCAATACCATTAACTGTAATTAGAACAGAGTGTTTTACACAAAGTAGTGAAAGCAGCCAGCCTCTACATCCCTGAGTACACAAACATCAGGATTCTTTACAATGTGTCCCAAATAATGCACACAACATTAATGTAGCTCCTCGACAGACATAGTGAAGGGTGCACGGCTTAGGGTGAGACAGGATAAGAACAGAGAGATGATGGTTTTTGTACAACCATTCTTAAGTTGCAACACAACTTTCACTCCTAAAGGAAAACAGGGATTAAGTGTAATGCTTTATGAGGCTTTGTCCCAGCTAAAAGCTTGTCCACATTCTACATTTCACCATTTGACTGTCAGGATTGAGATGCATTGTCAAAGTCATACAGGGCAAGTTTGCGTAACATCTGACTTAAATCATGAATGTTATTTTGACATGGCATAACCCTTATTTCCCAGCTGTTAGTACTTCAGTTAGAAGCCCTAAAGAAAGAAAAATCATCAAGCTTTGAGTTTGATCTGGATACAATTAGTTAATGATTCAGTCCTTTTACCAGTAAGCAACAGTTACATTTTTTCAACGATTTTAGCTAACCAAGACAGAGGCTGAGGCATATTCCCTTGACTGCTGTTACGTTGTTTGCTAGCACTTAAGATACACTAACTTTTTACTAGAACCTATGAAGATGCTGTCAAAACAGAGTCTTGTCCTTTGAAAAGGTATCTAGGATGATCAAATTATATAAACAAGTGAATTATAAGGTAAACTAGGAACGATTTACTGGTTGGGAAGTTACAGTGAACTGCTTTATAGGAAATTCTGGTTAGCCAGAAGTGGGTAAAGAAGGCCGACCTGCTTATCAGACTAACCTGTGGATCTTCTTCAAAGTTTCAGAAGCTCTGTGGCTATCTGCCCAGTTTTCAATATGTGCCCTCTGGTTTTATCTAATTTCTTAGTTAGAAAATATAATAGCAAGTAAGGTTCACTTATCAGATTCTTGACCAATGGAATAGATGGATTCTCAATATCCTAAGATGCGTCACATTGCTGAGGGGCATTGACAGGAAAAAAATACAGGAGACATGCTAGCATGGCAATAGGAAAAACACAAAAGCACATCAATACAGGAAATCCCCTTAAACAAAGAAGACTGCAACATTGAATTCTGCAGCTTACAGTGTCATGGATAACATACTTAAGATTTTGAAGTATTGAATTTTTCTCACTTTTTATCACAAAAGTGGTATCATTTTTGGTCTAGGAGAATCTAAAGGTCCTGGATAATTATTTGTAACATTTTTATTGGAGCTAGTTGTAATAGAAAGGTTTCTTTTAAAAGGATTTTCCTGCATACTTGATGACATAGCAGTAATTTTTTTATATTGGGATGGTTGAAAACAGTCTTATCTCTGAGAGAGTATCAAGGGATAAGTTGTCATTCTGTTTTAAATATGAGACTGTTCTGTATTTCCATAAGACAAAGGATGAAGGAACACATCTACATGAAGAATTTAGTATGCCTTTGGTTGTAGTACCTCTGAGCAGCCAAGGTACAAGCAGGCAAGAGCTCCCTCTCAACTCTGTGTCTTTATTTCTGCCCTGAAACATTTGTTTCTGATAATGCTTCCACCTCTGCAAGGGGCGTGGAAATTTGTTACCAAAACTCTACGCGCTTTTCTGAAGCTTTTCTAAACAAAGCAAGTCTCTTTGGTTTAAAGATCAAGCTAAAAATCCATGCAAAGTAGTATTTCTCAGGATGCTTACTGAACATGTTGAGTTTAGCAGATTCAGAATGAAAAAGATCCTTGTCACAGTAAGGTTCTTTTAGATTCCCATTTGAAACAAGTGATAAAGCTTTTAGCTTCAGTGATGAGGTATAAATAATGAGACATCATTCTTCCAACTGTTATTTGTCAGCGAGATTCATAGCTCACATGAAAATTCATGCTTGAAACAAAAGAGATTCCCTCTTTAATAACTAGCCTATATTAGATTGCTAGCCTCTATCATTATCTGACCACTATTATTATAGAATATTGATTATATTTTGATATATTGTTAATGTTTTAGGGTTTTTTGCAATAGATTTTTACTTAAAAGTACCCCAGTGTATTCTGATTGAAAATATACCCACAGACACATAGATCTCAGGGTTTCTAGGAATCATTTTTATCACCTTGTTCAATACCTGCATAACTAGACTGTAGATTTCCCCCTGCAATTCCACCATCAAGTCCAAAATTTCATGGTTGAACTAGAGCTTCATGTTGTCTTCTCAACATGCATCCAGTCATGATTAAATGCCTCCAATGGAGAATTTACAGCACACTTTATAGTAAACTGTTCCAGTGGTTCGTTACTCTTACTCCACCTTATTTCCAGCTCCAAATTTTGCTAAACTCAGCTTCTAAAAACTGATCCTCATAATGCTTTCAAGACTTAAGAAACACCTACAATCAGATATGTGGAAGTGTAAAAACTGAGTTCTTCAATAATAAAACCAGTCCAAAAGTTGTTTCTCCATATTTTATCGAAGATCAGTGTGTATAACAGAATTCTATTGGTTATCAAGACAGTTTAGCTGATTTATTCTTTTACAGGAACAGATACAACAAGAAGTTCTTCTGAGGTGCATAGGCACAGCTCCAAGCCCACTGAAATGAGTTCAAATTTCTCCATGTCTTCAGCAGGATTTGTATTATGTTTGACGAAGAAACATAAAACTGCATAGTCAAATACACTTTGAAGTAAGAACATCTCTCAAAAATAATATAAAATGAAAGCACTTTAAAAGGCATGCCCAGTGTGCTGACCTCATGACATGACACTTCTTATTTCAAAGAACAAAAATTAATCAGCTTCAACAAAACAAATTGGGTGAAAGATGTGCAAATGTGGAGTCCAATACATTTTTACTTGAATGTTAAAAATTTTAAATTGAGGTAAATGAGAGCAGAGGAAGGGAAGGTCACTTCTGTACTTTGAGAGAAATTTAATTTTCATTTCTATGGATAACTTGATCGTAAGTATAAAGGTGGAGGAACTAGTAACTCTGCAATTGCAGGCAGAGATTTGGCTAACTACCACTTCTACTTAGTGTTCACAAATATGGAGTTTATATCTGTGAGAAACAGCAGTGAATGATGCCTTATTAAATTTTTTAAAATTACATCATCAGAAAAATAGCAAAATCGAGATGTCACCTTGGAGTTCCTCCTCAGTTAAACTCAGCTTGAGCCTAAATTTTGATTTTACTACACACTTTAGACTCAAATAATTGGAATTGTTCATGCAAGACTGTGTGTTGTTCTGCAAGTGGGAGACTGAAATGTGTAGACACCTGCTACTGAAGTGTGAGTGTTTAGTGAGAGCAGAAGAGAAAAAACATACATTCTTTTCCTTTTAGTTTAAAGAAAGCAAGGAAAACAAACCAAAATAAATACTCAAGTAGGGAGTTCTCCCTACTTTGAACGTCGTCAGTTTCTAGTTAGAGGCATGTCTTTCAGATCCTCAACTATCTGTGCCCAGCTTTCTGGACTCTGGATCCTTTCACTTGCAACCTCTGCAGTCCCTATACATGGTCACTGCTGATGACTGGCTTGACCAATAGGGCTTCATGTAATTCAAATTTAGCCAACAGACCAACTCCACTTTGGCATGAATAATAAGGTTTTGAAGTTAGCACATATTTCATTTCAGGAGTGTCTCAATACAGTAGATGGATGGCCACCACCCTCTCCTGACATGCTCTGTCTCAGAGCAAGTGTTCTGCAGAAAACTGTGGTTCATACTTGTGGATATTTTAGGAGCTGTAAAAAGACAAAAGAGGAAGCAAAAAAAAAGCCGAGGCAACTCCTGTGCAGGATGCAGGAAGCAGCATCCTTTTTCTCCTATTTCAGTGCAAATGGAAAACAATTTAAACCCTCTGGATTTGCACTGATACAATTGAGAACTGTCACAATAACACATACTATTCTCCAGTAACTGTACTAGCAGTGGCACACCACAGTACATGAGAGCAGGAACAAACCCCTAAGGAGCCTTCTGTCCATCTGACCTGGACCTGATGGCTTTGCATATTTCAATTGGGAAAAAAAAAATCTACAAAGCAAAACAAAGCTATATTTTATTTCTGCATTTGCCTGGGTCTTTCTGGAGCCTATTTGTGCTACAACAATATGTGCCATGGTAAATAATGATCAAAAGAGATCAATTAAGCTCTGAAGATTTACACCTTGATGCCTGTCAGTTTTATTTCCTGCTCTCTGTCATTATTTTTGTGTGAGATAATAAAGAGAAAGTCTTCTTTAGGGAAATATATTCCAACAAGTTTCAGATGTTTGACTGTAACAGGGGCCAGTCTGAATTTCACAGGTTTTTTACAAGGCAAATTCGAAATCCATTCAGCAATTTACAACACAGTCAGATACTTTCAGTTAAAAATAACAAATACACAAACACGTATGTGTGTCTCAGAATGGTCCATTGGACCATAAGTGACATTTGCATCTATTAGAAACTAGCACAATTGTATTTTCACCTACAACTTGAAAAATGAAAAGGGGGTTTCTGACTGGATCAGGCCAGAATCTGCTATGAAAGAAAGTATTAATCCTGTTTCATACTCTCAGATCTTCCTAAATACATAGGGGTTAATTTTAAAGTTGACAAGCAGTGTTTTCTTCTGTTTTAACCCAGGCAGCTTATAAGACAGTGTCACAGTTGTTTGCGTGAATATTAATATTACGAGAACACACTGAAGATCAAGTTAATAGCAGACTTACACATCTTTCACAATGCTACTTAGAATTTAAACCACAGTATTAAAATAATGCTTGACAACTGTACTTCAGATATTCTGCCCTTTCATTCTGTAAATGTTTTATCACATGTGAAGTAAATTCGACAAACTGTTGAAAGACAAATAAAATCTGTCATGACCTCTGCCTTAAAAAGATCTCCAACATTTTTTTCCCCTTCCTGTTTTAGAAGATGACTGTTTAGGAATCAAGAAATTAGTTTAGTTTATTTTATAGAAATAATAACAATTGGAATGTGCCCCTGAAAAAAAAAAAGAGGATCTTCAGGTGAAGCATTCTTAGCAAGGGAAATTATTGTTCCTCTCCTGTGTCCTTCAGTTCTGTGAAGAATCCTTTTTCATGGACATGCTTTGCCCCCCTCTCCTCATTTCAAAGGCATTTTGCTAGGAAAGGAGTACATCCTAAAAACAGAATCACAGTTTTGCCTACTGCAACATAGTGCAGTTGTCTGACACATTTCTTTTCCTTTATGTTTAATGAAATGTAATTCTCTTAAACTTTACAAGACAGGGTTTTGTTGCATAAATAGTATACATTTATACATTCTACTCAAATGGTAGAAACAGGCAGGGCAAGATTAATTTTCTGCCTTCCCTTTGCCGTACTTTGTCATCAACTGAAAGCAATTTAAGTTAAACAGGAAAAATACTCTGAGAAGAAACAAGAAAAAGATTTTTATTTTCCCTATAATGTTTAAGATCCATTCTCTGGAATAATGCAGCAAACATCAATGATAAAGGATTAGGGTATTGAAATTCTAAAAAATCTTGAGATTGAGCATAAATCTATTGCAGCTTTGAAAGTGGAAAAATGTGATCATTCAGCATTGCTGTCCCAGGAAAAGACACAGTTGTTTCAAAAGTAAGTCGTCTTTTGGTTAAGAGAAGCTGGTCATCATTATCACAAGCTGAATCATTAAAAGAGCAGTAGGCTTCTGTAAACTTTCAAGGGAGGAAGCTCTTCAGAATTACCCTCAGCATGTAAAAAGTTCCATTTCAGAGTAACTGGTAGCTGGTGCTTCAGCCAAATTCATGTCCTGATCATATCCCTCAGCAGTGAAGTGCAGATGAAGCTCACGTGCAGAAAGGTGAGCAGTCATTTTCAGGACGTGTGGCACTGAACAGAAGAGGTTATCAAAGTCTTTCACCTCTTGGGTTCCCTTCCTCAAGTACCTGCCTAAAATAACACAATTGAAATTGACACAGTTGAAATGGGCAGATGGGAAAGTTCTTTGGAGAAAAGGTACCTATAAGGAGAGGTCTCCTAAAATACAATTGAGTCTTCTTAGTTGTGTTCTGGCTTTGTTTCTTCATTCTTATTTCTTCTGGAAGAGTTCACTATCCCGTCATTTTGTTGTAATAAAATAATCTTAGCCTTCTAGGATCTAATTTCCTTTCTCTGCTTAACCCCAGGATATTTGTAAAGCCTCAAAAAGCTCTGAATTAGAAATTTCCTAACTCAAACTGGGGTGTGTATTTAANACATTTCAACATACAGCTCTCATTCCAGCCATAGCAACCCAGCCCAAACTGAATGGGAGACTCACCATCAGCCTGAACAGAGATGATCTGAAGTATGAAGAAGACAGATCCCATGCCCTGGNTTTCGCAGCCGGGTCTGCGGTGATGATTTCAAGGAGCACTTTCCCTCGGCAGGATCCCGCGTCTTGGGTTTGCACTGAAGGCGGGAGGGGTGGAAAAAGAAAGAGGGAGGGAGAGAGGAATCCTTGACTTGGCTAGTGGGAAGGGGAGGGGAAGGTGGGGGGGAGATGTCAAGCCAGCTGGGGCTGGGGAGAGGTTTTATTCAGCCCAGTCTGCAGGGCAGCGCTCACAGAGAACCGGTGCGAAAAGTCATATTATCATGCCGGTAAATACCTAATGGATCACGGTGGAAGAAATGTAAAAGCCAGGAGGGAGAGAGAAGGGGGGGAAAGGACAAGCGACGAGCAGCAGTAACCCCTGTCTGGGAGGAGAAGGGCAGCTACACAGCTGGTGCTGGTACACGGTGAGTTTTGGGCTTAGTTGTGCATCACCAGAGGGATAGGTGCAGGCATGGGGAGGGTTTTTCTCTCCACAACACAAAATCAGGCAGCAGTGCCTTGCTGAGGTCAGTGGCCGCTGCAGCAAGGGTGATGGTGTTCAGGTGAGGGCTGAGGAGAAGTGCCAAAAGGCATGGGACCATGGTGACCAAGCCTCCCTGAAGTGCAGTACTGGGATGGATTAATACTGCTATTTCAGATTCCAGCTTCAGGATGCACATGAGGAATTGGAGGTGGAAGTGGGGGTCCATCAGCTGATCTCCCTCAGCACTCCTGGTCCAGATGAATGGTCTTGGTCAGGTTTGAACACTCTGAAAGCAGCTGATGAAGGCAGTTTCGTTCCCACTAGCACTTACAGAACTGACATCTGTCCCTCATTCTCATTTGCCTTATATTTGTCCCAACACAAGTCAAAAGAAAGCCCCACTATGAGAGGAAACATACTAGTGGTGATGCCAGGATTTATTTAGCTAAATATATAAACTGGATAGTTTTGTGTTGCTGTTGGAACTCAGCAGGGCCCAGAAATGTTTTCATATTCCCATCCTATTTTGCTTTTATTTCAGCTTCTTAAAATTTTTTCCCTTAGAAATTTGAAGCTGGGCAGAAACACTCAGTCTGGCAAGAAACTATGAGCCACTTGGAGCAGAAATAAGGAGCTGACCCTTCTCACTGCCAGAAGCCCTGGTGTCCCACAAGGCAAGGTGCTGGTAGGCAGCTACACGAATGGTCTGAGAATGATGAACCTCCACAGTGTTGGTATCAGTCTCAGAAGTGACTCAAGCTCAGGAATTCCTGTATAAGAAATTCAAGGAACCGAGTAACACCATAGCAGTAGAAGTTTCAAAAATACCTAAATTTGATGAATTTGGGAAGATGGGGCTTCGATCCTGTTTACTTTAAAAGAACTGTAGCCTTTTTCCTCTTCTGTGTACCCATAACTGACATATGAATGTACATGCTGAAATCTTGCAGATAGGTTTTAGGCAGTTTTGAATTTTATGTTTATCCAGAGAATAGGAAGGGTAGTAGGGGGGTTTTTTTGCATTGCCTTGCCAGCCTAACACATAAGGAATGCCTTCAAATTTAGAAGGATGGGAAGTTTCTTTCTCACTTAATCTTTAACATAGGATAGTTGGCATAGCACAACTACAAAAGTGCATTTCTTTTCAACAGAAACTCTGTGCTCTGTATAACAGGAATGAACACACAACATGGCAGAAAGGGAAACAGAAAATTGTAACATGCACTGAGTTTATGTTTCTTTTACTAGCAACATAGCTAATTGCACAAAACACAGTTTTAACCCTCTGATACACCAATAGTTTTGCCCCTATTTTAAAAAGTGGTGGACACTCTTAGTGAGACAGCAAAGAGACTCCATGAAACTGACTAAGTAATTACAGCAAGACTCACAGATATTAACAGAGACCTAACATGACCACAGCTATAGCTCCAGGTTTCTCTGACACTTGCCATATGGATGATGGCTTTGTTGGCCCTTTGCTGTCCTCATGAGTTTGGCCAAAGCAGGTGGAGGAAAGGACGGTATCTTCCGGATTTCCATCTAAAATTCCTAAGGTCTTTTGGGTTAGTTTTGCTATAATTGGCTCATTTCCTTGTGTTGATATATGTAAAGGCATGTTGCCACTCTGGCTCCTGTCTTTGAAAATCTCAGCTTGTATTCTTGAGTAGGACATCTTACTGATTTTAAAGAATTACCACAAGACCACAAGATCTGTTCCTTTTTGAAGGCATAAACAGTTCATAGAATGACCTGGTTTCTCCTTGCCATCCTATCTCAACTGTAAACTAAGTCTGTAAGTGTGGAAAGTAAGGACATTTACCAGTTAGTAATTCCTGGAAGGTAAGTATTTCACTGCCAAACAGTTGTCCTTCCAGTCCTATATTTCTATCAGCAAAAATTCCTGGTCTTAGTGTATTTTGGAAGATTTTTATAAAGCTCAGAAGAGTTGGTTTTATACTTAGAAGATATGCATGGTTTTGCATTGAAATCAATATTAATCAAGAAAAGAATTCTGCTTTTAGAATCAAATCCTTCTTGGAACCAAAATCTCAAAAGGAGATGTGGAAGTGGATGCTTAGAAACAGATAAAACCTTTTGCTCAGAACCTCTGGCATTGCTAGCACTACAGTAACATATCAGTCAGACTATTCAGTGCATAAAATACAATGTATCATGACAGATTACAAAAGATTATTTGTGCCTGCAGTTTTACACCACTGATAGATTGTGCCTGCCTTAGGAGCACTGAAGGTGCCAATGGGGATATTTTAGAAAACAGTGCTTCACTGTGTGCAAACATTTATATAGTCAGTAAGACACGGGAAGGCACTGGCTTATAAAGTATGTACATACAAGTATGAATGCACACACACAAAACACTTGTGTGCTGTGAAGCACAAAATAAAGGTTTGGACATCAACTACCTGAGCAGCATCCGTGCACATTTACATTTGGAATATGTAATTCAAGTTACAGTGGATTTTTAAGACTAAGTAAAACACTTAAAAGAAATACAAGTGGATAAAGATACATTTGCAAACAGCAACACAGGTATTTACAATAGCTAGTATTGTATTTGGTCTCTTCCTATCTACCATGAGGAATATTTACTTTCTGCCACTGAAAATTTATATGCTGTAAACATTGCTCCAATTCTGCAAATTCTAACATATGATCTTGAGCCTTTGCAAGCAAGTAGACACTCAGAAACTTTTGCTATCTCAAGCCAAGCTGGGCAGATTTTGGGAAATTTGTTAAAAGGCTGCAGCTGGCCAAGAAACTGGTCTTTGAAGAATGCTGGAAAGTCATAGGAAAGGTCGCTTTTCATATCAGAATAAAGCGCAATAGAAATAAAGTTCTTGCTCAGAAAAAGATACCTCTCTCTTCTGTCACTAAAGCATGAGATTCTGTCTAAGTTGATTCTCTGCATAATACAATAGCTTCAGATGTTGACAGTCTGCAAAATTTTCGCTAGAAGAACTGAGTTTAAATGGGATATAGGCTTTAGGTCTTCTTATAATTCTAAATTTTTACAACTTTATTGTTAAGAAAGATATTGTTAAGAAAGATTGATATATGAGCAAGGTGATGACTAAATTGCTCTAAACAGCATGATTATTAGAAATTATAATACAGTCTGGAAGTTCTGAAGTCCTGTCTTGAGCTGAAGTTGAAAGGAGATAAATGCAGAAACAACTGAGGCGTGCAGTTTGCCCTACACTCAGCTACAGCATCTACACAGAATTATGGCTATAATTCTAGCCATACTATGGCTATATATATTCTAGCCTATGACTATAGGATAACTCTGTAACTATTTGTGGCAAAGACCCAGGTATGAGTTACCATTTCCAAACTTTCAGATACCAGTTGATCTATATATAAATGCAACCAAGTAATTGGTTTCCTACGGGCCAGACGTGTTGACTGTGGCTCTCTATAGATATTGGGGGACTGTGGAAACCAAGAGGATTTGAGTTTTGCAGCTTAGTAATGCATCAACTTGTAAGCCTGTGCAGCCTCTCTAAATTCTCTTCACATATAAACAGAGATAACCAACTTTACACACCATTGTGATAAGCTCTTAGTAAATCAACGTAAGTTCTTTCTAGATACTTCTGTAGTATCATATCATTATAACAGGGGAAGTCTATGCCTTGTGCCCCTGCTAGAAAAAGGACCATAAAGAATTATGGCTTGGCTTCCCAAAGACCATGTAAAGGGATCTGAAATACCTAGTAGCTGATATAGCATTTACATACAAGCACCGCAATGACATCTCCTAAAGGATATGGAGCCTGTGTGACTGAAAGGCAGGCAGGAAACCTTGGTAGTACTGTACAGCTATTGTTTTCATAGATAGTACACCTACTGTATACTGGGATCCAAACTTATCCTGCAGCTATATCCAAGCTTCTAATTCCCAAAAGCTAACTGGAAATGTGAGAGAAAAAAAGCAGGAGAGAAAGAATTCTTTGTTTACAAAATGTGAATTATTAGGCAATGGCAACACAGACAAACATTTTTCAGTGTCTGGCAGTCTGCAACAGTCTACTAGCTGCAGGGAACCTTTTATTTTATTTATACAGAGTGTTTGCACCTAATTAAATGAAAAAGTAGAAATGCGCAGAACTCCCTGAAAGTAATTCAGGGAGCTGACAAAAAACAGAAAATGCAAAAAAAAGGAAAAAGACACATTTGCTCCACTTTGTGGGTGGTGGGTTGAACACAGGGACTTGTGTCAAGGAGCTGTTTATCCTAAGAAAGAGTGTGATTCTTACACTTACATCACGTTATGTGGGGTCAGGCGTTGTCATGTGACAGGCCATGACCCTCATATAAATCATTGCCATGTAAACTGTAAAAATCACATTTCATTTCTTGGAGAATGAGCAGTCTGAAGAAAAGAATGAAGATACCTGATCATAAAATGGCAGCTGAAACATTAGTGATACACAAAATTAATTCAATTCTTTTTTCTGACAAACAGAGGCAAACCAAACTTTTGGCTGCTCTTGGTTGGTGTTATTTGGCTGGGGGAGTGTGGTAACTTTTACTTTCTTCTTTTTTTAAGCCCTTGCAGTGGTTCAATGGGTGAAATTTATGTAGCAGTGTAGAAAATGATGCAATTTTACCCAAATGATTTATCTTTGTTCTCTGTGGGCATCTCTAAAAGTCTAGGTGGATGAGAATCTAATACTTTGCCTAGATTTCTATGTTGAGCCTACAGACAAACCCCTTCCATTTCACTATTTCATCCAGCTTCTCACACTATCCGACGTTCACCAGCCATGATCTACAGTTAGATGACAGAGAGCAATTAAATTCAAGGCTGCCTGCATCTACCCAGTCTACAGCTACTGAATGTCTCACACTCTGTGTGGATTTGTGGCAGGGCATGAGCAAGCATGGAATGTGACTCATCTTCTCACAGTCCTAGGGCAACAACCAGATAAAAGACAGTCCCTTCCTGATGTCTCACTGATGCTGTGAATCTCCTCCAAAGCAGGGTGCCCACACCAGCACCTGTACCTGCATCAGCAGGTGCTGTGATGCATCCCTTGCACACACAGGGCTAAGGGAAAAAACAGCTGACCTTCAGCACTTATCACACAACCTAACACCATCTCCATCCATTCCCACTTTGAGTGCCTCCAACCACCTGTGAGCTGCACTGCATGGAGACCCAGGAATACTACAGGGCCAAGGGCAGGAGGACTTTGGCCCCAGCAAATTTACAAGTTGCCCCCTCCCTGGCACACAGCATGTAGTGTGGAGTTTCCTTCCCCTTGCAGAATTGTGCCCTGGCATCTCAGCTTTGGTTTTCAAAGGGAGACGTCCAATCCTTTCTTTTGCAAACAGCTCCTTGCAAATATGGGAGGAGGTGTCCCTCAGAGCTGCAAATACTGCCAACCAGCTGTGGGGAATATACAAGGCCATGGTGGTAGGGTTTGTCATGCTTCCAGCACAGAAATTAACTCGTCATTTATTTTACCAGTCAACTAATATTTTGACTTTTGTGTCTCAGCTTCCTTTTCCATTTATTTCCTGGAAGTTTAACTGCATTCCAAGGTGTGTTCCCTGGGCCTTAAGGCACCCTAATTTCTCACCAGGTGTTAGTTCTGCCCTCTAGTGCTGTGTGTGACAGAGGGACCGGTGGTTGTGTCACACAGCCATGGCTGCTGTTCAAAAGCTGATTGGTCAAATGCTAAACAGCCAAAAATCTTAAAAGTTAACTAAAATGACTTGACATTTTTGGTGCCTCCTGGGAGTGGGCTACCAGTCTATTTGTAATCATTTAAACAGCAAACCTCTTAAATATAGTCTGCTGAAAACCCAGCATTTTACAGCACTAACCAGTTCAACCAAAATCTATTTATTGCACATTTAAGTGGCTCAGCCTGTGGTTCTGATCCACCCCACAGGTTACTGGCTGCTGGGGGTGTGACCAAATGCCTCATTGAGCAAAGGCAACCAAGAAAGTTCTTCACCTCAGTGCCTGGAATTCAAGGTCCCAGTGGAAGGAACAGCTGATCCAAAGGGAGCACAGGGCTATGCTGAAGTAGGAGGTTTTTATGTCAGACTGTCACAGTAACCAGACATGGTGTAGTCATGAAATGTAAGTGAGTTTTGGCCTGGACACTTTGCAGTTTGCAAACCTTATGCAAGACTGGTGATAGTGCTTTGTGCTAAACCAGTAGTATTTTTAAGTAGAGTTTTATGAAGACTCTAAAGTGCTGTGTTTTCCTAATTCCACTTGAGGAAAATGACATTGCTCAAACATGCTGTAGCAGTTAGGATAAAGCTGTCATGTTTCCTAACCCAGCAGAACTGACTACAGGGTGTTGAAAGCAGGGCTGTTGATATCAATATTTGAAACGTCTTTTCCCTCCTTGCATGAGTCAAGCATGCCATTACTAAGGTCACCATAGCTTTTTGGTAAGACAATAAAGAATAGGAAAATGGGAGATGCTGAAGAAGCTTTGAATCTTTCTTGTCATGGCTGCTCATTCATACTAGGGAAGAAAATAACCTTGCACCCTCCCCATCTTCCTTTTTTCGACACACCACACTTTCAGGTCAGACCTCTTTCACACCTCTCCATGATCTTTCTTGAGGAGCATGGAACTGAACTTTTGGGAGCAGAAGGCTTCTGAGTGATAGGTAAAGATCATTGGAAGAATTAGTATAACAGAGAGTAGATCAGAAAAGCTCATGCAGATGCAGATGTTTCCAAGCTACTGTGAGAGTTTGGGGAATTGAAGCATGGAGAAGAGGATAGAAGGAAAATTATCAAGCTCTTTCTCTCTTAGGCTAGGGAAGCCTAATTTCTGTCTTAATTCCCCCACATCCATCTTTTCAGAATATATGTGTATCAGATTCCTCTCAATCTCTTCTCCTGCATCTTTTTGCATCTTTCCGCATCTTTCCTCAACAGTTCAGCTTCTGAGTCTCATTCTGACACTCAGCTCTTCTGGAGTGGGATGTGTGGGTGTCTGTCGGGTGTGTCAAATACCCAAGCAACTTATATTAGCAGACATAACTGCCATCAGTTTTTCAGTAGTTAGGATTCACTTTGGGAGCATCACCTTGCATCTTCTCCCTTTCTTAGCACCCTTCTGTTTGTGTCAAGAAAATGGATACACAACATTCAAATCACGTTCACACTACCTGCCAAACACCATCCAGAACACCTAAAGTTCACAACACTTCCAACATTGCAAGTCCAGTCATCAAGAGCTGACTAACAATTGAACAAGTGCTAAGGCAAACCCCACAACCCCCTAATGGTGATGGGAGTTGGGCAATAACGTCATTTGTGTACCAAAGTACGGTCTTAACAGTCTATGAGTTACTGTCAGCCCTTTGGACTGGTCAGCTCTTGCAAATGGGTTTGAGTTGAATAATGTAAGGGACTGTAATTGGTGTGCCCACAAATGCCAGGCTACTAACATTGCAACCATTGATTTTTATTACCCACTACAAAAATAGTAGTGGATTATTTTTTGCTTAAAAAAACCCTAAAAATATAAATATGTTGTTACACTAAATTTAAATGGACACCAAAGCATGCTCTTTTAGCAGTGGAAGTAGCCAGGATATTTTAGATATTAAAATATTTATTTAGAAAAAAAAAACAAAACCTATTATCCCTCATTTGGTTAAAAAAAAAAAAGAAAGAAAAAAAGAAGAAATGTCAACACTGTGTGTCCTCAAAGAACTGATCATTTAAACTCCATAAGTATAAGGAAATTTGTAATAACTCTGTATTCCTAGGCCAGTCCAGGGGTTGAATATTCCTATTGAGAAGATGAGTAATTCTTTTTAGCATATTAATCATATATTTCATTTGCAAACAAAATGGAACTCTGCCCTGAAGTCTGGAACATCTGCAAATTGTAATTGTACAAAGAAGCTGGGAGAAGGGAATCGAAACAGAAGCTTTTTGTGCGTGCATGCATGCACGCACGCACACCCACACGTGTGGGTGGGTGTGCTCATATGGGTGTAGGAGAAGAAGGGAGGGGGAGAAGAAAAAGATAAATACTTTCCCTGATTCTTTACTTCTGCAGCTCAGGAACTGGCAACAGGTGATTTTCAGGCATGGATCTAATGTTGCAGACTTCATCATATGCTGATACTGTCAACATTACATATGTGGCTAAGGTTTTCCACTTGGAGAAAGTCTGTATTTTTTCTGTGTGCCTTGTGAGCATGTGATATGTTTCATTAAGCATATGAAAAAGATGCTCTAAAGAATGAAATTAAGTTAGATTTAAAGTTCAACACTTGAAAAAAAAAAAAAGAGAAGTCTATGGGATAGGAAGGTTAAACAGCAAGCTATTTAATAAATAAATAAATAAATGCAATATTTTGATAAATAAACCAGTATTTAATTACACAATAAATGTTTAATTTCAGTAGCTGAGGTATTGCTGACCAAGTTACTTCACGATAAGTCAATTTAAAATCAGCAACTTACTGACCAACACATAATGCCTGAAATAAGTCCTGTCTCAATCTTGTTTGGTCTTCAGTCATAGCATATTTATCCATCCATCTTTTCTTTTTATTTGCCTGGGTTTTTTTTGGTCTCTTTCAGTCTATTTGTTGCCTTTGCAGAGCAGAACCAGTACTTACTACTAAGACAAGTAGTCTTATGGGAGGAGAGATGAGAGAGAACTTTGCATTTGAATGCCAAGTACAAATATTCTGTGCCTTTGTGTGCAACAGAGAGAAGCTAATGAAAATTCAATTTTTTTCTGTGTTTCAACCTTTTACTGGTCAGAGTTGTATCACAATAGCCACTTTAGCTTCTCATCCAAGTCACAGAATCAATGCTTCTCTGGTTATGCGTTCATCACTCAGTGGAAACACTTCCATCTAGGTAGATTGTGTACCAGGAGCCTTCTAATTTTGGCTTTGCATTTGAAACCTGGGGGGAAAGAAATCCTGACATTTACCAAAATTGAATATGGCTCACGAACTACAACAAAGCTAAATCCAACCTCCCAAAGTAGGTAACACATTGATTACTCTTCCTTCCATAGAGACACAGAATACATGGTGTGGCTAATCAGGTACTAAACGTGACACATCTATCTCACAGGCTCTAAGAGATGGTTGCAAAGAGAACATGTTATGGCTCACGTTATAGAGATCTTGGAAACTCACTGACATATTTAAAAGAAGATGGGAGGGAGTTCAATGTAAATAAAGTAGGACAGCTCCAATTTTTGGGGCAGAGAGAGAAATAACAGAGTTAGAGCAATGGAAAGACAATTCTACATCACATGAAAGGGATAAAAAATGCTATAAGAGACACAGTAGCAAAAATATACAGAAAACTAAAAGGGTAAGAAATTCTAGAATAGAGAAGAACCACTTACTCTGAAGAAATAGCCAAACTTCGGTGTTTTGCTGGATTGTTCCTTCAAATCTTTTTCAAGTCATGTACCACATATACTTAGGCCATCAAAAATCAGACTGTGATAGCCCTCAGCAGAGTTATATACCTGCTAAAGAAAGCAAATTTTGCAGCTTTAATTTCAGACCTAAGAATTTTAGGAGTGTCCCTCCAACCAAAATCTCTAAAGATCTCTGAATTTCAAGTTAACTTGGCCCTCTAGAAGACACATATATGCAGAATTACATGAGTGTGCAGCATTTAGAAGTTTGAGAATACCTGGTCTTCAAAGGTCCACCTGCTGCTGCCATTTGCTTAGGCAGGGCTAATTCTTGGTTAAATATTGGCACAACTTCAAATAATTAATTACAGATACATAGCTATTTATAGTCCTGATAGATTCCAGCACTCCAAAGCAGCTCTCACACTGAAGGACAGGTATAGGCAGAATTATCTTTACTCTTTGTCAGCTTCGCTTTCTCCTCGTAAATCTTTCCCATGATAAGTATTTCCATCTGCCTGCTTCATGCTGGTTTCCACCCTTGCCCTCCATTCTCTTTTTTGTTTCCTTAAGTTGCTACCTCTCCTTCCCTAACTCTCTGTTCTCATAGTTTTTATTCATATTAACTGACCACTTTCTTCTTCTTCTGTCCTACCCTAGACTACAGCAAATAAAACAAAACATGAAGTGAACAAGATGAGTGATTTCACCTGCAGTAAGCTTATTGCACATCTTACGTTATTTGGTACATGAAACGTTAGCATAGTGCTGGGGCTGGGCTTGAGAAACAGTAATTTTTATTTGGAAAAGAGAAAGCACCTTTCTAGCATACATGGTTTCTGAGAAAACATCTGAGCATACCCTGAAGCCTAAGAAACCAAACACAAATAAAAGGAACCTTAAATTGATTATTTTTAAGCCAGAAGGCAAATAAAAAGGAACTCCAAATTGATTATTTTAAAGCCACCCTCATCACGTATGATTTTGGAACACTTAGTGCTGGCAACCGTGCAGCACAAATCAAGCAGAGGATTTGCCAAAAATCAGTCTGAGTTTTCTCCATGCATTTGCTTCCTCTTCTACTCTTACCTTAAATCTTAGTGCAGGATTTTTTAGGACTGGCTATTAAAATCTATTGCCTGCAAAACAGCAGCGTATATCCTGAAAATTGGTGAAAAGAAGTGGTGATTGAAATAAGGAATAGAAGAATTTTGTGACTGTTGTGCTTCCTCCTCTCCGAGTCTGGCTCTGAAAACAATGTACTCTTCTGCCTCATTTCTATGGCTGGTCCCCCAGTCCACCTTTCCTCTTGTGATCACATAGACCATATAATGGTGAAAAAGATTGGCAGTGTGACAACGGTCACACTGTGGTGTGCTCACAAAATGGTGAGCATTATTTGTGCTCAGGTTCCCAGGAATGAAAAGGGAACATGCTAAGCCACAGCATCATCTATCTTCACCTTAGTGTGAGGGGTATTGCTTAGCTTTGTTTTTAACAGCCTCAATGATGCCTCAGTAAACAGCTCAGCTTACATAAAAAACTTCTCCAAACATGACCAGATCTTTGTGATGGTTGAAAAAATGTTTAACTCTCATCAGCCTTTGTATTTTCTATATTGTTTTGTTATGAGAGGAAGCAGAACCATCAAAAAATTACAAACCTGTGATGATGTTCCCAGTTCTCAGTTGTTTCTTTCTGTTTGTGTAGACAAGCTGTTTGGCACCCTGGTCATACTGGAAATACCCCAAGGCATGGGCCTATCTGTGCAGCTGCTGTCTTGTTTTTCAATCCTTTCCAGGCATGAATTTATCTATTCCACTCTGATCTGACCTAAAGCTCAGAAATCAGAAACTGTGGAACTCATAAGGGAAATAGCATACAAAGAAGAAAACCAGCTATTTACAATTATGGCGACTGGGGTTTTTCCAAGAAGTTCTTATTTTTTGTATTCCTCTGCCCATGGTGTTTCAGTTCCTGCGGTGGATAGTTTGATGGATCTGAATTGGAACGACATGCAACACTGAGAGGGCAGAAACAAATGCAGAAACCTTGGCAGTGCTGCTGTTGGCTGCCTGCTGGGGTCGAGCATATGGAGGCTAATGGGCAGTGTAGCTCAGGACATGGCAAGTTCGGGCTTGACTGCTGAGAGCAAGCCATGGAAGTGGTTCAGCAGTTCCTGTCCAAGGAACGAGGGTTTTGTGGGGTTTTGAGGCACCATGGCTGTGTGTGGTGCCATTTGATTGAGGCCCCATGATGGCGTGAGGAGGACAAAAGTCTCTAAAGCCTCAGCAGTGCCAGATCACAGGATCAGGTTCACTTTCCAGAAATGCATCAAGCTCTTTCTGCACGTTAATGCCACCCTGTTCCTCCTCTATGTGCAGGCACATGTATCTCCTTCCTGAACATTCTTGCCATTTCTAAGTTTTCATATTGCTGAGTAAATGGGAATAAAACAGACTCTCAACTTACCCTGCTTCTTTCCTGAGCTGCACAGGAATATAAGGTACTTAAAATCTGCACTAATATCTAAGGCTGAATGGTGCATTTAAAAGCTGGCAGAAAGTGTCCTCTGAAGCAGCACCTTTTTGAGAGTCAAAGGGTCTCTCAGAGATAGAGCCAAGCTGTTAGAAAAATTCCTAACTGTAATGCTCATTTGTCCAGTTCATAAATCTGCCTCCCTATTCTTCTCAGTGCCAAAAGTTATCTAGCCAGACATCCAGCTTTTATAAGACAGTCTAACAAGCTGTCTGGCTCAATTAGTTGTTCTCTGATGGTGCTCCAGGTTTTCAGTCAGCAGACCACTTTGTAAGTAAAATATCTACTTGCAGACCCAGTTCCCTTCCAGTACTCGTAGCTTAACCTAGTGTTATAGTTCTTAAATGTTTTTTTCAATGAACCACAAAAAAAAAAAAANGCCCATCCACACACCACAGTTTCAGCTCCTCAGTCCCTCAGCCTCTTTTTTTCTTGGTCTTCTTCACAGTAAATGGTGGAAGCAATATTTTCTATGGTCTGGTTGTGCAGAACACAATGTGAAAAAGAAAAAGCTACATGCTTGGTTATGACTGAGAAATTCTGAGTACAAAAGTACTATTTGGGATTTCATCAGCCTGAGCTCACTCTGTTCTTGGATAATCCTGTAGCAGACTGTTCTATATGACCACAGATGTAAATGGCCACACAGAAGCTGGACTCTATTACCAGGCTAGGCTCTATAGCCAGGTTATATGTAATTTCTGTTTCCATTATAACTTCTAGTACAAAGCTGATACAGCTCAGTAAACAGAAGCAGTCCTTATAAAAGCACAGTTAGGACTTTTCATCAATAAAGAGTAAAATAACTACTAGAATTACAGACTTGATGTGATGCCTCTTTCTAATAAACACACTTAAGAAAGTAATATTTTTTACTAGCTACCCAATTAACATAATCTTTCAAGTTTTACCTTTGTCAGCATACATACTGAGAGATTCACTTTCTCTCCAGGCAGACAAGGGGCAGAGGTGTTTTCATCTTCCTCTGTTTCTGCTGTTCACCACTAATGATTTCAGGAGCATTCCCTCCAATGGTCGCAAGAACCTGTCTGCTCTGGTGATCCCTCACTAGTGAAGTTGGCATAAGTAAGGCAGCCACACAGGCAAAGCTTTAAGGTACAAAATCCAACCAGAAACCTGAAAAACTTTCATAATGAGTTTCATAATGAATCATTCCCCATCATTTCATGCATAGTTTCCTTTTTTTTTTTTTTAAACATAGGCTATGCAAAGCTTATTCAAATATATTCTATCCTCTGACTGAAAGTTGACAGTGATAAAATTTTCAGTCATGCAAAACACAAAGAAAAAGGTGTACATAGAGTAGGAATGCAGTGTTATTAGAGCACTTATGTGTTCAAGATTTACTACATTTCAGCAAGCAAATTCAGCAAAACCATGTAGATTAATTTTTGTCTGGTTTTAGTTTTTGGATTTTGAACAACCTTTAGCAATACAAAATGAATCCAAATAAGATGCTACTTCTGTATAGTACATCATTAACTTAATTCTGTACAAATTTTTCAACTAAAGGCTTAAAGTATAAGGCAACAATTTATCATCCTGTATGAAGAAAATACCAGAGAAGAAAAGCTATTTTTAAACTTGTTGCATTGACTTCAACACATTCTAGTGCAGACCTTATTTTCATAAACTTTTCAAGTTTATATGCTATTTATATGCGAGATAATCAGCAGGATTATGTGGAAGGATGTTGGAACTGTAACACACATAGTAGAACCATTCTCAAAATACTAGTCATTATTTTCAATTATGTTTTCTATTTGATTGTGAGAAGCCAATCTTGTTGATCCAGCAATATACACTTAGCTTTGCAGCCACTGTTGCTGCTTAGTAATGTCTTGGGAAACCCTATGCATTTGAATCTCCATGCAAATAATCTAAAAGGAGCCAACGTTAACACTTGGGCTGAATTAAAAAATAGAAAAATACACGAAGAAAGTTGTTTAAGGACAAAGTTGTCTCCAGCTAAAATTAAGCACTGATTCACAGTGACATTATGAAAACACTAAACTGTACATTAAAATTCCTAGACATTGTTGCTATTCAAAACAGGCCAATGCAAACATTTGTTACTTCTCTGAGAGGGAATTTGTAAGTTAGGAAAATGATGTCAGTACAAAAGAATTCAAAACTAATTTTATCTTATGCCAATCAGATAAAAGTGAGTTGAAGTACTGAGGTACTAAATAAATATTTGACAGCACCATTCCATAGTATAATTTATTTCACATATGCACTAAATTAAAAGGCAAGATTTCCTAAACTGCAAGCAATTTCCAGGCAAACCACTAGACAGGATGATGGTGATTGCTGCCATTGCGCCATGGCACAGCACCTTCTTACCCATGCAAAGGTCACCAGAGTTTTGAGCAAATAATAAAACCACAAGGCAGAGAGCATGGCACAGTAGGTTCAGTTTTGTCACACTTGTGACAGGAAATTTAATTTTATACCACTGAGCATTTCTGCTTATGAGGATGAGGAAACAGTGCTGAATGCCTGACCTTGTATTTGTGTCAGTAGGGCTATTGCTATTGATAAAGAGTTCAGAATTTTGCCTAGCAATGGACATTGCTGGGAAAATTCATTCCAGCATGATAGGGCTGTTGTTAAGATCCTGTTTTAAATTTTTGATGCGTCTCAACAAGGCAGTGCATGGAAATGTGTTATTCATGCAATGACCAGTTCTCATGGGCACATAATGGCATAGGGGGAGACACAAGAGATGTGCAAGAACTATTAGATGGGATGTACAAACAGACCCAGAATTTAGAAATACTTTCAGAGTATATACCAAGATACAGTGTGTGCCATTTCTTGTGTGGCAAAATGGAAGTTGCAGAGGTGTTACACATTTAGGTCCCCACAGTTTTGGCATGGTTGGTTTATTCTGTGATTCCTTCCAAAGCAGATTTTCTATGAAAAGTTTGGTGATCTTTGATACAAGCAAAGAAGAAAGAGTCTCATATCATTGCAAGGGTATAGAGCTGCATTCCTAATACTGTAATTATGGATAGACAATCAGCCTGATTTAGACCTTGCTGAAACACTAGGCTCAAAGTTAGAACTGAAATTCCCTGAAATTAAGAGATTTTTATGTAGGACTTATTTTAAATCCCCTGTAGAGACAATAAATAGCTGCAAAGTTCAGCTGGTTTATATCCCAGAGGACTTAACAAGGGCAAGGTTCATAACTAATTATGGGGAAATATAGGTAACGCTTAAAAAATGCAAGTCTAAACTATATGTAATATCATATGGTTTATAATATCATGTGCTTTTAAAATTGCTGTACACCTTACAACAATATTTTGGATATCAAATGCAAAACAAAAGGTATTCAATACTAGTTTCACTTAGAAAACAATCATCATAAAATCTGTGCTTTTTTTGCCCTTTACAGAAAAAGGAGAGCTGTAGACATCTGTTGTCAAAAAAATCAAAAGAAGTGAAATGCAAATGAAAACCCAATTTATACCATGAGATTAAATTCAGAATGACAATTTTCTCTCTCTCTCTCTTTTTTTATAGTATATTTTATGGTTTTTGCTTCATTTTCTCTCATAACTTAGAGAAGCCAGGAATATCTACCAATTATCCTACAAATCATGAAACCTTAACTAACATGTCTTTATCATGCTTTAACTATTAAAAGAAAAGTAAATACAGACAGCATTGAAGATTTTACTTATTTAAGTAAGCAAGCAAAAAAGTAAGTTCAGTCTCGATATAACAATTTACATGTGACTATACATGCTCTCCTCTTCTTGACATACTTTCTGTCATGTATGCAGGGTCCTTTTTCTAGAGAGTGCTAATACAGAAACATGCATTTGTTGTGAAGCTTCCCTAATCCAATGCCGGGTCTGTATGGCACTTTGGCATTGTTCTGGGTGAAGAGCATTACATGCATGTAAGCTGTATCATTAAAAAAACAATTTGGGAGACTAGAAAGTGTGAAAGCGAGAAAGAAATTGGTGGTTCTGAAAGAAAATAGTGGTGCTAGGAAGTCAACATTTTGTCTTCCTAGGCTTGCAGTGTGACATAATCACCAGTCTGAAGTAGCTGTTCACTTTGTTTATCATTGTAAAATAAACTCTGAGTGCTTGTTATGTTCAGTTGCACTTCAGAATTGACTACAAATTAAGTCTGTGGAAACACCACCAACAAACCACTTTCTAAAAATGTGCAGGAGGAGTCAGAAGGTTGATTCATAAGTCAGTATTTACTCAGTTACTTACTACTAGCCTGATTTCCAGACTTCAGAGGTCTTGATATCTTCTTTTGTAATTTTACCTGTTTTAAAACTTCTAGCCTAAATGTCCATGCACCATTGCTATACATGCAATCTTATGGGAAAGTACATCTGTTCCCAAACTGGACACAGATTGAATACAACTGTTTGGTTTGTAGAAGCTGAAAGAGTTATTTGACTCACAGGTTTAGGTAATTCGATGTATAATTTGTAGCAGATGTTTGGACTGTCTGTATTGCTTCAAACTACAGGGAAAATAACAACTATTAAATTTAATAGCATCTCTGAGAATGCGAATGCCTGGTAAAAATTGTGACATACCGAATGAGAGTTGTTTTAGCGACACTTTAATTAAACAGTTACTGTGAATGTGAAATCATGAGCACCTAAATTGGTGAAATTCAATGACAATATATTATAGCTACATATACCTCTGGCCACACCTGGAGTGAGCTGATATATTCTGGTATCTGACTACACTAAGTGCCACACAAGAGCTAACTTTTTCTTTGGTTACTACAAAATTGACAGACAACACCTTGTTTTTGACAGAAAATAACTTCAATAAAGAATATAAAGTATTGTCACCACAATACCTCACTGTTTTCAATGTAATATTACTGAAAAATACATTTTTGGAAGGTGAAAAATTTTACCATGGGATCTAAAGGCAATTGCATCTGTCTTCTTTCTCTGATCTTTAAGTACATTGACTTCCAGCTTTTCCTTCATTGTTCACTTCTGTCATGACCCCAGTGCTGTGCTGGGTAGTCCATCAAACTGTACTAGTTTCTCTTCTGGCCTTTTTCTGAGCACAGGCTTCACTTCCTGCTCATCTACATGGTACCTGGAGAATTGGTTCGTTTTGAAATGAGGTTGGTTTATCACCCCGTGTTGTATATGTCACTCTAAACAGTGCAAGCACATACGTTGGTTTGGCTTATCTGTGTCTTTCAAATCCTCTGTGTTATGCTCCTGTAAATTTTACCACAGAACCTTTGCAATAGGCACATTCCCCCCACCTGAAGCATAATTCTCTACAAATATGCTCACGCAAATACCTTGCTTCTTTTTCTAGTTTGTTTCTGTAGCTTGGCCATTCTTGTTGCCAAATGTCATTTTCATCTGGAAAGGGTAAAAAGACAAGCAAAAAAATCCAAATATGTGTACAAAATTTAAAAATTGATAAGGTAATTGGAACTGATGCTTGTTTGTTAGTGATCTCAGATTTGCAACAAGGGTGTGAAATTTAGATTCTCAGACTTTTGCTCAGCTGAGGAAAATCACATGGTGGGCGCAAAAGGATTGCTAAGAAAAATTGTTAAGGCTGTCAATGCCTCACTCCTGCCTCACTGAACAAGGAACCTGTCTGTCTCCATTCACTACAAAGGGAACACAAACACCATGTTTGTAGAACCAGTACATGCAACACCTGTACTTCTATGGCATCCATTACACAAAGGCTGCAGCTCATCCAGGAATATGTGCAGCTCTAGACTATCCCTACCTTTTCTGAGAAGAAACATCCTTTGATTCATTCATCTTCAGGACAGCTGGAATCTTCAGGCTGTATGGCCAGGTCAACAAAGAGGTAAGTGGAAGAGGTAAAGCCAGAACAAAGTGGCATCCCATCGTCTGGGTCACAGCTCTCTTGTTCTGGGAGTCAGCAAGGCAAAGCATCAGCCAGCAAATAAGAAGGCCAACTGCATCCTGGGCTATATTAACAGGAACACATCCAGTAATTTCAGAAAAGTTATCATCTCCCTCTGATGAGCACTTATTACAACAGATCTGGAATACTGCACAAGGTTTTTGTTCCCCAGTATAAGATAAATTGGAGTAAGCTCAGTGAAAAGCCACCAAAATTGTAAGAGAGTTGGAGTGCTTGTCCTGTGGGAAAAGGCTGAGGGACTACAGCTTGTTAAGCCTGAAGGAGAGAAGAATTTGGACCTCATAAAAGACTGCCAATACCTGTTGGGAGGTTGTTGAGAAGATAGACACAGGCTCTTCACTCCACGGTACAGGATGGAAGCACAAGGGACAACAGTTACAAGACAAAAAGCAGGCTTTTACCAGATATTAGGAAACCCTTTTTCTCTATTAGGATAATCAGGGAATGGAACATGTTACTTAGAAAGACTGTGTCGTCTCCATCATTGGAGGTTTTAAAGACCAAAGTGGCTAAAGTCCGAAGCCACTTGCTCTGATCTTTCCAGCCAACCTTACTCTGAGCAGCAAGTCAGACAGGATGACTGCCTGAGATCCCCTTCAAGCTAAATTACTCTGTGATTCTGTAATACTAAATGATTAAGTGTGCTGTTCAGAAAAACAGCTGCTGGAAAAGGCAACTTTAGTTACCTCTTATGTGTTGATTTTGCCCTGTCTGACATTCTGCACTCAGAAGAATGCTGGGTTGCACTCTGAAAAATTTTAAGGCCAATGCAAAACCATGCCTCTCTTCCCAATTGATAAGCTCTATAGAGCTGACTCTTGGGAAATGTTGAGACTTCTGGTGCTTCCACTTGACTTTTTTTCTTTCAGCACCCTATCTCCCAATCCATCCCTCAACCCTGTTCTGCTGCTGTAGTCTGTAAATGCCAGGAATACCACAGGAGGATGATCATGGATAATTCCAGTGCAACCACATAAAATCAGAGGGAAAACATCAGGAAGAAATAATAATACTGCAGAATGCTATAAAACAAGTATTTTCAAGCCAAGTAATTTAATTGGTATGTAAAAAGTGTTTTTTCTACCTTCCTTGCATAAAATGAGCTTGTTTGCCGCCACTTTAGGATTGATACTTTTTCTGAGAATAGAAGATTACACTACACAAAGTTACACTATACATTATTGGTATTAATAGCTTAGCATCAAATTCACACTTTTAACACACTTTTAACTTTCTGCCTGAAATCTGCTATTGCTTCACCCCACTGCCACCACTCCTCTGTAAAACATCTGTTTTTCATCCATCCTCACTCCCCTCCAAATTCTAACTCTTCTCCCTGCAGTTTCAGAGATCCTAAGCCTGCTCATTTTCTGTGTGCTTCCTGCCTTCCTTGTTAACCAGACTGTGACTGACAGGAAGTGAAAACAAGTAAGGTCAATCAATCTGCTGCAGAAAATACATGCACAACAGATGCAACAAATGCACAGGTGTCGTAATAATCCTATAGATGAACAACACAGGAGGTAAGGCATGCTCCAGCAAGTGACCTTAAATAACACATTAATTGGCATAAGAAAGGAGACATTGAAGTGAATGTGGAACCTGGCATCCAACACCTGTGTTGTCTCTAGATGTCACTTACGTTTTCACTAGAGGCAAGTGATGTTCAGGCTCTACAAGGAACAACTTGGGGAACATCTGTTTGCCTCCTCCCAGGAATGGGACATCACACCTTTGTCACATGGGACCAACAGCAATTATTCAAGGGATCAGGGCCTCTCCACACACAAGGTAAATGCCTTTATACCACTTAGCACTGGATGTAAAATGTTCATGGACTTCCAAGGAAATCCTAAACCATGCCAAACCTTGACCCACTGATGTCGGTGCCATTTTCCCAATGGACTTACTGAAATTGGGACCTTTCCCCTACAGTAATTAAAGTAATTGTTCCATTCTGTATCTCTGACACTTTTTTCTCTATATGAGGTACGAGGTGGGTGTTATTTGATGTAATTCTGGAAAAATCTCTATTCCTGCAAAGTGCTCGTCCTCCAGAAAATTAAAACAGCATAATGCTTTTCTATTTTCCAAATAAAGTACAATCAAAAGAAAAAAAAAAGGTGAATTACAGAGTATGAATTCCTGAACTAGTTTCATGAATGCCTGTAGAATTAGAATGCAGATTAATTTAATTCTGTAACTGTTGAGGAAAGAAACTGATAAATTTTGTATTTTTTTGGTTTGCCTTTATTTTTCTGGTAATGACGGGACACAAAAATATATTCCGTATGGATCCATATACTGTCTAAATAACATATTCGATTTGAAGTACGTGTGATTGACTCTTCATAATTTATTATTCTCTTCACAAATGTACTTATTACAACAGATAGTTGCAGCAGTGCCATTAGGATTTTGTCATCATTTCATGTAAACCAAATGGAAAGATATTTTTATATCTAATGTGTCTAATATTTAAGAGATATTTCCTGAATAAAAAGGTAGAAATTATGGAAATTCTTTAGAAATATGGTCTTGGTCTTGTTTTTGCATGTTCTTCTATGTTACTGCACACTTTTTTGGATATGTTACAAAATTTCCAATCAACCATTAGTAATAGGTTTAGCAGTTTTTTCAACCTCCCTCAAAATCCTTGTTCTCATTTTTATTCCACAGAAGGCAATTTAGGGATCCATCTGCAAACATTTGCTATCCAAAGCAGTGTTTGCTACCATTAATAGTCCTTGTGAAATCAAAGTAGAAAGTACTTTAACTAGTAAGGGGAGTCTGGAGGACGGGAGATGAGGTTGCAAATGTTCATTTAATTTTGAGAAATCATTTGGGCAGGCCATGTTTCACACTGGAAGGGTAAACCATGTTCAGTAACACCTTCCTTCTAGTTCTAACACTGCCTCTGCCCAGTTGTATGACATTGAATAGGGGTCATATCAGTCCATGCTTCAGTTTATCTTGATTTAGAATAGAAACAAAAAAACTCTTCCTGGGCATTTGGGAACAAAATGCTCCATCAGATAATTTGATAACTAACAGTGCCAACGACAGCAGTACACTGAAGTTTTCAGTGGAAATGTACCCTTCTGAAAATCCATGAAAAGGAAAAATTACAAAAAATCTTATCCTACCCATCATTTCTGTACGGACATCACGTTTGTGACTTCCACTGCTTCTGTATCCAGAGGCCCCACCCAGGGGTCCATTACACTGAACACTAAATATCCTGACAGCATTAATATTTATGCTTCACTTCGTACATATAATTGTGTTTGTATGTTGAGGTATCTAATTCCAGGCTCCCTATACAGTCAATAGGGAGCACTGGATTCTTTACTTTTAACAGGTCATTATAAGGATAGCATGTTCTTCTAGCCTAAGCAGCTAATTTAGATGCTTAAAACTCAGCTGTGTCCAAAACTGCGCATTGAAGCAACTGAATGCCAACAAAAGAAAAACTTCAGGCATGAAGTTCGAAGTGGTAATTTGGGAAGGAACCATTATCAAAAGGAGCAACGACTATATGAATCAGGTATCTCTGCTGCCTCTTCATCTGTGTTCTGTATTGTGCTCCAACCTTTTCTTGGTGAGCCAGATGAGAAGGACCAGTCTAATCCAGAGCCCAGGGTTTCACAATGTCTGCTTTTTCAAAGAATCAAGAACATTTTTCAAATTTAAGAAATCACAAATAAAAAATATATGATAATGGAAATGGCAGAGGCATGAAATATCTCTTCTGTTAAAGCAAGAGAATGTTTTCAAAGTTTAGAGAAAACAGACATCCTGCCAAGGCATTTGACCACAATAATTTTCATTCTTCATTTAAAATTCTAGTATTTTTCTAGAAGTATTTTTCTTCTCCTTTTCTTTTATCCAATAAAATGCATTCAGGTTTCATCCTGAGACAAAAAAGATGCAAGTATTTTTAGTTTAGGTGACCAAAAACTAACTATATTAAAAGGCTTTTATTTCACAGGTGCAAATTAACATTATTGGAAAATTCCAAGATATGATTTACAGCATAGAATGGGTTTATCAAACATAATTTTCAAATGGCAGAATTGTTGGAAGCTCTAATACACATAACCTAAATTAACATTTTAGGTCTGCTAAATTTTCTAAATAATTTGAGTGCAACAAGTTGAGATTTTTTTTCAGGCACTTTTATGTAAATAAATATACATGTATTCCTCCAAAATACAAAGCTCAAGAAAAAAAGTCTTTGCAAAGCATCTTTAAGGGTTCATATTTGTATCTTTTAGTGATTGGCTTATAAACATCTATAAATTAAAAAGAAAAAAAAACCCAAAAAGCACTGCAGCACAGTGTATAAATTAAGGATTTTATTGTACTTTGCAAAAGGTATCCTATTCCATCACTGCTTCTGCCACCCTAATATATTCACATGACTGCAACAAATGGGAACTAATTCAAAGGAGCATTAAACAGTAAGTTTTATTGGCATTTACTATGACACAGACAGAACATTAGGACATGCAATAAAATACCACTCTTGTGAAGCTAAGTTTTATTTTTATTTGCAACCACACAAATCTTACTACAATGACTTTTTATACCTCTAATTTTGCTTCACTTTTTAAACATAGCTCCAAGCCAACTATGCTAGGCTACTGGGGAAACCATGTATGGTCAAACTGCTACCAGACGTCTGTACCCTGTGTCCTGTTGATAGAAGCAAAACATATGTACTATGTCCTTCTCTGGAACCAAAGTTAACTTTCCAAACTTTTATCAAACTAATTCTCCCAAGCAAATATTGCCTAAGGGAAAATGTGATAGAAATTTCCACACCTCTTACTTAAACTGGAAATTAAATTAAAAACACCTGAGCAGAGATCCTTCTGCATGGCAAATGAAAGCATGCTCTGAAATGCAATTTAAACATCCCATGTTAGAAGAAGTACATATTGAGAAAATTCTGGAGCTGGATATGGAGGAACCTCTATAACAGCCATCTGGTTTTGTGCTTCCTGAACTACATCAGTAGGTGAGGGTATTCAATCACACAGACACTTACAGGACTGGTGCTGTGGCTTATCAAAGTATCTCACAGAGATGATAATTGTCAAACTTTGCCAACTCATTACTATTATTTGACTGACTGTGGTAAAGTTCAAAGACTTTATCTGGTTTAATCTTTGTTCTTTGTTTGCATAAAGTAATTTTCTGCTGGAAAGATTCACTAACATGAAACTGAGTCTAAAAACACCACTTTGAATTTTTCTAAAATAATGAGAACACCAAAGAAGGACCAATGTTGGCCTATCAAAACTAGGAAAAATGGGTGTTATGGGAATGTCTTAAACACAAAGCTGTCACACATCATCTATCTGTGCCTGAAAATACTATCTAGTTGACATTCAGAAGACTTCCTGTAACTCCGGTAAGTAAGTGTAGGTTTCTCAGGACCCTGTCCAGCCATGTGCAGAAAATCCCCAACATTGGAGACACCACTGTCTCTCCGATCCCTGTTTTAGTGCACAGCCACTTGTATTGCTGCAAACCTTATGTCCAGATGGAGTTTCCCTTTTTGCAACATATGACCGTTATCTCTTAGTCTTTCACAGGCTATCTTCAAGGACAGTCTGGCCTCATCTTCTCTATAACTAGTAGAAGCTTGCAATTAGATCCCACCTGGATGTCTTGTCTAGATTAAATTAACACCTGGCCTCCACTTGCTTAGCATAGTCTGCAGCCCTCAAACACTATAGTGCCCTTACACTGGATTCTCTCCATTTTGATGATGAGGACCCAGTCCTGCTCACAGTACTTCAGATGCAGATTCATGGGTATTGAACAGATGGATACAATCACTTCTCTCAGCCTCCAAGCTACTCCCTTGCTAATGCAGTTTTTTGTTGCTGCCAGAGCTCACTTCTGATTCATGTTCAGTTCATTGTCCACCAGGGCCCTCAAGTCCTTTTCTACAGAACTGTCCCAACCTGTGCTTTTGCAGAGGGATACCTCATCATATATGCAGGACTCGGCATTTTCCTTTGCTGAGAGACCTGGGGTTCCCATCAGCATTTAAGGTTACCATTTTTGCAGCTTGCAAAAGTCCATCTGGATAGCTGCCCTGCCTGCCAGCAAGTTACACAAGTCTCACCATCCAGGAGTGAGGTAGCTGAGGATGCACTATGCCACTTTGTCAGTGTTGGGAGGAATGGGTGAAACATAGAAAACTGGCAAGGAGGGCTGTGAATCACTCAATTGACCTTGCAGCTGGGAATACCTCTTGATGAGCCTGTGTGAACAGCAGCCCAGTGATCCTCTAGCACAGATCAAGTCTAACAGTGTCCATGTCTCTGCTTGGGTACCTCTGCCCAGGTGTTCCATTGGGGATCCCCTAGTTAGTGAGCTAATGGAAATAAACTTACTCCCAAATTTAAAACTCTTAAATAAATTACCTTCTAGCTGTGACATTGTGGTTGTGCCAGATGTTGTACTATTTCAGCTCACACGTGTTCTTTGATTAAAATCTTCTTGAATTTTCAGGTGATACCACAATATAGGCAAAAAGGAGTCCAAAAAGTCAGTAGTGTGGTGCTATAACACCATTAGTTGGTCCAGACACAGAGGGTTGGATTTCTGTCTCTCATATCATAAATGAATACATAGGTGACAAATGTATGTCCTCCCTTTCTTGTGGAATGAAACAAGGGACTTTTTTTGTATAGTCTTTTTATACATAAAATACTGATTCAAAATTGTTTTGCAACAATTCACTCCTGACAGTTTTCAGTCAAATGAGAAATGATGTTAGGCAGAGGAGAGTCTACTCATCTGCCTCCTGTCTTCCATCTCTTGTAAAAACAAATCCAAATTTAGCTGATTATCCTGAATTCCTCATCATCGAAGATGGCTGATGTTTTGTAATGCCCCTTCTTTTTGCAAAATCAGATATTTTTTTTCCTTCAGGTTGCTGCAACTTGAACTGATTCTAGTTCCCTAGACTTCTTTCCTTTTACTGTAGTGATATGAAAATTTGCCACTATCCTTATAATACAGTCCAGAGATTTGCCATGCGAACT
>VZTR01018849.1:47749-61560 GCA_013400775.1 Chaetops frenatus
TCTGAATCCCAGCAGAAGGCTACACATTGACAGTACTTCAGCTGTTTTATCATTCGGAAGTCAGAATAACTCCATTAATTTAATGTAAGTTGTTATCAACTGGTAATTCTGGTAGTCTTTCTACTGAATTAGAAGTGCACATAAGTAGGATATGCTAAGTAGGACAAAACCAGATAAAATAGTGACACCAAAGAGTTCTCCCTCAAGCTAGTTTAGACAATAGCCACAATATCCACTTGCATTCTTTCTAATAATCTTTTTAGGAAGGCAATCCATATTTTCCATAGCTTTCTGCTTTTCCTCTTTTTTGTTTGTTTG
Source organism: Chaetops frenatus (assembly GCA_013400775.1). NCBI lineage: Eukaryota > Metazoa > Chordata > Aves > Passeriformes > Picathartidae > Chaetops > Chaetops frenatus. The sequence continues at coordinate 48,068 of VZTR01018849.1, forward strand.
ATTTTTTTGTTTGTTTGTTTTAACCCCTCCATGTGTTTTAGGACAATGCAAGAACTGTTAAAATTTCTCATCATACTTGACCTGTATATTTTGGGTGACTTGATGTGAATGTAATAGGGCTTGAGTCCAGCTGTTCCCCTGAGCTTTTACAAAACAACTTTCCCACTTGAACTTCTAATGCAGAGTGGGACATTCTCACTGTTTGTAAAGCTTCTGAGAAGGAAGATTGTAAACACAGAGTAACTTCTATATGGTGAAAATCAGATTTACTTTCTTAAAAATGCAGAGAAACATATACATGAGGTATTAAAAGTGTATAATGATGAACTTAAAATTGACTACATACTGATATTTCCTCTGTCAATTCCATTTTTTTTCAGGATCAAGAAATCACTTGCATGTCTCTCAAAACTTAAACTAATTGTTCTTGAGACTGAAGAAAAAATGGTTTGTAAATATCAAACCTTTTTCTCAACCTGATTTTTCAAAAAATGTACTGTACTGTGAAGGTCTTAAAATCTGTGTATATAGTGTGATTCTGCAAGACTGTGTGAAACCAAATGGATTGGTTTTATGATGAGATTAATTTGTAATTTGACTGCAGTCCCTGGTAATCATTATGTGGTGGAAGTTGCCTTAGATTCTATTTCAGTATGTCTCTGCAGAGTCTCAAAGTTACCTGAGTGGTCAAAGGAAAGTATCTTTCTCAGGTGTTTTGAACTTAGGCTTTTGCAACTTACTTTTGAGTTTTTGATACTTAATGAGGGATTTGTTATTTACCTGGTCAAGGAAAAATAAGCAGAGGATCTGCAAATGCTTAATTTTTGCAGTCTCAAATGACCTCCCTCTTATACATCCACCCCCAATCCCCTGAACCAAAACAGAACAAAACCCATCCAAACAAAACTACAGCAAGAATTTAAATCTTTACATGGATTAAAATAATTTGTTGAAAGGTAACGGAAATGCATCAATAGTTGATACAAGGGTACCTCAGCTGACAAACTCAACTACAGCCAATTTCTTGAGGGATTCTCCCTGGATTTTTGTCTTTGAGTTGGAGGAACCACTGCTAGAGGAGGACTGTAATTTTGCTCTTTTCTGGACTTTCACATTTATGGCTGTTTGGAACTGTGAACTCCTGCTGTGTAGCCCACAAGAAAATATCAATAATTGGTATCAGCACACTCAAAATATTTGCCTTATTTCATGTTATACTCTTCTTTTCCATTGTTTTCCTGTGTTCTCCTTGGTAGGCAGAAGGAAACAGTAAATTGGGTTTTCATTGGATTTGATTGCCATTGAGCTGGTTAACCAGTATGTTCTGTAAATTTAAATCAAGGAGACAAGGACACCATCAAATCTGCATGAATGTGAAACTCTACCAGTCTGTCAAGTTTGTCTGTCTTCAGAGGTTCAAATTGAGATCAGAGCTTCACAGAGAAAAGGCATTTCGATATCATAGCTTGATGTTACGTAGTAGTTATATAAATATTGAGGGGCAAAATGTCTAAGTGTGCTTGTAGATTATAGACTATTTTCAAAACTACTTCTGGAACAAAAGTATCAAGATTGTTTTACTTCTGCAGAAATTCAAGAAACATACATTTTGGCAAATACTGAATGTCCGGTTTCTCTTCTTAATCTCAACCTATTACCTTTCTAGAAACAGTATGAAAAAGATGTTTTGTAAATTCTACTATGATGCTATTTACTTTGAAGTCAAGTGTAATTACTGCTTGTAACCATGAAGAGGTACCTAATTTTGTCTCTTATGATTGAAAGCTTTTATTAATAATGCATTACATATATATGGCAGCTTTTATTAATTATGCGCTACATATATGGCATATGTAGCCATAAAGATTTTTTTTCTTGTTTTTTTCCTGTTCATTTTCTAGGGAGATTTGCCTTGCAGAGAAGATTCACCCTTAATAGTAAAGATTTCATTCTCAGTACTAAGAAAAACCTCAGTTCTGGCATAGTTTTTATGAGACAGATCAACCACTGCTTTGAAATGGCTTTGTAGAAACTACAGAGCCATTCCTCTAATAAGCCATACCTTACTAGCCTTACCTCAAATGTGTTTTTGAAGAGCAGTTATGGCAGGGGAGGACTAGTACTCAAAATTTCTGTTTCACAGGTGCTTAGAACAAGAGTTCTGACTGCTTCAACCATGCAGTCAGTACTTCAGCTGTAATTTCATTTACAGTTTGAGCTAAGTGCAATAGCAAGAATTGCCTTTCTGGGTATGGGATTGCGTGGCTGGAGGGAGGACTGTTGTCAGTTCAGATTAGAATGGTGCAAACTCATGGGGAAATGGATTTGCAAAAGAATCTCCAGGAGGATTTCAGGTCTCTGTTGTTGTGCCATTAGCCTGTTAGTTTGTGTGCTGATATTGAAGACTGGGAATAAAACTTAGCCATATGTATGTCAGTAAAAACAGCTATATGCAGGAGTGGGGATTCAGAGGAGTTTTGATAGGTATTCTCCTAAGGGGTCTGAATCTGTGATGTGGATTAAATTTGGATGGCTGAGACTACATAGCTATCCCTAAGCAAATGTTGCTACATTGAAATGAATGGACACTAACTTTTCTCGTGGACTGATTTAATTCAGAAACATATCATGTTCTGAATGCCTTTGAGAACATGTATTTATGGCATGATTCTACAAAATTGTGTGGCACCAGCTGGATTATTTTTATGATTACACAATTTGTAATTTGAGCATACAGTCCTTGTGGATGTTGTAATGGAAGCTGCCTTAGAATCCTCTCCAATATTTCTGCTTAGAGTCTGAAAGTTACTTGAGTGGTCAAAGAAAATAACTTTTCTGGAGTGTTTTGAACTTAACGCTTTTGCAAATTCTGTTTGAAACTCTGTTTGATGCTTAAAGAGGGGTTTTTTCATTTACCTGTTCAAGAAATACAAAATCTGTACGATGCATAATCAACATTGTGAGGGCTACTTTGTATCCTTGAGATGGGTTACAGGCTACAACTGCTTCATCCATCTGATTTAAATTTTCTGCCATTCTCCCATTAATTAATGGGTCTGTTGCTCTGTGAGCCCATAAAGATGACGATATGGGTTTCCCCATATTCCACTTCAAAGTACTGTATAGATTGAACTGGTAATTAAATGCTTTATTTTAATTTAATTTATTTAGGAATGATGTCTAAGTGCATCATCATGTACTGTTTGGAAGGGTATAGTCTTAAAAGACGAGTAATGGATAATTATCTGAAGAAGGAAATGTTCAGTCATTTTTTTTTAAGACAAGGCAAATTGAAGGGAAGATTTGCCAACCAGTATATGACTAACGGACAATGAGGATAAAACTTTGTCAAACCTGGTTTTTCAGCTGTCTCTCTGTGTATGTTCAAAGAATATATGGGAATACAATTAACAGCTTTTTCCAAATTTCTTGGTGTTTAAACAGTTGTTGTTGGATTTTTAAATTTTTTTTTCTTGTCTTTCCTGATCTGAACTAGTCTCTAGTCATGGAAGATTAGGTAAGGAATAGTTCATTTTTCTGTGTGGTTCAGGTTCATTTTGCCATCTCTGGTAGTGGTAAGGGCACAATGCCTTAAAAGGTAAATGTAAGCTGGGTGCACCTGAATGAAGGGTTAGTCTTCCATGTAGCTCTTATCTCAGAGTAACATGGGGAAAGCAGAGTTTGCAAACCTTTTTTCCAATAATAGTGTAATGCCTCTTTCTTTTAGTGAGGTATTGGATTGAACATAATGTTTTCTGCCATGCTGGCTACCAAACACCAGTTACATGATAGCGAGTATTGATAAAATGCTACCTTTCAACTGAATTTTAGGCCTGCAAGTAATTAGGTCAATCACTAATTCTGCAGACCATTGGATTTCCCCTTTTTAACAAGCAAAAATAGGAACTATCACACTGGAGTCAGAGGATTGCTGTCTCTTTGGTGCCTTAGTAGGAGAGAAGGCTGAGTCTTGCATTAGAGTATGGGCATCTCAGCTAACAGATCAGGTTAACCTGTTAGACCTTAATACCCTGGCTGCTTGCAGGAATGAAGCCGTACTCTTTAAAAGGGTTGACTGGTGATTTCCAAATATGTTATTGGCAATAGGTGACTGCCTCTCAGAAAAACACACAGGAAAGGGTGATGTGAGCTGTTTGAGCAACTGAGGATGGGCTGGTGTGCTCGAGGCAGCAGGAAAGGGAACCTCCAAGTACCTCTTGCTCTGCACTGGGAGGCACTTGAGTTGGAACAGCCAGAGGTCTTGAGGTCCTTGTGCAGCTGCGGACATCTGTACAGCTCTGAAGTTCACAAATGACCTTGTTCTGTCACCCGGTAAGAACAGAGCCTTGCAGAGCCAGGCTGATGCCCTCCAGTAAAATGTGAATGCTGTGGTATGAATACCAGTGCTGGCAAAACAAGAACGATGGCTGTTCTGGAAGAGAATCAAGCAGTGAAGTGGGCAGTGTGGCCAGCTGCTTCTGCCTGAAGGATTTTATTATGTTAAACAGCACTTATTCTAGGAAAATTTTAAAAGCATTATGACCCTTTTGAGCAGCCTTAGGTCATTGGAAGGCATTAAGGAAAAACACAGATATGTGCTCAGGTGTATTTGATCTCTGAAGGTGAGCTTTAACTCTCTAAGATGACCAGCACAATAAGAACATAAGTATTTGATATGAGGTGTTGCTTTTGCTCAGTCAGTTTTTCATCACACTGTTAGAAGAGAAAATACCCAAAGAAAGACCAGTGCAAAAGATTCAGGGGGTATCTGTCAGCAAGGAGGAAGCCATGAGGATAGTGAAGACCATGCCCTGGGTTCTAGTAGTGTGTGTCCAAAGGGAAGAAAAGGTTAGCAACCACAGCAGGCCAGGTTGTATTTTAAAATGCACAAAGGCAAAGCCTGAGCCAGAGCAGGGTGAACAGCTGGAGCATAGGAATGAGACCCTGGAGGGCAGACAGTGTCTGTGTTAAATTAAAAGACTTTGCCAGTCTGTCTCTGCTGTAGACAAGCTTGGTTCAAGATGGGATTGCATTTCAAGGTTCACTTTGGTGTGTTAGAATTTTTACTGATTATAGAGAAAGCTTTAACATGGGTTCTAATTTAGCAGCAGACCTGTGCCATCAGCTGTTGTGTCTTCAGTATTGCTTATTTCAGTTCTGTTGGCAATGCATATCCTGTCTAACACTCCTTTTGTTGCCTGGATACAGCTACGTTTTGCCACTTGCATGGTGTTAAATGATTCTGCCTGTCTGATGCATTGATTGTACATTTCTGGACGAAGCCCTAGCTAGCAGCAATTCTCTGAGCATTAGAGAATTTTATACACTTATACTAGAGTGTAACATGAGATGATCTGAAATTTATGATAAAGGAAGGTTGTTTTACCTCTTCTTCCTCCTTCATTTTTGTGGTGCATTTAAATAGAAAGCTTTTTAGGATGCCATTCATTACTTTAGTTTGCTTGAGAGCTGCTCTGAGTAGCAAAGCCATTTTGGTGGCTTTCCTACCACTATAGCACCAGGTGATTTTAATAGCATGGTAAAAGGAAAATTGCACAGGCAACAATTAGGTGTGTCAACTGAGGAAGAGAGATGTAGCAAGCTGCTGGGTTTTGTGTTTGGCAACAAAAATCTGCACATGAAGGTACTGAATAAAACTTTAATTTTATTTTCTTAGGATTTTCCTTTAAAATTTGGTTTTACCATGTCTATTACTGAATAATACTTAATAAAAATTGTTCTTGCTAGTGAAAACCTGAAAGACTTGATGTTTTATACATATGGCTGTATTTACAATCTAAGTAGGATGTGTGCTCTGTCTACCATAGAAGGGAAGGAAATATATGGATTTAATTCCAGCCTACTATCTTCTTTGGTGAAAATAACCCAATGTTGATTTTTTCCCCCTGAATTAGTAAATACTTCAGCCTTGTTTTCAGTATATATGTCTTTCGCTGATGCTCTTTAGAGTCTTTCACACTTCATCTTCCCCAAACCAACTTTTGCCCATAATTCCTTTAGCATCCTGCTAAGCAAGGCTATTTTTGAGTCTGGGTTTGTAATAACTTTTGATTTGAGAAGTTGACAGGTTGAAAGTCCTTATCTACTCTGATTTCAGTGGAAATTAGATACATAAATATCTCAGTGGAACTGAGCCATAATGGATGAGCTGCTAGCAAAACTGTTTCATCTGTTAAGAAAATAATCCTCTTCAATAGAGGACTGAATGACAACTGAAATTGTGTCCTTAAAAAAGATATAAGGACTATCACCAAAATTAGTAGTATAACCTTATTTTGATCTTGAAACAACTCTATCAGAAAAGATTTCTTAATTCATTCTGGTGAAAACAGGAGACCTTTATTACTAGCTGTTAGACCAGAAGAGATTAATGTGCTGCTTTCAATAGTGGCAAGCTAAGTGTGGTGTACCAAGAAGTTATGTTCTAGGACTAGTGGCAATTAGTATGTTTAACAATATGGAAAGGGAAGTAAAATGGGGAGATTATCCTTTTTGGGTTTCATGGATTTACAGAACAAATGCTTTGTTTATATAATAAAGAGATTTTTTTTAAATGTAGTTGCTAAAGAAATTTAGTGTAAGAAAGTGTGAGGTAATTTTTTTTTAAAAAAGACTCCCTTTTTAGCTCATAACTAAACTTCCAAGAGTACAGTGAAGATATTACCAAGAGAGGTCAGTTAAGGAATGTAAGAAATGGCGTGATATTCAAGTAATAAGCAATTAGAGTTTTCTCTTGTGGTTTTTGTTTTGTGTTATTTGTTCTTGCAATTCTTTTAAGAATATAGAGATCTTCTGTATCTCTTCTTGTGTTTACAGGAAATTTAAAACTGGTTTTAGAGTAACATCTATTACATATGTTCAATTGCATCCTTTTTCCTTGTGCATGGATTTGTCTGTTGTATTTGGGGATTTTATGCAGTTAAAACCATACTTTTTTAGAGTTTGAGATACCTGGTCATTAATGCAGTCAGACTTGCTACCAAATACAAAAGCAAAGAGAGCAGAAATATTCCTTCTACATTCAAGGTATTCTTAATTGTTATTTTGGATTACTGTATATAGGTATTCTGAGGGCATGTCATTGGCAGCACGATCTGTAAGTGAACAGAAAAAAATCATATTTAACAAGAATACTATAATGTTTTTTACAGTGATTGAACACTTCTTTGAATGTTTATGGTGAATTTTAATAGAAATAAATAGAAACAGAAAGCTAGAGGTTATGTAATAAAAATTAGGTAAAAAATAAAAACAACAGAACATGAATGTACTAGGGTTTTTGCTTCATTAATGGAAGTTTGAAATTATCAGGAACTGCTCAAACAATGAATATATTGTCCTGTTTGCACCTTCTGTCTTCCTTCTCTGCTTGCATGCATTTGAAATCGTGTTACAAATGTTTATCTAGAAAATGACTACTCCAGTCTTCCCATGTCTGTTCTCTATTTGGGGGGACACTTATTGAGGAGCCTTGAAAGCTTCCCCTCTCTTCTTCTGAGATGCAAATACAATATGGCTCTAGAGGCTAATAAAATTTCACAGAGTAAATGAGTACTATAAAGAGACACTTTAATTTTTCTAGATATGCTTATTCCATAATAATAATACATTATTTTGTGAGAACTGCTGCTAATGCATACAAGAACACATAAAAGTTACTGTTTGAGAGAAAACAGCTTTGAATGTGTTTGTGGCCTCATCTGTGGCTGGTGTAGCAGGTGTGGTACTTTGTGTGGCTGGGCAGGTTGCACACTTCTCATAGTATGTAGTAAAAGCTGCGGTTTTTTCCAGTTTTAACTGAGATTCCTAAATTAACCATATTGGTCAGATAAGCTGTCATGTATTCAAAATAGTTTGTCCATCCAACTTTACCTTTAGAATTATCTTAGATAAACATAAAGATTATATACCTTTTCCCTAAGAGTTGCTGGTTTGGTTATAGGTTCAGCTTTTCAGGTTGTCCTCAGTAGGAAAATATTTACTACTGCACTATGATTTGTAGTGATTTCACTTTTGTTGATAAGTAGTTGGAAATACCATTTAACACAGCTATAATGTGTGCTCAAGTCTTTAGAGTAACTTGCCTCATACTGTACTAACTCAAATCCTGTGTTATCCTCACACAGTGAACGTATGTATATATGTATCTCTCTCTCTCTCTCTAGATATATATATAACTCCATGTTACTGTATACTTGAGAATCTATGGTGTAACGAAAAAAAGGATAATTAGATTTTTTATATAGGCAGTGACAGCACACACGTAAACAAGTAGCAGTCTGCAAAGTAGCCTTATTTAAAAATATATGCTTATGCATATATGTGTCTAGTTACATAGATTATGTAACTTTTGAGGAATTATCTGCTGCTATAGAGTAATTTAACTTAAAAGAGGATTTTTAGGTTTGTGATACTGAATGTTCATATTCTGAACCAGAATTAATGAGATCTAAGTTCACTTGTCTGTTTTACTGTACACCCTGTGTGCTCTCACAGAGGTGACCTCCTTTTTTTGTGACTTATGTTTCAAACCTGCAATGCACGGGAATATTTCCTTACTTGGCTCTTTAGTGGTCCTAACTTCTATGAGGATGTCATATATGTCCCTTTTTTCTGAATGAGTTCTGCAGTAAACACAATTAGGCCTGTTGACTCGTCTTTAAAGAAAGAGAAATCCCCGTATATGCTATTGCTTTCAGGCTACAAGCTGCAAGGTTTGAGTAGCATGTAATATAAAAATGGTACATGTGGATAATTCATAAACCTATGAGTTGTCAAAGTCAGAAGTAGTCAACCAGTTCTAAAAATGTTATTGATGTACATAGTATATTTCAGCCTAAAGGCTGAAAATATTAACAGCAGTGGGTATTGGAAATAAAACAACCAGAGCAAAGCTGAACCTATGGTCAACTATGTAGAACTGCTTAAAGCCAACATGTCTCTTCTGAAGGAACTAGACTTGTCCTATTGAAATATATATTCATGATTGTTTTATATCTGTAGTCCCTAGTCTGTGAATAAATGTGCTGCTCCAGTTGCCGGAAAAGGAAGCTTGATTAAACTTGTCAGTCCTATTGAAAGTTGACAGCTTTATTGTCTTTAGATGTGTGGATAGCCATGCACAGAGGTAGTGAGTGAAGAAATCTGTGTCAAAATTGAAACAGTAGTATACAGTTAAACTTGAAATCAGCCTAGGATGTACTGGAAGAGAAAAAAAGATTCTTGGCAGCAGCCAGAAGGAGGTTCAAATTTTCAAATCTTACAGTATTTTTTAGGGAGATACTTTCAAAATTCCCAGATGTGTAATTTTTGCTGTCTGCCTTCCTTTGTGAAGACAGAGCCAAGCTTATATTCGACTTCTTTTTTCTTTCTTTGCTTTTATGGACCTTTTTTCAGAACCCCCTTCCTTTTTTCTTTTTTCATTTTTTTTTTAACCAAGAAGCAAACCAAATAGTTTCCAAGTATTCACTGTGAGTAGATAGTAGGATGAACAAAGGAGAATAACCCTGATGTCAGGAACAGTGTATGCTTAATAAAGGGAGAAGACTTCTTCCAGTTGTTTTAATGTTTTGTGTGATTTTCATATTTACCTTTTAGTGTTCAGAAAGCTCATCTGTTTTGGATCCTTCTTCCTAGTTTTTGTTTCTGGTATTATGGACAGCAAATGAACTCCCTGAAGCTCTTCTCTTTACACAGGAAATGATTGCTTGTGAATTTGATATCTTCCAATCTTTGCCATGGTTCCTTAAATTCCATTCCACCTTCTGTTTTGTTTATTGCTGTGTTCCTCCGGTAAAATTTCTCAAACCTAAATATTTAGACTGAGTTGTAAATCTGGTCAACATCTTTGTTTTAGTCTTCCTATTTAGCTGTTGACTCTATAACCTTAGTATTGCCTGCCTTTTTCCTTGGGTGTTTTCTCTTAGTCTCTCACTCTTTTTTTTCCTTCTTAGGATATGCATTAATAATATGAAGTTTGGGTGAGAAGTATTTTCAGTTTTCCTTCTAGCACTTGCTACTCTTGCTGCCCTATCTGTGACAATAAAATCTTTAAATGTATAGATAGTTATATTTTATCAATATTTACATAACTGGGCCAAGGTATTTGCACTGTAGACAGTGAAAGGAGGGACCTGAATAACTGGAAAGTGTCTGGTTTGTTTTCTGTAATGGGACAGTTTTAGGACTGTGCAGCCAGTGTGTGTTTGCATATGTCTTGCTATCGCTTGAAGTTTCACTGCTGCTTAAAATGCTTCTTTGTGGAGTGTAAATGTGCTTATTTCATGATTATTAAGTTTCTATACGATTTTTGTGTGGTTAAATCTTAGCACTAGGGAAGAGCAGGTGTATGTGGGGGTGTGGCTTTGTTTTGTACATTGAAATAATTTTATAGTATTGACAACTAACATGTTGAAAACTTGGTAATAACAGTAAGAGAATTAAGCACCTAAGTAGAAGATGAATAGCCTCTTTAGAAGATGTTTTTCTTGTTGGTTTTTAAAATAGTGCTTTTTCTTTCTGTTTCTAGGTTTTCTCAAATAATGATGAAGCCCTTATTAACAAAAAACTACCCAAAGAACTTCTGTTAAGGTAATTCTACATAACATTTTAAGGAGTAAAAACCTGAAGATTGTATGTTACTTATGTGTCTTACAGGCTATTAAGTGCTATTCATTCTTTCTTAAATCCTCTTTAAATAAATAACAACACACCTGATTTAGTTCTTGGAGTTCTTGAGCTTGTTGCCTTGATTTGTTTTAATGTATTCAAATTATACTATACTTTGGAAGATGTCATTTAATTGTGATTTTTGGCTTTCATGTCAGAAAAATATTTGAAATAAAATGTCCAAAAAATTTTGGTGTACCAAGTAGTTAGCTCTTCCACACTCAATGTTTTATATCTGTCTGAAGAGCCTAATTCTCTAATGTACTTCACACTCTTTGTGCCATGAACTTCATTGTAACAAAATAAAATACAAATTCAATGTCAGAGCTTCCAAAAAAGTCACTGCAGTGCAAAGCTCTATCTATTACTATTACTGCCAGTCTGTGTTATATGATATAGAACCAACAGAGGGATCTTTCTTATTGTAGTCATTGGGTTACTCATAAATTTTATCAGCTTGCTGGTGTGTGAGTAGATCATCTTTGCAAAAGTTACCTAGAACACCAGATTAGTAAGTTCAGCCCATAACTGATGGATGTCTTCACGCTCTCATATTGTTGAAAGCTGATTTCAAGCAAAGTATAAACCAACTGCCAAATGTGGAGCTATTGCTTGGTTGGATGTGGCCACTTCAGAGCTGGAACTGAACCAGGTCAGCAACATCTTCTGTACCTACAGAGAGTTTTTGTTACAGACTACTCCTTAAGGTAAAAGAAAAAAAAAAAGTTTGCTTGTGAGGGTGCAATTACAGTTTTTAGTGGTGGTGTTATTAAAAGTGAGCTGATAATTTTTTTCTTATTATACTGAAGAGGTGTTTGGATCAGCTTGTGTGTATGTCACTGCTTCCAGTCTCATTTGAAGTAGAAGAATGTCTCAATGGTATTTTGCATCTTGTGCCCAAAGAAAGTGCTCCTAAAAACATTGTGGCTATCTCAGTGCTCTCTCAATCGTATTAAAAAAGCAGACTGTTGTTAAAGGAATTGAATTTTAAAAGGATTTTTGTTTTTGTTGAGATACATTCCATATGGTGGCAGACTGTAGATTAGACTCTTAGAACTGTTTAGAAAATGTGATTAAAAGAGACACATCACTGAATGATGCCCAAATTCTCATACCTTTTGCTTTGTTGAACTCAATGCAACACATAAACCACAAGATAAAAGTCAGTGTAGGATGTTGCTTCCTTAGCTAAAAATCATGGTCTGCAAGCACTTATTTTCTAGCATTAGGACTCTCCCAATGTTTGTGGAACTGACTGTCCTTTTCACTGTTATGGATGCTAAGTATCTCATTTATGTAATTTAATATAATTTGATCATATGGTTTAGGTAGTGAAAAGTATCACGCACTGAGATAGTAAGGACATCTTTTGGAGCATCTTTCTTGTGAGACAGGCTGAGGGAATTGGGCATGCTCAGCATCAAGAAGAGGTGACTGAGAGGAGCCCTCATCAATGTTTATCTGTACCTGGAAGGATGGTGCCAAGAGGATGGAGCCAGGCACTTCTCAGTGGTGCCCAGCAATAGAACAAGAGGCAACAAGCATAAACTTGAACACAGGAAGTTCCACTTGAATATGAAGAAGAACTTCTTTACTTTCTTTGTGTGTGTGACTGTGCACTGGAACAGATTGCCCAGAGAGGCTGTGGAGTCTCTTTCACTGGAGACATTCAGGAACCTTCTGGATGCAATCTTATGCCATGTGCTCCAGGATGACCCTGCTTGAACAGGGAGGTTGGACCAGGTGACCCACTGTGGTCCCTTTCAACCTGACCCTTGTAGTGATTCTCTGATTTTAAGGAATTCAGCACAAAAAAACCCCCCCAAACGAACAAGTCCAAGTAATTAGACTCTACCAGTGGCTTATCTGTTTGTTCTTATATTCAAGATAGCTTCTTACAAAGCATCTAGAAGGATATACAGACTTATCTTGGATTTGATCAACAGAGGAAGTGGTGCAGCTATTCCCTGTCACTATACTGCTACAGCAGTGTCCAAAGAAGCCTTTTGCATGGTGGAAAGGCTTCATGGGGCTGGAACAACAACATGAAATATCCCAGGCCAAGCATATGCGGAACTGATTCAGCCAACCATCTGGTTTTTGTGCACATATGTCCTTTTTGCAACTGCATGGTGATTTACCAAAGTAGTGTTGCAGATGTTAGCTAGAAGAGTTGATGATCTGAGAAAGTGAATGGGACTGTCAGCTTTCTCTGTAAAGAACATGATGATCTCATGACTGGGTCTGCTCTGCCAGAGAGAAATAAAGTGCATATTTCATTATACCCACAATATTTTGCTAATCACCAGGGTTTTAGAATGGAGTGGAAGGGGAGAGATGCTCTGTAAATCTCCTTTCAAAATTGTGCTGCTGCAGGGACAAACTGAAAAGGCCAATGGTGGAGCATGTTAGAGAGAGGGACATGCATCTGGGTTCTCATCCCTGCAGAGTGTAGATATCTAAGGAAATTTCAGGGCACAGACCTGCCTATCTAAAGGTTTATCAGTGGGGAATTTGTTTTATGAGCCTGCTCGTAAAGGCTTTTGTAAGACTGAGTCTGAATGCCTTTTGACTCCTGAAACAGTATCTGCTCATGCTGTAACATGTTTTAAAATTGTCTTGCCCTATGGTTTATGACAGGAGAGCTTAAATATTGCTGCATTGGGTGTAATTAATACTCTAATTATTTTTCCTTTATTAGCTATGCAGTCTACCTTTTAATTAAAAGGAGAGTAAACCAGTTGCAGTGGAAACATTTTGCTCAGAGAGTTGGAACTGAATAGTAAATACCATTGAAAGTGGCA
>VZTR01018850.1:6688-20505 GCA_013400775.1 Chaetops frenatus
GACGGGAGCACACCAGTGCAAGTATGACTGAGGAGATGTGAGGCTGCACATCCCGACAGGACACCCAAGCATGCATCCCGGCCCCTGCAAGCAGACCCCTGCATCGTGCTCAGCATGACCCTTGGCACTATGTTACATCCACATCTCTGTCAAAGAGCTGAAATTTACTTCTCCAGTACATTCCCAATTTCAAGTTCTTTCAGGGGTAGGAGGATTCCAACACATTTTTTTTCTTCTTCGAACTACTTAGTGAGGTCTCCTCCACTCAGGTGTGTGCTGTCAAGGCCATCTTTTACCCAGCATAAAAAGAAAATGAGAAGGCAGGATAGCTGCCTTTAAAGAAAGAGAAAGCACAAGTCACACATTGCCTTCAGGCTTCCCCAGTTTGCTGGAAGATGCAACTTTCAAGACTTCTTCACTTGGTCCATTTTTGTGTAGGTGATGGAGGAGTTTAAGAATCAAAACAGCACGCAGAAAACTTCTGTTTTGGTGCAGCCCATTCCCCAGCGCCCCGCCAGCAGCGGCTCCATTAACATTCCTCCGTGCGCTTTGGGGAGCGGCGCTGGGAAGCCCCGCACCCTCCGAGACGTACAACGCAGCGGCACCGAGCACCGCCCGAGCAGAGAGACCTCCCCGCCGGCAGCAGGAGCTTCTCCTCGTTTCCCCACAGCCCCTCGTCCCCGGGCTCCGGCGAGGCAGGCCGGGGAACGGCAGCGAAGCCTCCGAGGCTGTCCCTGCGCTGCCGCCCGGGGGCTGCGCTCCGGGGGCGGGCGGGACGGACTGGGGCTGGTCGCGAAGAAGAGTGAGTGTGTGAGGGAGTGTGTCTGTGTGCATCTGTGTCTGTGTATCGTGTGTGTACATGTATCATACCAAGTATATGGTATAGTGTAATACACTATGTAGTATACTATACCTTATACATATAGAGTATGCTATACTATGCTATATAGAATCACAAAACACCCCGAATTGGAAGGCACCCACAGGGAACATCAAGACCAACTCCTGTCCCTGCCCAGGACAGCCCCAAGAGTCGCACCATGTGTTTGAGAGCCAACGCTTCTTGAACTCTGTCAGCTTTGGTGCCGTGACCACTTCCCTGGGGAGACTGTTCCAGTGCTCAACCATTCTTTCGGTGAAGAACCTTTTCCTAGTATCGAGTTCAAACCTTCCCTGAGATGCTATAGATACATATAAACACACATATATATATAAACACAAATATAAATATAGAAATACAGTGTATAGTATGTTTATAGATATACACTATAGAGATACACTACTTTTTGCTGAGCAACAAGCAGAGCGGCATTTCGGACAGATGCTACCCCACTTCACTTGCCATCCCTCACTTCCTAAAAGAGAAAACCCCGCACAGAACAGAGGGCGGGCGCCAGGAGCGTTGAAAGGGTTCCGACCGCAGCGGCGGGACCACCGCACCGCATTTTGCGAGAGCAGGGCGTCCGCGGGTCTCACCTTGGGGTTGGTGCGCAGCTGCCGCTCGTCCTCATGGAGCAGGGCGGGTGCGGAGGAGCGGGAGGTGCGGACCAGGACCTGGAGGCAGGGGTAGCGGGCGGTGCCGCGGCAGGCGGCCCCGCAGGAGAAGGTGCAGGCGAAGCGCTCCCCCAGCTGCCGCACCGCCAGCACCGTGCAGTTGGCGGAGCCGCCGCCGCCCCGCTCCTGCAGCGCCGGGCGAAGCCAGCAACAACCCAAACCCAGGAGGGAAAGCAAGCCGGCGGCGATGAGGAGGAAACCCAGCCGCATGCTCTTGTCCTCCGCCTCCGTGTACTCGTAAGCCGCCCGGCTCCTCGCCATCGCCCGGCTGCCGCTGGCACCCGCCGCCGGGCATCAGCCACTGCCATCGGCTAAAGCTCCCGCCGCTCCCCGCCTCCCTCCCCGCCTCCTCCGAGGCTGAGTGTGCGTGTAACCAGCACGAGAAAAAAAATTAGATAAATAAATAAAATGCAAATTTAATCCCGTCTGACCTGATTCAGGGCCCTCCGGGGGTGGAAAGGGACAGCTTGCGAAGGGATTATCTGACCCTGGAGATTTGCTGTGCGGAGGGCTAGTCCGGATTAATACTGGGTACCATCATGCAATGTACAACATCTAGAAGAGGGTGGGTGAGTGGGGTCCTTTGGGTGCACAGTGGCCTCCCTCTAAGGCAACATCTCACCACTGGCTTGGTAAAACCCTGGAGAGTCTACATAAAGTCCTGTTTAGTACCCCCAGGCATCGAAGTCTGCAAGGTCTCTATGCATAGAGAAGGAAAGTGATCTGAAGTTAAAGAAATTAAATATCTACAAGTGAGAAGGCAGCTTCTATTTTCACCTTATTAATTGAGAAGGGACATAATGGGAATTGGCCAAATGTTAACGTTTCTGGGGTGCAGGATAAAGTATTCTGGCCAGCCCCAAAAACAGCATCTGCAGAGCAGGGACAGAGATAACAGATAAGCAAGATGATAGCTATCACCCACAGGAATTGCTTTGAACAGGAAGGTACTGACCTTTGATGATTCACCCTACGAAGTGCTTCTCTTCCAAGCAGATTTGCAAGAAAAGCAGCTGATTCAAGAAAATATATTTATTTGGCAAATAAAGTTTGGTTATTACCCAGCATTTCCCATTGTGACAACACAACAAGCTCTTCAGTGCCAAAGTACCATAAGCAATACTTATATTTGTATTCTGTCGTCTTTATCACAGGAAATAAGGTAGAACAAAATGTGAGCCTCAGAGCTGATGACACAGCAGACAAGAAGGTATAGAAACACAGAAAAAGTTTGGGAAATGGCACTTTCCTTTTTCAATCACTTTCCCACTGCAGAGTGCAACGTCAAACTTTTATAAATGAAGCTGATCCACAGGTTCTCCAAATGGACTATTGAGCAAGGCTTCGCAGGAAGGCTGTAATGAGTCCACACGGTGCAATGAATACAGATAGATGTAAATATTGTCCTTGCTTGCACCAGTGCATTCCACACTGCTCTCAGGCCAGATGCTTTGCACTAGCCTGCCCTGGTTATCAAGGGGTTTCCGAAAATGTAATACCAGCTCTGAGCTCAGGATTATGGGTTTTTTACTTAAGCCGGCCATAGGTGTTTACAGTAGAAACTCAACCCCTTGGTTAGTTCTTGGCTCTGCTCATCCATTCCCATCATTAGGCTCTGCTGCCAGCACTTTTGGTGACAGCAATCTCTAATGGTGGGGGTTTGTTGCATAATATAAAACAAAACTATAATCAGGTTGATTGGTCACTTACCACCTGAAGGGCTGTGGCTTCTGTCTTACCTCCTGAACAGCTGGCCTTCCATACTTGGTTCAACTCCCTGCAATCCCTTGCACATAAAGTGCTGTCAGAGGGAAATTAAAGCAACAGTTCACTGGGTGACAGAGCAACCTTGAGTTAGTCCTCCTGTGTGCATCCAACCCCTACATTATCCACAGCTGGAGGAGATGCTGAAGCCGTATTTTAACTGGGAATGGTCCTTAGCATTCACTAGGTGATCTCATAGATTTTGAACTTCTGCACAAATGACTCAGTCAAGACTCAAAGTCTATTTGGATCAATTGGAAGTGAAAAATGATCATCAGTGTCTGATCAACGTAGCAAAGTTGGGTACTGTGGGCACGTTGTGAAGATTTTAGCTCTGCTATCACCTGCTGAGGGCAGGAGTGGGGATGCTGGCTTTAGGACCGTGGGCTGCAGTGGGAGCTGCCAGGGCTGAGAAAGGCAGCATATGAAGTTCAATGTCTTTAGGAAAACATCAATAGCAGAACAGGTTGCTGCCTGCTTTTTTGGGCCCTTCCTTGCCCCAAACCCCACAGCCCTCCCTGTGGCCAACTGCAGCTGACCCAGCTGGTATGGCCACTGATGAGAACAGCTTTGCCTTGGTCAGGCACCTGGAGGCTGGGCAGCCACGGTGCAGCTCTGCCACCACACCCACACAGGCCGCTCATCGAGACTGTGCTCACACCTCCCTGTTTCCTTCCATAAGCTTAGTGCTGGTCCTTGGCATGCTGACTGCACCTTTTCCAGGAAAGTGCCAGCAATGAACTGCCTTTTCCAAAAGCAAATGTCCGTATATAAACAACAGAATGCCTTTTAAAAACTAATACTGTTACGTCACTAGGAAGTAAACTGGCCTTCCAAGGGAAGAGAGATGCCTGGGGAACAAACAAACCACCCCTTTAGTTGAGAAGATCTTAGAGAACACGAAGGGTTTCCACAGAGGTTCCTCAATGTCTGCACCAGAGCAGCTTTGGGACACCTGCCTTCCTTTCACTCCTCATCAGGACTGTTTACAGCTGATGCAGGATGGTCCAGTCATGAAAACTGGCTACTTCACTCAATTGTTTGCTAAACCAGAGGGAGTTCAAAAAGGTGATTTCACAGAAAATTATTTTGGTAGTTTCAGCAGGAAAAACCTGACATATCCCTACATATATTAGCTTATAAATACTAAGAAGACAATATGAAATGCAAATGAGAAACTGAAGCCTAGAAAAATAATACACAAACTTGGTTAGCACTGCTAATCTGGAAGTGAGCTGAATCAGTAACAGCCAAAACTATTGTTCAATGTGTTTTAACATTACATTCAAAAAAATAGTTTAACACTAAAGTGGTTTTAAGTGCTAACGCTACTGAAACAATTAAAGCCAAAATTTCAAAATAAGCTATCCAGCTGGTCCTCAGGTCTTTTTGATGTACTGGAAGCTTTCAGATTTATGGAAATGAAAGCATGCTTATCATAGTGAAAGAAAACCTTAATTCACATACTATATATGAAAATAAAAGCATCAGTTGTCAATCCAGACTAACTGCTTAGTCCAATCTGCATTACAAGAACTCAACTTCTACTAGCATTAATTCTGGGTAGTGGCAAATTTTGAGGAACACAATAAAAAGGTATTTGGAAACTAAGTACACTCCAAAATTTGGCTTTAATAGCAATTATTATATTCAGGATCTTACACCAAAAGCACTATTTAGCTATCCCATGCTTAGGAGGGCAGCTGTGCATTTAGAGGCTTGAGTGTGACATAGCAATCAATTTTTCCTTTTTGTTTCATTCAATGTCCAGACAGGGAAGTATTTTCAATCGGAAACTACCAGGAATTGTGGGGGGTGGGAGGGGGAGAAGTTTCTTTTAGGTGACTACTAACTTTAAACAAGATTTATTTAGAAGATGGACAGCCTTCTTCCATAGCCATGGCCACCTATGAGGCACTTAGGACCAAGCTGACAGCCCCACAGACCTGTTTCTCAGCACTGCCTAGGTCATGCCAAAGACTGTTTCTGGTCTCTTCATGGTCAACAGAGNGTAGTGGCAAATTTTGAGGAACACAATAAAAAGGTATTTGGAAACTAAGTACACTCCAAAATTTGGCTTTAATAGCAATTATTATATTCAGGATCTTACACCAAAAGCACTATTTAGCTATCCCATGCTTAGGAGGGCAGCTGTGCATTTAGAGGCTTGAGTGTGACAGATAGCAATCAATTTTTCCTTTTTGTTTCATTCAATGTCCAGACAGGGAAGTATTTTCAATCGGAAACTACCAGGAATTGTGGGGGGTGGGAGGGGGAGAAGTTTCTTTTAGGTGACTACTAACTTTAAACAAGATTTATTTAGAAGATGGACAGCCTTCTTCCATAGCCATGGCCACCTATGAGGCACTCAAGACCAAGCTGATGGCCCCACAGATCTCTGTTTCCCAGCACTGCCTAGGTCATGCCAAAGACTGTTTCTGGTCTCTTCATGGTCAACAGAGAGAGTTCTCTCAAGACTCTGCAAAACTCTTGCATCTGAACTTCAATACACAAGTTCTTATTTGGGTACATTCTCTCTTTTTTCATGGCATCTGTAAAATGGAAACAGACAAGTACAAGAAGTACTGGCTTGGAGACAGAGAGGATTTCAGACACGCCATGCAGCCAAGTGATATGATTATACATCTTTGTAGTGTAGAAATGTCACATCTGTGAGGGAGTGGTGTGGTCAGCTGTGAATCCCGACACAGGTGCAGTTGACACTTCACTGAAGTTCACAGTCACGTGAAAAATATTTTTACCCATGTGAGTATTTGCAGGCTTCCCTGGATTACTTGGGTCTTCAATTAGATTAATCAAGCCCATGAAGGTTCTCATGTGCTTACGTATTTGTGGCACCAGGCAGTAAGGTGGAGGAGATTGAGTGCTGGGTGGTTTGTTTGTTCGTTTTCAAACACCCCAGTGGAGCATCCTTAACCCTTTCCTCCATGACTCTCTGGTACCCTTGACTTTTCCACAAGGAGGGTGGTTTGAGTAACAATTGTTAAAACAGGAAGTGTTTTCTGCAATAGCAGGTGTAATCAAATCAGTGAAACTCAAATTAACCCTGAAAGTTGAAGGTAGTGGGGTTTGCAGAGAAAGTGGAGCTAACTACTCAATAAAGATTTGTAAACAAGATGCAACACGACCATGAGAGCATGTTGGACAGGCCAGAAATACAAATACTCCTTCCTTCCAAGAATACTGGGTTTTCTACTCAGAACTTACCTTGCACATTGCTGTACAAAACTACAGTTATGGGGAAAAACACCCACCTCAAATAAAGCTATTTTAGAAACAGCATTCCAGTATCTCCCTATTTAGAGTGTTAGTGGAATGTAAAAACATATTAAATAATCCTCAGACCTTAATTGTCAGTCTGGAAATCTCCAGGGCAATTCAGTCACTCATTTGCCACCTGAGTATGCAAATGAGGGATAAGGTTTCTCTCCTATCAGTAAAAAAATAAGTATGTTCTTTTAAAAATTTTTTTAAATTAATACGGTATCAGTTAAGAAGTGGTTTCAATCTTACACCTTGTTTCTCTTGCTTCAACCCAGAGTGTAATACGAAATTAAGTCATACATTCTAAAGTCTCCACATATGCTTATTTAATGGATAAATAGAGCCAGACTGTTCTTCCACCTGGTAGGAGCAAAGCACCAGTTCCATGCTCACAGGCGAGCAGTTTCCCAGCACCTCACATTTTTGAAAGACTGGGCAGTTGAATACAACTGTCTCATCAAGTATTTTTTGGGAGAACTTAGGTTCCCAATTGCAGCTTAATTGTTTTTAAAGTGCCCTAGGTATTTAGTATTTTGATATAATTGATCTTGATCCCTTTATCATATGTTTTTAATTTCCATGAACATAAGAACTAATTACATTTGATTTGAAAAAGGAAATATCACTTCAGGCATCCTTAACAAAACAAAACAAACCAACCAACCAAACAACCAACCAAACAAAAAAAGATAAAAAACAAGAAAAAAAGAGGCAAAGGTCATAGTGAACCTCTGAAACTGAATAACATTAATTGTGGAGAAAACAAGATGGTTTTCAAAAATTATCATTCTGAAAATTTATAAATTTTACATTTGGATAATCAAGTACATGTTTGAATCTCCTTTGGTTTAAGAAAAAGTCACCATCTTTTTCAGCTGTGTTAGTTACTCTATGGATTATAACCATCCTCTTCTTTCAAGCTGGGAAAACTTTGCTTTAATAATAGAAAAAAATATAATCAACAGACTTGTATTTTTATGTTTACCATCTTAAAACAGGTATTAAAAAAAGTTCAGAATTTCAAATTCGCCATACACCTGATACAGAACCACAGCAAGGCCATTAATGGTCCAATTTCCAAGCATAATTCAATATATGCAAACAAGCTGCTTTTGCACTACACAGAAAAATGGGTCAAAGCATAAAAACAAAATCCCAGGATTCACTAACACATCTTTTGTTGCTTTAGTAATTTCAGGTATTTTTCAATTATCTGCATCACCAGAGGCAACTCAATGAGAAGTGGCAATCATATCTAGACAAGGAAAACCATCCCAACAGTACAAGTTTTTCTTTCTCTGCTCAGAACAGTTACAGTTTTCAGAACCAGTCTATATTCACATTTATTTGCATCTGGAAGTTCAAGTAGTAGCAATCGCCAAATGAAATGTATTTCTGTTTTAAGTAGGAAAACATCAACATGGAACTAAGCTGTGATCAGTTCTAACCCAAGCTTCTCCCAAGTGATGAATTCCTGAAGCATCTTTCTATCATTTGATGTGGTATCCATCTACCTTTCTAAAAATTATTTGCTATTATAGAGAGGGGATCTGAAATGAAAGTTAACCAAATTTTTTGGCCATGGAAACTTTACCGTGGAAAAGAGTATTAAATTCTCATAAATTAACTTGTCAGCAGCAAAAAGACTCTTCAAATGTCTTAACCACTGTACAGCTCGATAGTTTTAATACTTCAAATTTTTTTTCCATTTTTCATTGTTGAAGAAATAATTTCACAATCTCAAATCAAAGTCAACACTGCAGTGAGGAGAGCTTTTCTACTTTATTACAAAGAGAAGAAGCCTTTATGTGGTCAGAAAATACAAGATTGATTTTTTTTTTTTNTTCCTATGAAACGCTGCTGTTCAAACAGCCAGAGTGAATTGTCTCAGTTCACTTCTTTAAGTCCCATCACATTCACTTGGGTATGGATGTCCTTGGCTGCTGAAAATCTGGCCCTTTAGTGCACAGGGCGACAAAGTTGTCCCCCTGACCAGCAGTTCCAGAATGTCCCGTTTTCATATATTGCATCCATGCACACCTCCTAAAAATGAGGTACAGCAGGGCAAACATTTTCCAAAATAGATGTCATATATATAATATATACACATTCGTACATACATACCTTTATTCATGTGATGTCCAAAAATTTAAAAAAAATGTACACATTTATTACAAAATCGTAACAAAGACTGGACAGTGTTTTGCTCATTCTGGAAAGATGAAGCTCAGTAATACACAACTCTGGAAACTAACCAGAGACTGTGGCAATATCTTTCTTCTAAACAGTCAGATATTCTTGCATTAAGCTTGGCGAAAACTGCCTTTCAAAAACAGAAGGGGAAGTAAAATGAAGGAAGCAAACCTTGCTCATCTTTCCAAATGAAATACGAGAAGGATCTTCACATAAAAATGCACAAACATTTTTTATTACCAATAGTGCTACAATGAACAATGCAAATTTTGTTGTCTAATTTTTTGTCTTTTTTCTTTTTTTTTGTTTTTACATTTTGGAAAACTAAGTGGTAAACTTTTGTCAGTGTACTTGCTTGTCTTTACAGACCCAAGCTTGTCTGCTGGCAAAAAAGAAAACAAAAACAAAAATTCAGACCCTGCTCAAACTAAAGAAAAACAATTAAAAATTTAGTTGTTGGGCAGCACATAATTAGTAAGGCAGGACCTCAAATGGTGACCCTTCGCATGAGCCAATTGCCAGATCCTCAAGGAATTAAAACCAGGATGCCTGAGCCACATCAGTTCTGCAGTTGAGTATTGTGCTGAGACAGCCATACCCCAAGAAAAGGGAAGTCTTTAGAAGGCTTGCTGAGCAGGGTTGTAGTTGAAGGTTGATGGCAGATGAGGCCTTTCTTCTAATTTGTCATATTCCAGGTGGAACTCCTAGAATTAAAAAAAAAAACAAACAAAAAAACAAAAAAACCCAAATAAAACAATGTATCTTTTACCTGTCAAGACCTGGTCTACCAGCCATACTTGAAAAGCACAAATACAGAGGAGATCAAGTATTAACTTATCCTAAGGCAAAACCACATGACTTTGCTACCTTGGATTCTGTATTTTAAGGAGAAAAAAGTAGTAAATTACAAAAATCCTAAGCCATTACACCCACAGCATGTAAGGTCTCCTATTCCTTTGAATGCTACATGATCCTCAGAATGCTTGTTATAATTTCAAACAATTTTATAAATGCACATACACAAAACAAAAATAATCACAGCATGAGCTGAACTATAAATAAAAGCTGTCTTTCAACATGTCAGGAGTACTGAGGCTTATTTTGAATGAATTAAAGGTTGGGAATATTTTTGTGTCATACTACCAGACTAAATAGCTTCAAGATGCACCAGGGAAGGTTCAGGTTGGACATCAGAGAAGTGTTCAAGAAACAACTGGACTTAGTGCTAACGTCTATNTGCTAACGTCTATTTGACATGGTGGAGATCAGTCAAAGGCTGGATTTGATCTCAGAGGTCTTTTCTAATCTAAATGATTCTGTTAAAAAGTCCAGGTTTCGCCTTTGGAAACTCTAAAATGCTGGAGACAAAATGCTGAGACCCACTTAAGCCAAAATTTATCAAAATATTCCTCCACATTTCATACTCATATTTAAGCTCCAGACCCACCAAACCTGAAATCTTGCATTTTTCATACCTTTTCAGCAGTTTAACTGTGTCTCATGCCTATTTTATCTTCATTCAAGAAATAGGGTAAGCAGAAGTTTTGGAACTGTTCTTTAGGGAACTTCTTGGTAATTCAACAACAACAACCTTGGACATGCACAGTAATTTCTTTTACCTAACTTGGTGGAGAACCTCTGCGGAACATCATCTGTATCTGCAAAGCAAACTTAGCCCACTATTTTCACAGAGATGAAAACACAGAGTAACAAAGAGATTATTTTAGAACACTCTCTGAAGTGATTAAATAGTATAATATTCCTGTACACATAAATCTGTACTAAACTAAAGACTAAATCAATGCAAGAGCAGAAATAAAAATCTAGGAAATCCAACTCTCAGACCTCTCTTCTTTTAAGGCAAAACAAGGTCCATGTAGCATAGAAAGAATATTCAGCATGGTAAGGAAACAAAGTAGTGGAAAATGTGAAGCATTCTGTATTCCCCTGAGAATACTGTCCCTAAAACTGGAAAACCTTAGCAAAACCTATGTGATGTTACAGCCATCTGCACTGAAATGCTGCACATCTGCTTCATTTCTAGTTCCTGGCTCTCTACTCCAATAAAAGATTTTTTGTTTGTTTGTTTTTTTGGTTTTGGGGGGTTGTTTATTTATTTAGGTGGTATGTTTGTTTGTTTGGGCTTTTTTAGGTCATACATAAACAAATGAATTGCTTCTGGCATTCCTAATAGAAGCTGCATGCCAGTTGGTGTATGTTCTCTTTTTGTGCAGATATACACACGATGAGACTGAAGAGATGCTGCTCCCCTCCCTTGGGTAAGAAGCAAGATCAAGGGGTACAAATCCATACATGTACTCTGGTGTCAAAGGCTGGGTTAGGCTGCGTGAACTTAGGGGGCCTACAGGAAGGGTGCAGAGGGACTTTTTGCAAGGATATGTAGTAATAGGACAAGGGGAAGTGGCTTTAAGCTGAAGAAGGGTAGAATTTAGATTGGATATTAGCAATAAATTATTTACTGTGAGGGTGGTGAGGCACTGGAACAGGCTACCCCATCACTGGAAGTGTTTAAGGGCTGGACGGGGCTTTGAGCAACCTGGACTACTGGAAGGTGTTCTTGTACATGATGGTATCTAAGGTCTCTTCCAAACCATTCTATGATTCAATCATCTCCAGTAATTCTGCAGTCATTTTATAATAGAAAAGGTAGCAGTCAAACTTTCTCTGCCTTTCATGGCTGTCAAAGTTTCTATCTTGCACATAATCATGGAAGGGCCAGCAGATACTATCCATCTATGGTCAGCTTCAATCAGTTAACTGAACTTCCACAAGTTCTGAAATGCCTTCAAAATTACCCATGGAAAATTGCTGATTAAACTGGTAAGATACAGTAAGTATCAGAAACCAGACAGTATCAGTATCCCAAAAAAAGAGTTTCCAAATTTAAGGTTACATTACAGGTATACTTTATGTTTTGGCTTTTGCCACTGTGGTTTAGGATGTCAACAGCAGCAGTGGTATTATTTAACATAAACAGATAGAAAGAAAATATAAAAAATTTCCATAAATGTGTTAAAATGGCTTTCTTTTACATATGGAGGTAATTATTAAAACTTTCATACCTTTTAATAACCAGGAATAATGAATACTGAAAGTGTGTGAAGACTTACAGCATGTGTGACACTAAATAAATTGTTCTATGCAAACAAAATAATCAGTTCTCATGTCATCCTGAAAACTTGCTTTGACAGTAAAGTTACATCAGTCTGTACATGTACAAACAGTAACAGGCAAGGATACTTAAGGTAGAAGAGGATCACTTATGGTGATCCACAGCATTTATAGAGTACAACTAAACCAAAAAGTTAGCAGAATAGGTAGTATCCTGAGGACAAAATATTCTGGATTGTGTAAATCCATCAGAGCAGAGGGTAGAAATCCCACAGCTAGCTTAAAAATTCCAAATGGAACTTAAAAGTAGCATTTATACTGACTTAAAGATGGATGCAAAGACCCAACCTTAGGGGCTAAGCTGATATATACTATGGCACATCTCTGTTAGAAAAATAAATTTAACTTTCTAGTAATTAATTACAGAACTATTTCAATTACTACTGATCTTGAAATGATAGGGAGTAATTTCATCTAGACAGTGACCATGACAAGCAAATAAACACTTAGAAATTTAACTTTCTCTCCCATAAAGAATTCCAGGTTTTAGAACTGTCACATCAATGTAAAAAGGCTTTATAATCTTCTACTTAAACCAATTAGTTCTCTTTACTGAAAAGTAAGAAGGAGAAATTTTAGACAGCTTACTTCAGACAACTTAAAGGATTTCAGTAAATGAGCAATTGTAGGAAGCACTTTTGGTGTCAGATCTACTTTCCTTCCTCAACAGCAGCAAACTATAGCCAAAACCTCAGTGAAAAAAAATCAGTGTCTTTAACCTCAGTATACTTTCCAGTTGCCCTAGGATGAAAAACCATGTAACAAACATCTGTAATCAGAAAATTTTTGCTTTTCACTTTGCATTTAAGGTGAATTTGAACTTTATCATTCATATTTTTTTCACTTTTTACTACCATGTGTCAAAATAGAATCTATATGATTTTATTTCCTAATAGTTTAGGAATTCTCATTACTCAGCTACTTTGCTGCATTTCCTTTTTCAGTCTATTATCTATTAGGAACACGAAAATAGAGCCTACAGTTTAAAAAAAAAAGATAAACATTATCTGATTTTTCTTGAAAGAAGTTATTCAGCCTCCTTTACTTTTGTTAGAACTGATCTAGAACACTAAATCTACTAAATCACAACTGGTGTATGTTTTTACAGATATAAGTCTTAAGATTTAGTTGTGCTACTTAAAGTTAACTGCTGTATTTCACTGCAGCAGTATTTCATACTGCAGTGTAATTTAAAACAGGGACAATAAATACGTAAGCTCACGATGTAAAACACATCTGCAAAGCGCAACACATTAGAGTATGTGCTGCCCTATATTTGAGCATCTGCACTAGAACAAGAACCCAATTTATAAAGTACCTTGAAAAATAATTGAATATGCACCTATGAGAAAGTAATTTACTAGCAAGTATTCCTGTATGCCTGCTTCAAAAAAGGACTAGTGAAACTGTTAAGCAGCAATTATTATTGTGCCTTCTAAGGAACTGATATTCCCAGCATCCACTAATAATGTAACATTTACAATAAGAGACTGCAATTTATCAGAATTCTTTTTTTCCAACTCCTTATAGGTCTAATTTCCTGAAATATTTATTAATTGCTTCTGCATTTGTTAGGAAAAAATTACGTGGCCATACTTTTCTTTGCATCCAAAGTGTTATCAAATACTGTTGTTCTTGTTAGAGTGAGTCTGTATTAGTCTTCCTCAGAGGAAATGCGAACTCCAGAAATTAATACCAGAGGTAACAACATTAGCATGGAATGCTAAGATCACACATGACATACATTAAAGTTCTTATTTATTTATCAAAGGCAAAAATGTCAAAAGAGTTATTTCTAGTATGCAATTCCTTTTCCATGCAACAAAAAT
>VZTR01018851.1:3193-23671 GCA_013400775.1 Chaetops frenatus
ACCCACAGGCATATCAAGATATGCAGTCTTTAACTCACAAGCATATGTAACCTTATCTTATGCTTACTTAACGTTTCTTATTACTAAAGGCAGCTCTTTTAAAAATGTGGTTATACCGGTTACAACATATCTAGGGGAAGCATCTGTTGTTACAACATATCGTGGTCTCTCAAGTTGGGTCAAGGAAACCACTACATTCTGCCCACAAAGTTTAATGAATCAAATATTTACTTATTAAAAGGTTTGATGAACAATTACATACTTATCACACTAAAGGGAGGTGCCGCACTGATATCCACTTCTAACCTTGGGATATTTCAATGCGCCACTGATCTGTACTGAGTGACATATGTGCATTGGAACTTTATCAGTGGCAAGCCAGATGCTGTATTATAAATTGTAATTCTGTAAAACACAGTCTAAAATAGCCTTTGTTTGCTGAAAATCACATGGAATATTTTCTTTTTTGCAGCTTGAGCATTAGGAGGAGAAAGCGAATAATATAGTGGTTGAAATCACCATGCACTCTTGCTGTTGTGCTTCTTTCCTTGCCTGCGCCTCCTAGTAGCTTTGCTCCTGGCTTTCATGGGAACACTAATTCTGTATTTTCTGGTGAGCTACACAACCAGTGCTGCACAGTTCCTCTTCCCACTGACTCAGAGAGGGAGTGTGGTGTTGTTGCCTTATATGTTTTGTCACTCACTGCAGATTTGGTCAGATACAGGATAAACACACACACACTGTGTTCATGCAGCAACAGCCTTCTGGTTTATTGTTCCCAGCTCTCTTTATAGAGAATTCAAATCTCCTGGTTCAGCATCAGTCATAGGCTGGTTTCCAGTGCCACTCAGCCTTATTGACCAATGAGACTCCTGTATGTTTGGTAATGTGATAAGTATGTAATTGTTCATCAAACCTTTTAATAAGTAAATATTTGATTCATTAAACTTTGTGGGCAGAATGTAGTGGTTTCCTTGACCCAACTTGAGAGACCACGATATGTTGTAACAACAGATGCTTCCCCTAGATATGTTGTAACCGGTATAACCACATTTTTAAAAGAGCTGCCTTTAGTAATAAGAAACGTTAAGTAAGCATAAGATAAGGTTACATATGCTTGTGAGTTAAAGACTGCATATCTTGATATGCCTGTGGGTTAAGGATTTGCATACCCTGCAGATAGATAACCCTTTGACAGAAAGACACTTGGAGGAGATGCAGAGACGCGCTATCCGATATCAGAAAATCGCAGATGCAGAGGCACCCTACCCAAGTCACATACAACAAGGAAGAGGACCGTACAAAAGGAAGGCTTTAGCTGTAGTTCAGTGCAAGCCTGTGGTGGATGCTTGGAGCTCCCACAGGTCGCCCAGCGCTGTATTTGCTTGCTGTATGTTTTGCTCATAATTATTATAAAATTGAAGATTGGATTTGCCACAGATTAGAAGTGTTGGCTCAATTAATCTATAACAGTAAGACATGGTTGGCTGAGTCCTTTGTATAGAGTTGAAATCACCCTATTATAACATGGGGTCACTGCTGGAAAGGCCAAATACCTGAGAACATTCTGTTAATATGGGTGGCAGCACAGATCAAAGCCACTTAGGGCAACCTGGAACTAAAGGCAGTAGCCCCTGTCATCTATGATCCTTTTGCAAATACTAGTTTTATCCAAAAAAAAAAAAAAAAAAATTCAGATGGCTTTACTTGAGGTCCTATTTTAATGTTCTATCCTTGACTCTTAGCTGGGGGAAGAAAAATGGAAGACAGTGTCAGAACAGGTATTTCAAACTTCAAATACTCTCTTTTGAATCCACATAAATTTTTTTTACAATGTGTTGTTTCCCACTTATTTTAGTCCAAAACAATAAACAGTTTGGCTAAGGCCAAAATAGATTTCATTTGAGTGATAATTTCCCATAATTCTTTTAAAAAGGAGCAAGGCTTTAAGTTGAAAATCTTGTCATATCTATAAATTCATGAATTGGCTGCACTTAAAATTATCAACCTCCTGAACTGCAAGTAGCTATCTGACAAAAGGAATTAAGATATATTTCTGGGGATTTATTTTCCCTGTAGAGTAATAATGGAAGAAAAATCATGTGAGAGGAAGCATGTGACTCTGAAAGAGACATTGTGTAAATGTAAGCATACAAGGATTCTAGCTTTTGCTTTGTAAATAAAAATATGAGGATATTGTAAACATTTCAGCAGTGGCATGGAACAAGAGTTTTTGGTGTTTACTTGCTGTACTGCTCTGCAGTGAGTACTTGCTGTTGTTCTTTGGGCACCATCTGTATTGCTGAGTGCTCTGTTTCAGCCCCTTTGTTCCTGCTCCACATTGTTGCAGGGAGGTGTTTGTTCAGAGAGTGCTTAACCCTCCCAAGGAATCCAGCTGACTTTGCTGAGATGCTGAAACTTCAAGGGAGTCTAGTTTGATCCCATTTGCTACTGAACAGTTTGTTATTGTGATGTTACATGAATTAAACTTACTCAGTGTTTGCAGGTGATCTGTTTCACATTAGGCTCCCCTCTATAACAGGGGGCTCTTGCTGGAAATCTGAGTCAGATTATATAGATAATATCTGTAGTCAGAAGTTACTTGAATTTGCGAGCTCTGAACTCCATTTTGACTCCGGTGTAAAGCGTGGTTCAGGTGTTAGAGGGGGGGAAATGGAAAAAAGATAAAGAAGTGGTATCTTTCAGTTGCTCAGAGCTGCTTGTTCAGCTTTTTTAAGCTGATCATCCATAAGGGTTGTTTCGAAGTTATGGCATATGAAAAGCTCACTGGCTATGAGATAAAGCCAATTTAATAAGTATTGTCATTTAGTTTCCAGGACTTTAATGCTTCTAAAGAATCACTAAATTGTGAAATGAGCATAGTTGTTTGGATCTTCAGAGAGCCCTGCAAAATTATTAGCTCCCCCTTCCTAATTGAAACGTATTCATAGTGTAGTACATGTCATATTTAATGGCCTTCATAAAGAGAAGCTGTGGCTCTTGAACAAGGAACAACCACATATTGAAAATTATGAGAGTCAGGAGCACAAGGTGCTAAATGTTGGCATGTCTATCACAAGCACAGGCAAACTTTAGGACTATCTGCATCCTTTTAAGTAGCTACATTAACAAATTGCTGGACTTACTGTTAACTCACCAATTTCATGAGGGTTGAGAGCATCCTCAGAACATTTTTACACAGATACTTTGCCAAGAATTTTGAATGGTTTTTTTAGCTTCCAACTTCACAGCGTGGTGGCTGTGAAGCTCTGATTACTCCACGTGGCAGGTAGCTGTTCTGTGATGACCCACCTGTAGACATGTCATACCTGCAGTAAAACATAATGCTGGTATTCCTGTTAGAAGTTATTGAGAAATCTCTATCTACTGTGTCTTGAAACTGAAGTTAGAGAAGATTTTTAACTGTGCTGCATCCATTTGTCTGTGGGTACACACTGCTTTCAGAGAAAAGGGGTATGGTTTTCAGTCTGGGTCTTGTGTGTGTAATCAGTTCCTAATAATGTTATTCCAGGCAGAGGAGCCTTCAATGTTAAAAAAAAAAAAATCTAACCACCACCAGAAAAAAACCCATAAAACCAAACAAACACACAACATGTGGAACTGTGGATTTAGAAGTATTACACAACATTATTTTTTATCCTTGCTTTATTAGATGGGCACAAGGCATTAACTGCCTTTGCCTAGCGAAGGAGAGGTGATCAGTTGACTGGCTTTGGCGAGTTTCTGCCCTGTGTTCTGCCCAGTTTGTAGTCAGAAGTAGAAGAGAAGTATGGGGGTTGCTCCAAGACCACATCCTCTTCAACCTTGCTCCTTTTATCTGCCACTGTGACTTGCACTATCTCACTGTTACATGCTGAGCTGTATCAACAGTAGCGGGGAAACCTGAGTAACAAATTTTCAGCGTAGTCAGAAATTGGGGTTGTCTGATTTTTGTCTGAGGGTATGCCTCAGTAGTGTAACATGTATCATGTTACACTTGATGCTTATGAGAAGTCTCCTGAACTTGTGATTTTATTCCAGGGACTCTGATACAATTAAGTATGAAATATAGCACAGAGGTACACCGTGCTCGTGCTGGGAGACATCAGCATTGCCAGATAACAAGGGCACTTACTTATCCAAGAGAGGGTTGGAGTGATGACTCTAGCAGTGATGTTGTTAATGGTCTCAGCTGTCATCTGGGAAGTCGGTTTCTGTAGTGAAATAGGTACATTTGACTGTCTGAACTTTATTCAGTGTTTGTACTGTTTCTGAAAGAAGAGCTTTCAGCTCTTCATCTATTGAATAGGATCAGTATTTTCTTTCTTACTATCTTAAGGCAAAATACATTAATGAAATGTAATTTTGTAATGGAATGCACTTGCTACTTTAGCTGAGTATAACTTGGTATGTAATCTGGTCAAGGAAGAGAAATTTTTATTCCATTTGATAGCATAATTTGCCAAGCTGGCAAAATGCAGGTAGAATAGAGGAGAAATCTAAAGAAGATTTCACACCCAGGAAGGATGTCTGTTGGTGATCCTTAAAGGTCACTTATTTCTTGTGCATCCTCTGACAGCTCACAGTCCATTGATATGTTAAGCTCATCAGGCCTTGCCCAGGGAACAGAGTTTTTTTGAAAAGAAACTTCCATTCCCTTCCCCCTGGGTGAAGATGAACAAGATCTCTGACTAAAGCTGGTAAAAATATTTAGAGGTTCTATCGTTTCCAACATTTGGACAAAGCTTATTAGAGAAGCCCTGCTGTTGAGCCATGAGGTGCAGAAAGGACTTTCTTATTTTCAAAACATTTTTTTAGAGAGGAGTTGAGGTGTGACCAAATCCAATCTTAGCCTCAGACTGTCAACATTTTAAATAACTTTGTTTTGCAGTATTAAAGACAGCAGTCAGATATATTTATATGGAATGAATCACTTATGACAAATTATTTGACAAAAATCTTAATCAGAATTATTTACTACACAGTTTAAAATCTGAAACTACTAGCTGTGTATAGATAGCATGGTGCATTATATTAAAACAATTGTATGTGTTTTATGCATGGAGAGGAGAACGAATCTTTTCCCCAGGTTTGGGTTGCAGAAAATGGAGGGTTGAATTGCTGCTGAGGATAGCCTGTATCACTGCTCCCCACACACAGTTCTAGTTTGATGCCAGTTTCTGCGGTGGCAAAGAAAGACAAACAGACTTGGACACCAGACACCAAGAAACATTAATGCCCATTTGCTATTTTTGCAGACCTAGTATTTTGTGGGACCTTTTTGGTTTACCAACCCTCACCAGCAGTCTGAAGCATTCCTCTCAGCTACTTCACTGCTCCTTTCTGATATGGTAGTATTCAACAGTTCAGGAACTAACATTTGTGTCTGTAACAGTGGTCCATTGATCCGAATTCATCCTTTCAATGCTTTTGACTACTCAGCTTGTCAGGGACATAACAGTCTTGTGATTCCTTCTCAGACCTGCTGCAGCAGTTTCTAGATGTGTTTTGGCTCCTAAAGAGTGTCAAGTAATAAAAGTAGTTCTGAGCATTTTTCCCTATAAGTTTTTGGTTGAGAAGTTCAGGTCTGGTAGAATACATACCATACCTCTTCCATGCTCTACATTATGATCAAAATTTAATATGGGAAATCTAGATTAATTTGTCATTAGCTGTTAGCTACGTGTATTGCTCTAGGGCCAGAGGACATTCAGCTTTTAATTGCAGCTTGTTTTGTTGTTCAGCTCAATTGTTTCTGCTGTTTTCAATAAAACAAATCTGCTGAAAGCAAATTGTATCCTCATTAGAACTAATTAATAGTTGCCTTCTTTTAAAATAACTTCATGTGAGGCTTTGCATAGAGCAATAGACTGCAATTTTATTCAGTTGCAGACTTCATGTCAAACATTTTGCAAAGAGAGACAGATGCCATATAGAAATAGTTCTGCAAACCCTAGCACTTTCTTTGTGTTTTATGCTTTTCCAAATATCACTTTTGTTCTTTATTCAGAATAGCAAAATTTATGAAGTTTGGCAGGTTGGATCCTGCTGCCCTGGAAATCAGGGGAAGTAGGAGCTGAAAACAATCATGTCTTATTACTGATTCTTATAACCTGTTTCCTGAGGAAATCCTGTCCCAGGATTCCTTTGGTGATAAGACTTATGATGACATTTATCTATCTGTACAGCTTGATGAAATGCTATCTTGTTGAAAGCAATGAAAATAACAACTGAGACCAGAGATAGTAAAGGATCAATTAGCTGGGCTCTGTTCTTTCAGGTCACACATGACTTTTGACTTTTCATTACTATTGCTTTCTTTAAAGTTTAGTTAAAGCCTGTAAGACGAAAATAGATTGTGATCCAATATGGTATTGGCAGTTCCTGTCTTCCAACAGTCAAGGCACAGTAGCTGGAGGACACCTGTGTGAGTGAGACTGGAAGGGACATAGCTGTCCAGTGATGCTGTGTGTCTGCAGTTCAGGCAATTAGGCAGTGGCAAGTTTTCCTGAGGAACATGGTTCCCACAGCTCCCTCAGCCACGGGTCATTTGTTGTGCTTTGTCTCATCTCCTCTTTGGGGCAGCAGCAAGGAGGCAGACCCCACATTCAATTCTATTGGTTGCTGTTTTGAGAGTGGTGGCAGATGCTACCCTGTGCACAAAGCAGTTCTCTCCTGTTTGTAAAACAAAACACTGGTTTGCCTTCATTTAGAATTTTTTCTCTTGATCCAAAGTTTTTATCTAATTTGAGATCAAATTAAGTCTACCCCTTCTATCAGAAAGTATATTCATTGCATAGGACTAAGAACTAAGAGGGCTTTTTTTTTTCTGCTTGTTTCCATCTAGACTAATATATTTGTTTGTCCATTCTTGTTAAGTATCAGCTGTGGACCCAGCACTTAAAGTGACAGGGAAGGATGTAGAACTTCTAGGGGAATTTGAACTTGTCCTGGTGGTTGTTTTTCATCTGATCTTCACAATTGGATCATATATCTGAATAAAACAGCAATAACAGCAATGAGAAATTTTGTTTGCTGTATCCTTCTTTCTGGGACCAAATAACACATTCATCTGCATACAGGTCCTTGGAAAGCCTTAACAGTGCATGAGTAAGATACTGCCTGCTGCTTTATTCTTCCTGATATTTATTGCAGTGGCTGGTGTAAAAGGATTCTTTCTGAGCATGAAGAAAGCTTGGCAATGGGGCAGAAGAAATGCCCAGATGAGCAGTCCTGCTCTTTAAAAACTGGAAAGTAGCTATGTTCAATTTTCTCTTTGTGCTTCCCAGGGACTAAGGGAATTCGGATTAAGTGTGGATTTCAGAGTACTGCCTGGCATGGGGTGTCCATGTTTCATCTGCATCTAGCAAGGACTGCCTGCTAAGAAAGTTAAGCAAGTCAGTCATGGTTTACTTGCAGTGCTGATATAATCTGTACATAGATCAGTCAAGGATATAATTTTTGATATCATGTCTTAAGAATGCATGCAGAATTTTGTGTGCCCTTGGAAAGAGGGGGAAATCCTGAAGACTCTTCTGTATGGAAGTCCTGCTGTGGATGTGCACCGTGCTGTGTGTGTCCATGCAGGCAGCCATGCGGTCATCACTTAGAAGCTGCACCTTTACAGAGAGCAAAACCAGAAATTATTTTGGGCTTGTGGCTGCTGCTTCTTTTAATTCCTGAAGCAAGTGGGTACTTGATTTTGAAGTTGATAATTTGTAGCTCAAGAGAAAGCATGGTTTGTAAAACTAATGACTCAAGGAAATAGTACAAGGGCAATGTTAGTTTAAGGGGTGGGTAGAATGAAGAAAAAAGGCAAAGTCAAGCTGTTCCTTCTTATTCTGGTATCTTTTGTAACTGAAATGTCTGATGCAAACATTGCTGAAGGGTGCTTAAGCCAAATTTCCAACCTCCCTGTTTCTTATTTACTGTTTCTCAGAAAGACATTGATCACCCTAAATAAGAGAATAGGATATTGCATCAAGCTTGTGGATTACCAAAATTAAGGTGTGGAGCTCATATGGAGAAACAGGATTTAGGCAAACAAAATTATTTCTGTGATTGTTCCTCACTGTGCTAATTTCAGGATGTGCTTCTGGTTTTGGTCTCAATTACACAGTGATTTTGGAGATGCCATGATTAGGGCTATGAAAAGGTTTTTTCAGTTTCACAGCTGTACCTAGGGTTGTCATATAAGAAATAATTTTTAGACTGGAGTAAACATTTAATTTTTGCATTTTATCTGCCAAATGTAATGCTGGAAAGATTTCTTATTTTAAAAGGAAATCTCCCTTTGTTTCAGCAAAAAGGTTTTTACTGTGCACTTGTATAGAACAAATGATAGCAATAAAGTGAACCATTTTGAAAGGGAGATTGCCAAATATTTCAGGGATTTGACAGCATACATTTTAGAGGGTGGGAAGATCCAAGTGCCATGA
Source organism: Chaetops frenatus (assembly GCA_013400775.1). Lineage (NCBI taxonomy): Eukaryota > Metazoa > Chordata > Aves > Passeriformes > Picathartidae > Chaetops > Chaetops frenatus. The sequence continues at coordinate 11,632 of VZTR01018851.1, forward strand.
GATACTTCTGTGTGCCTGAACCCTCCTCTCATACCTTTTAGAAAAGCCAAGAGGCAAAGTTTGTTAAAGAGGCAGATGGGAGGCTGTGTATGTCCTTAGTTACTGAATGTGCTTTTGTAGGAAGAAGTCAGTCTTTGTCAGAACAGGGACTGGGACTGAAGAATTTATTTTCCAAGGCTGGTTCTGTGAATGTAGGTATAGGTTCAAAATAGAGCTGAGTCAGGGTGAGGTACTTCCAACTTCTTAACATGTCTCTTCAGGCTGCTCCTAGTGCTCAGTGGGGTGTTCTAGCTAGAATTTTATACTGAATTTGACTTAAATGTGATTTTAGAAAACCGAAGCTATATTTTGTGGACAAGCTAGCAGTTCCAGGAAAAAATTTCTTAGGCGTGATAATAGCCAACTGCGGGAAAATGACTGGGGACGCTGTGGACTTGTAACTGGGAATACAATTAGAGAAAACTGAAGAGTTATATTAGTTTCTTAACAGGAGTTATAACTGTACAGAAATTATAGAGTAAATCACATTTGCTACCCCCTGGATGGAATGCAGTTGGCATGACTTGAAACCTATTCCAGGATAGTTCCCCATCCACACACACCTCTTGAAGGGTAGAATGAATGTAGAGTGGGAGCAGATACACCGTGGCCAAGTTCTGTGGGAATCCTAGCAGGGGAGGAACTCGATGGTACTTTGCAGCTGATAAACTGCGTACCAGGGAAGATAAGGGAAGATATCCTACTGCTGAGCCAGCAGCTGTGGTGAAATCCTTCTCCTTAGATGAACTTGCTTCATTAAAACCTAATGGTAATATTAATGCACCCCTCCACCTGGAAGTTCCCTGCCCCTGAGGTACAACCACCCCTCACTGAGCATATGTTCTGTGTCCTTTTTGACTGTATCTGTAAAAGCAAGAGAATTTTACACCTATCAGTAACAAAGGTGTGTCTGTGTGATTCGAGTCATTGAAGCTCCACCTAAACACAAAGAAATAATATAAAAGTCAGATGAGAATGGGGGAAAAGTTACAGAAGACTCCATCGTAACTGCTGGGATCAGTCGAGGGGCTGAAGCTGTATTCTCCACCATAGAGACATCTGTTGGGTAAGAATCATACTTTATGCTTTATGAACATTTTATTTGGAATTAGATCTTGTCTGTGTGCTCCTTCAAGCATATTTTTGGAGTCAGACACTATCACTGACAATATTCAAACCTTAACCTGTCACAGTTTGATAATGATAAAGAGTGTTATTCTGTAAACTGTCAGTGTGAACCCTTCCCAGGCACTGGCAGTCACCAGCAGCAGAGAACACTCTCCAATAAAGAGGAGACTGTGGCTGTGCTTTTGGAAGTGAGTGGCTTTATTTTGTCAGCTACCATTATTTTTATTTACTTATTTTAACTAATCTGCAGGGCAATTAATCTATGGAGACAACTAGAACTAGTAAGTAAAATAAACAAAAAAACCCCACTCTTTCTACATTCTGTTTGGCTTGACTCTGCTGTTACTTGCATTTGATATCCATGTATCTACTCTGGGCTTAGAGAAAATCACAACTGCAGTGAGTCAAGATTATAGATGAGAAGGCACTTCCTGTATCCCAACTTCTCACTGCTTGATCTGCATACAGCTAAAAAAACTTTTCAAAAGGTTTTTTTATCAACAGTTGTACTTTAAAAGAAGCTGTACTTTCTCCTTGGACTAAGAGTGGGTAGGAAAAAAAATATATTTTCAGGGGTTGAAAGAGTTTAATGCTTCATTCTCAGAGAGTCACTGAAGCTCCTGGTCAGTAACCCGAGGTATTATCAGCATACTGTGACCTCTTTGTGTGCTAAACAGTATAATTTCCTTTTCACACACCTCAGGAAGGTCTTGGCAGGTATGTGCAACACTGTGCTCTTCTAGGACGATGCTAGACTGTCAGTCTAAGACCAGGCAGATTTTGCTGGCCTCGGCCATTGGACAGATGGCAGCAGGAATTATCCAGTACAGTCATGCAATTAGTTGTGTGAAACAGTGATGGCCCAGGCCTTGCCTTTCATGTTTCAGAGTGGTGTGTGACTTGAGGATTGTAGGTAAGCCATTCCCAATTCTTAGGCTGGTCTGGCTGAGTCAGGGAAGGTTCACCCGGAGGATGAATCAAGTCACTGAATGCTAAGCAGTCTCCTGTGTGGCTGAGCCTGACTCCTCACTGGGGACTGTTGCAGGGATGTCAGGAGCAGGATGAGTAGTGCCATCCTTTTTTTTAACACTCACATCAGTGGTCTCTTGGGTACATGGGTTCATCTTAAAAGCTTTAGCATCCTGAGGAATGCAAAATCTCATTCTTCAGTGACTGATACATAGACATGGGAGTGTGGAAAGGATACTTATCAGTGGAAATGTTCATTTGCTGTGACCTAATTATGCAGCAACTACTTGCTCTGATTTGGCTACAGAGTGGCTGACCTGGACTACCCTTGCTCAGAGGATGGGCAGTGCAAAGTCAGCTCTGCATGTAGCTTAACTGGTACATCAGCTTTTTTTAAAAAGTAACATATTCTTTGTCAGTGTTTGCAGCAGAGAAACTGCTTGTAGTGGTTTTACGTTCATTTATTTGCTTGCTTTGATTACAGTTTTTTTCGTAACTGTTGTTTAAGGACTCATGTCTGTACTGTGGAGTGGTATTTTAAGGATGAGTTGTTCTAGTAGGAAAGCAAAGGTCTTCTTTTTTTGGAAGTAAGGTTTTTCTTGTTTTTGGGACAAAGGAGTTTTTTTATTTTTGGAGCAAGGAATTTTTCAATTTTTTTTAGGTTTTGTGACCTGGTCTTGCATTTCTTTTTTTGGTTAAGGTTTTCATTAAATCACAATTTTTTTCAACATCTGTTTGTTTTAGCACAGGTGTTTTTGTTTAGGCTACAGGTAGAATGTTCACTGCATTTTTTCATTGTATTTATGAGTTACAAAATATAGTTTCTTACTATAGTTTTATAAAAGGATTTCCGCTTAAAAGCATTTCTTTTTTCTCCCCTCTTTAGACTTCAGTTCTCTTTTCACTGACTTAGGAGTCTCTGTAGCTTTCTTCTGTCTTATGAGTTTTTCTGAGTCTATTTGGTTCGTTTAAAGGGTTAATTCTCTTTTTCAGTTCAGTTGGAATTCCGTGCATTCTACAGGGAGGGGGGCTTAGGAACGAGGGGAACTAGCTAGGAGTTGCAGTACGGTCGCTGGAATCCCAATAGCTGCAGACTGATCTTTCTCCCTTTCGGTGGGTGCAGCACTCCCTGAGGGCCAGGGGAAACAAGGACGCGGCTCTGTGGCCTTTCTGGGATGGGAGGGGAAGGGGGCGGATAGAGGCCCGGCCCGAGAGAGAGCCGGGCCAGCCTCTCTCGGAGCTGCATTCCTCTCTCCCTCAGGCAGGGAGGGGAAGCAAAAAGCAGCCCGGAGCAGCAGCGGCGCTGCCCCAAGAGAGGGGGAGGGGGGTGGGCAGGGACCTGGCTGCAGGCCTGGCCCGGCTCCGAGACCCAGGCCGGGGGAGTGGGGGGCCAGCCGGGCCGCTCACGGAGATGTTACTTTCCCTGCAGACGGAAGTCAAAAAGAGAGAAACTTATACTTTACTTCTCTCAAGATGTGACTCACAAAGGCGGACTCTTTTCTCTTAATGGCTAAACAATCTGTCAGTGTGAAAAGTAGCTAATTAAATGGTTACTCAAATTTGCAGGAAATTATAAAAAGTTTTTACTTGGAAAAAGTTACTTTTTTTCAAACCATGACATTACTCTTCCATTCTACCGGATTATAGAGTTACCCCCCTATCTCTGCATATCTCTGCTCTCTCAGTTGTATGTAGATCAGACATGATAGTTTGCAGCAGCAGTATGGAAGAGCTGCTTCTTCATGTGCTCTGGGAGTAGAACACAGCGGTATAAAGGCTTGTACCTTTCTGCTGCATGTAGGGATCCTGGGAGGTGTGCATGACCCATAGCAGCACTTGAGCCTAGAGCAGGCCCATGCCATTTGTACCAACATGAAAATTGAAATTCATATTGGGGACCTTCTCCTGACCTCATCAGCCCAAGCATTCAGTGAGGAATATATGGTGATGTGAGCAAGAAACACGTTTTCCTTATCATGCTCCCAGCTCTTAAACAGGCCATTTACATGCTTCTGCTTATAGTTGCAGTAGCTTTTGGCATGGTGCTGTACTTAATGACTTTTTAAATGCTTTATTAGAAGGCAGCATTAGTGCACAGAGAGGCACCAAAAATTGTTGCAGGGAATAGATGCATAAAAATAAGTAAGTGCTATAATTATGACAGCAGCAGCAGCAGCAGATGCTGCCAGCCATTATCCGCTAGCAAACTTAATTTTGGAAACAAATTGTCCCCTACTCTGGGCTAGAGTAGTAGGTCGTGTTTTCATTATGTATACACTATACAGTATAGTGTGCAGTATTGTAAAACCTGTTGGTAGACAATTTGTTTTGTGGCCATGTGGCATGTTACTGCATAATTTTAAGGAAGAAGCTGAAGTCTTGTCAGTTTTATTTGAAATTGTTCAATTAAGGCTGAATGTCTTCCCTTACATGTAGGCTGTGATCTTTATTGCTGCCTGCAGAGAGGGGATGTGTTTGTCCTCTCCTGGAAGGACTGAAGCTCCATATTTGTCCTGTTCTCCTGTGAAGCAGAAATGCCTTAGACTCGGCCATGCCAGCAGGGAAGCTCCCTTCTTGCCTGCCAGTGGTGGTGGCAAGATGCTGTTGGTTTTTGAGTGCCAGCACATATAGCTGGCTCGTGTCTAGCTTGTCATTTACCAGTGCCCCCTAAGTCCTCCTCAGCAAGGCTGCTCTCTGTCTGTTCATGCCCCAGCTTGGATTAATACCAGGGATTGTCCTGAACAAGTGAAAATAAATGATCTGTTCATCTGGAGAAGAAGAGACTGAAGGGCCACTCATCACAGTTACAGTTAAAACTGCCTTGTAAGGGGAAGTGGAGGGGCAGGCACTGATCCTCTGTGGTGACCAGGGACAGGACCCAAGGAAATGGCCTGAAATTGTGTCAGGGAAGGTTTAGGTTCGATATAGGAAAGGGCTTTTCCTGGGCAGTGGTCACAGCACCAGAGCTGACAGAGTTCAAGAAGTGTTTGGACAATACTCTCAGGCACAGGATGACTCTTAGGGATGGTTCGGTGCGGGGCCAGCAGTTGAACTCAATGATCTTTGTCTGAGTTGGTGTCTTCCAACTCAGCCTATTCTGTGATTCTGTGTGTGGAACTATTGAGTACACAAACAAAAGGCAACGTCTGCACTGGCAGCGATGTCCCAGCATTCACCAGCTCTGTTAGCTTCAAGGCTGTGGAGTTCAGAGCAAGAGACGCTGCCCAGTAGGAGGCCCAGGGGAAGTTTGTTTTCAGGTGAGCAGCACAGGTGGCATTGTTGCCGATTTAGGAGCTCTCTAAACAGAGACAGAGGGCCTAGTTCAGAAAGATGTTTATTCTGTGCAGGGTGCAAGGTAAAAGTTTTCCACAAATCAAGTACTCCAATTCTGAAAACTACACTACATACAGATTTTAGCAAACATATCACAGTTCATTGACTACAAGTTACCTAGTTTTCTTATTAATTAGTACTCTACTTCTTTTGGTTATTGATTCTCTTTCTTATTAACTAATTAGTCCACATGTTCAATCCTCCCCTTTTATTGAGTCAGTGGGTCTTGTGAGGCAGTGGTTACAATCTCACTGCTGGACTCAAGAGGCTATGAACTGGTACCAACCCCTTGCATAACAAAGGGCACAGGCACACCTGTAGCAAGAGACAGCCAGGTGACAAGAGACACAGCAGAAGATGATGTCAGAACAGGAAGACCCCAGACTATGCAATAAAAGTTCAGGTTGTCCTTTGTTCAGGGTCAAGCTATGAGGTCTGTTTCACTGATAAGGCAAGACCCTTTTTCACAACCCCTTTCTCATTCTCTGTAACTCTCCGCATTAATTGTTAACTATTTCTGCCTATTGAGATGTCAGCATCAGCACAGCTGCCTGTTTGTTGCAGATAGCAGGCCCTGGCAGTAGCTAATGGAATCCTGCCAGCACGTGTCACCCAGAATCCCTTTAGAACATTGCTGGGCTCCACACTCCTGCAGTCGAGCTGATGCTCCTACTGCAAACCAAGAGCACACTCCAGAGGAGCCAGGCGGTACTGTCCAGGCTGGGGCTGCCCTGCTGCACTGGCACCTGCCGAAAATCCCAGCTGGTTTTTTTGGTGCCTTTTTGAGTGTTTTTTACTATGTCTCTCAACCAGTACATAACTCTTAAAAAAAAAAAAAAATTAGTTCCTTCTGTTCACTGTCAGTTTTATTTTGTCTAAATTGGTAGATTTGCACATATTCCTGTTCCTGTTGTTGTTTACTGTGTTAATAGAAAATAAGATACAGGGCCACCAGAGAGGATATTTCCTCCAAATTTTGGCCATTGCCTTTTTGTTTTGTTTTGTTTTGTTTTTCATTGGTGAACACAATTGGAGTTTCTGTATTTCCATTTGGTCTTGCACATGTAGTTTTTAGTATTTTTTTTTGTGTGTGCTGGTAAAATAATAGGCATGAGAGCAGCAGTACTAGAAATGGGTTACAGGCCTTGTATAAACATGACATCTCCTGTGTGATATTGCTATTTGGATAAGTGACTTAAGCTATATGAAGCCTGGTCTTGAGATCTGCTAATCCAAAGGGTCAAGCCAATTTTGTGAGCTCCCAAAGGAAAATAAAAAATGATGCACCATGATGAGGAAAATCAGCAGGAAATATGCGTTTGCAGCATTGAAGATAGGGGAGTTTTGTCCAGTTAATTTAGCCCTTAGTAATATGCAAAATTATAGCAGGAGTTGTAAGTGGAACACACAGAATAATAAAATGTGAGTAGAAAAGAGTAAAAAAGATACTCTTCTGGTTTAGGTGAAATCTGGATGTGCTAAGAACTTGTCTGTGAGATGGGAATTTTGCCCTGTCTTCTCTCTGAATCTGTAGTTTGGCTTTTGGAAGTTTTCTGTTAACTCTGGACACAGTCACAGTTGTTATTCATACATGGTCCTTTTTCTCAGATGTGAATACTGTTGCCTGTGTCATGCTGTGCCAAGATACATACTTGTTCTATAGCTGGGCTAAAAATGTTGTGTTCAGTGGCTCTGAATGAGGTCAAGCTTCCATAAAAGCTGCTGACTGTCAAACTGCCAGTTTTCGTTTCTGTGAGAAGCCCAACAAGGACTGTTTAAATCAAGCTCTTGGCAGTATACAGCCACTTAAATAAATGTTTCATGTTGTCTGTGTGACGCTTTTAAAATATTGCAGATGACTTTGTAACCACTGCACAGAAAATAAATAATTGATGGCATTTATGGCAATCAAAGTGTAATTTCTCCTTTCATTTTCATGATGGAACATTTCATAAAAATAATTTATTTCCCACAGTTGTGCATAGAAAGATCTCTGTAGCACTGTGGAGTGAGAAATTCTAGTGTTAAGAATTTGCTTGTGTGAACTTCATTCCCAGAAATGGATGCTTGTCAATACTTAATGAATCACTGTCAATAATTATGGAGGCTGCATGTGGATGTTGAGTGTTTATTGTCCAGGCACCCTTGGCTTCTGTTCTGTATTTGTTGTTTGATAGTAGCATACCTTAATGAAGCAAATTAACTAATAGTAGTCAAGGATTTAAAAAATATTTTTATGTTCAGACCATTTGGCCATGTTTCAGCACCTGCATTAGTGTTATCTAAGTGAACTACCCTCATAGGAAAAGAATGATCAGACATGAACGAAAATGTGTTTCACTTTAGCTGGTAATGTGGGTTTGGATGCTGCATAGGTCCTATTTGTATGTGATCAAAATTTAATTTGACCAGGAAACAGCCTAACAACTGTGCCAAGCTGTCTATTGTACCATCAGTAGCTACTGATGCCATAACACTGGTGCTGCACAGTAGTGGCACAGCCCGCTGCTGTCAGCCTTAAGATATGTCTTCTTGCTGCCAGAGGCATACTGCTGACTCCAGGATCCTTTTGGTTCCTTATGTATTTTGGCTCTCAGACTGTCAGTGGGCTGTGGTGCTTCAAAATGTATGAACACAAAAAAGTGTGCAAAATTAGCAGACTTTTCAATGTGCTAGTGTTCTTGCTCTACTTTCCTCTAAAAACGCATAAAGAGAATGCTTTTTTGATTCTTGATAAAGCCATTGAAATAATTTCTTCTTCATCTGAAGAGAAAGCCACAGTGTTGAAGTATGCATAACTTTTTTTTGTTGTTGTTTGAAGAGCCTCATTCAAAAGCTTACAGTCCCTAACCATGTATTTTTGCTGATCAATGGGCTGCAGAGGACTGTGAAGCTATATCTGTGCCTTCATGACAAAATCCAAAAGGATTTCTTGAATTTTGACTTTTGACATTGTTATTCCTGGGAAACTCAGTACCAAGCTCACTGCTCCTGTGCAGCCTAAGGAGAGGGATAGCTTAGCATTTAGGTTCCAGCTTGTCTCTAGAAAGTAAGCAATTCTGTGAAGAATTAGAAGTTACCAAGGAAATGATGGAAAAGAGAGGCTGTGTGGGGTGACAAGCAAACCTTTTACAGAGGACAGTGCCTGGTGGGTTACAGGAGAAATATCTTTTCTCTTTTCATTCCACTCATTCCACGAGCCCTGAGCTATATGCAAGGGAGTGGTGTCACACTCAGCCTCCTTCTGTAATGAAACAGCAGAAAGTAACAGCTCTAGCTCAATTAGATATGAACTATGAAGCTGCTGGGAACTTTGGGAGGAAATACATTTATCTGAAACTTTTGGAACTCTTATCCCCCAGTAACTGCTTTTCCATGTTCTGTTGAGGGGCAGAGGGAGGTCAGCCAACAAGAGGAAATTTCAAAAATCCCATTTGTGCACATCTCCCACTGCTGTGGGAAATTCAACTTCAGCAATGTTGTCGGAGGTATTTCGTATTGCTCCACTCATCCAAAAACTGCGTGTCCATCCTCAACCCTTATTCCCCAACTCTTTGGAGGTGGTACTTTCAAGTATGCACAGTGCTGGTATCACCTGAGAGAAACAAATGCTGGGGACTGAATTCAGAAAGAAGGTTTAAAGCTGTGCAAGCTGGCAGGGTCTGTCTGTGGCAGGAACCCTCCTCTCTTGTTGCAATGCAGTGAAAGTGGGGGTTGTGACAAATGCTGTTACAACCCTTTGATACATAGTCTGCCAAAGCCCTAACCCTTACCATGCTGTCCTGACAGTGCTGTGCTTTCACCCACCAGTTTAAATAGTCAGCAGCCTCTGTAAATTTTTATGAGTATTTATGGAAAGCTGCTGGTACAAGATAACAGGGTGAGTGGGTGTGAGGGTGGAGGCAACTGCTTGTGATTCTGCAGGAATATCTTTTCCACAATGTCAGTCATCAAGAAGTATTTTAACTCTCACTCTACCCTGCCCTAGGTAAATAGGTTGACTGTACTTTTCTTTTGTTATGGTAGCATTTGCAGAATTTCCTACTCAGTAAAGAACAAGGTTATACCAGGCTTTCTTATACAAAAAGTGCTCTGCAGAAGAAAGCATAGTACAGTTTTGGAGAGGCGTGTTGTCTTGAAGACAGGGTGGTCTTTTGGGTTTCAATTCTGCTTATGTTCAGACTAGGCAGGGTGACAGCATGACTGAATTGTAGCCATAGCACAGCTGAAATAGTTAACGGTCTCTCATCTCAGCTCTGTGCTGCTTGAGGTGTTACTTCAGAAAAGCTCATTCTCAGGTCTGTACCATTTATGCAGTGGGCTTATTTCTGAAGGGGGCTCTGGCTTGTACTCTTATTTCATAGATGTAGAAGCTGAGGTACAAAGCAAAGAAAATGAGCCTTTGTCCAGAAAATACATCTTCAGCAAAGTTGGGTGTAAATCTCTAATGAAAAGTTCCAGATTTGCAGCCAGGCATACGAGTATTCTTTACCCTTTTTTTGGCTTTGGCTGGGTTTGGGTGGACAAGAGAATAGCATGCTGCACTTTGGCATACTTATTATAATGAATATTATATATTATAGTAATTGTTTCATTACATTCAAGGACTAACCTTTAAGATTTTGAGCTTTCAATAGAACATATCACTCAAAAAACTCTGCCTGCTTTTACTTTTATCTAATTTGCCTGCAGCAATAGATCAAGTGAGCATGGGTGATTCTATATCTACACACGTTTTGTTTATTATCTTTTCCCATTAGTTGCTTTTCTTTTCCTTCTGTCTTCAGTAATGAAATTTGAATGAAAAAAATAATTGTAATAAAAAGCATTCCCACAGTCAGATGCAGTAATCATTTGAAGGTGTTATAAATTAATAGAAATGAGAGCAAAGGCCTGAATGTAATTCAGTACAGACACACTTACAGCTATGCAAGTCAATGTACTTTGCATGGAGGTGCCAGATCCATGGGGACTCCGGAACTCCCTGTTGCCCTCACAACCTGCACAGAACCTTCAGGGCAGCAACTGGGATGGGCCAAGGGTGGCTCACCAAGGAAAAAAGTGATTTGCCACCGGGAGTGAGAAGGACATGGTGTTCACAGGGTTCCCTGGGGCTGATGGCTGTGCTAGCTGCAGTGCCAGCTGGCCAGGCACTTTGTGTTTTGCTACAGCAGAGGGTAGTGTTACCTGTGTCTGGAAACAGAGACTGCTTCAAAATGATGGCTCTATTCAGCCTGCTTACTTCAAGCTGATGTGGAGTCGTTAAATATTTATGGCAGATATATATATATATACATCTTAACTGCTTTACTGAAAATATTTTTTCTTCGAAGGAGTTACACAACCCATTAGCTCTTTAACTCTGTACCACAGTGCTGATATTTAGCTTGTAAAGCTTCCCAGACTGTTATTTTCTTAGAGCATTCCTGTATAGGAGCTTTCTCTCATAACATTTTGTCTTACTGGTTTATTTTGGGTAGAATTTTATTTTTTCAAATGTCACACCTTTTACAGAAATACATTTCCTCTGATGACTGCCTCCCATGTGCATAAGAACCAACTTACAGTATAACCTAAATAAAGACAACTGTGTAATTACTTTCCCAGTTGCTCAGCACCCATGGTAGGTAACTGTGGGATCTCCATCGTGTCAGGGGGCTGTGGCAGGAGCCCTCAGCACACATGTGCCCCTGGTGCTGCAACCTCTGGGCAGTGCCACACACAGAGGCTAGCTGATGCTGTGGTGCCCGTGTTGTTTGACTTGGCAGAGGAGCCTGTGTTGGTAGCTGGTTTTTGAGGAAACAGTGATGGCTCCCAGGCTGAAGTCCTTGAGCCAAGGTGTGAGCCACCTCCCTTGGGCCCCCTGTATGCCTCTAGCATCCGTCATGTCCTTATTGGACTAACAGGATGGTGTGGTTTGACCCTGTCCGGATATCAGGCACCCACAAAAACCACTCACTCACCCCGCTCTGCAGCCAGACAGAGGAGAGGAAACAGAATTAAGGGTCCATGAGTTGAGATAAGGACTGAGAAAGATCGCTCACTAAATACCATCAAGGGCAAAACAGGCTCAACTTAGAGATATAAGGTAAATGTACTGCTAATGAAATCAGAGCAGGATAATGAGAAGCAAAACAATCCCCTAGAAACACCTTCCACCCCACCCCTCTGTCCTTCCCAGCTGTACCTCCTACCCCTTCAAGGAGGCAGGGAATGTGGGTTGTGGTCAGTTCATCACCCGTAGCTTCTCCCACTGCTCAGGGAGAGGAGTCATTCCCCTGCTCCACCATGGGGTCCCTCCCACGGGAGACAGCTCTCCATGAACTTCTCTGATGTGGCTCCATCTCACTAGCAACAGTTCCCTGTGACTTGCTGCAACTTGACTCCCTTGCATGGGCAACAGTCCTCCCCAAACTGCTGTGACATGGGTCAGTCCTCCAAGGGCAGGCTGCTGCAGCCTAGGAGCAGGTCCCTCTCTTCATGGGTCTCCTACAGGGTCACAACCTCCTCCAGGCATTCACCCGCTCTGGTGTGGGCACCTCCATGGGCTGCGGGTGGATCTCTTCATCCC
>VZTR01018851.1:23929-53333 GCA_013400775.1 Chaetops frenatus
AAAAATAATTGTAATAAAAAGCATTCCCACAGTCAGATGCAGTAATCATTTGAAGGTGTTATAAATTAATAGAAATGAGAGCAAAGGCCTGAATGTAATTCAGTACAGACACACTTACAGCTATGCAAGTCAATGTACTTTGCATGGAGGTGCCAGATCCATGGGGACTCCGGAACTCCCTGTTGCCCTCACAACCTGCACAGAACCTTCAGGGCAGCAACTGGGATGGGCCAAGGGTGGCTCACCAAGGAAAAAAGTGATTTGCCACCGGGAGTGAGAAGGACATGGTGTTCACAGGGTTCCCTGGGGCTGATGGCTGTGCTAGCTGCAGTGCCAGCTGGCCAGGCACTTTGTGTTTTGCTACAGCAGAGGGTAGTGTTACCTGTGTCTGGAAACAGAGACTGCTTCAAAATGATGGCTCTATTCAGCCTGCTTACTTCAAGCTGATGTGGAGTCGTTAAATATTTATGGCAGATATATATATATATACATCTTAACTGCTTTACTGAAAATATTTTTTCTTCGAAGGAGTTACACAACCCATTAGCTCTTTAACTCTGTACCACAGTGCTGATATTTAGCTTGTAAAGCTTCCCAGACTGTTATTTTCTTAGAGCATTCCTGTATAGGAGCTTTCTCTCATAACATTTTGTCTTACTGGTTTATTTTGGGTAGAATTTTATTTTTTCAAATGTCACACCTTTTACAGAAATACATTTCCTCTGATGACTGCCTCCCATGTGCATAAGAACCAACTTACAGTATAACCTAAATAAAGACAACTGTGTAATTACTTTCCCAGTTGCTCAGCACCCATGGTAGGTAACTGTGGGATCTCCATCGTGTCAGGGGGCTGTGGCAGGAGCCCTCAGCACACATGTGCCCCTGGTGCTGCAACCTCTGGGCAGTGCCACACACAGAGGCTAGCTGATGCTGTGGTGCCCGTGTTGTTTGACTTGGCAGAGGAGCCTGTGTTGGTAGCTGGTTTTTGAGGAAACAGTGATGGCTCCCAGGCTGAAGTCCTTGAGCCAAGGTGTGAGCCACCTCCCTTGGGCCCCCTGTATGCCTCTAGCATCCGTCATGTCCTTATTGGACTAACAGGATGGTGTGGTTTGACCCTGTCCGGATATCAGGCACCCACAAAAACCACTCACTCACCCCACTCTGCAGCCAGACAGAGGAGAGGAAACAGAATTAAGGGTCCATGAGTTGAGATAAGGACTGAGAAAGATCGCTCACTAAATACCATCAAGGGCAAAACAGGCTCAACTTAGAGATATAAGGTAAATGTACTGCTAATGAAATCAGAGCAGGATAATGAGAAGCAAAACAATCCCCTAGAAAAACCTTCCACCCCACCCCTCTGTCCTTCCCAGCTGTACCTCCTACCCCTTCAAGGAGGCAGGGAATGTGGGTTGTGGTCAGTTCATCACCCGTAGCTTCTCCCACTGCTCAGGGAGAGGAGTCATTCCCCTGCTCCACCATGGGGTCCCTCCCACGGGAGACAGCTCTCCATGAACTTCTCTGATGTGGCTCCATCTCACTAGCAACAGTTCCCTGTGACTTGCTGCAACTTGACTCCCTTGCATGGGCAACAGTCCTCCCCAAACTGCTGTGACATGGGTCAGTCCTCCAAGGGCAGGCTGCTGCAGCCTAGGAGCAGGTCCCTCTCTTCATGGGTCTCCTACAGGGTCACAACCTCCTCCAGGCATTCACCCGCTCTGGTGTGGGCACCTCCATGGGCTGCGGGTGGATCTCTTCATCCCTCGTGGATCCCCACGGGTTGTGGTCGGGTCTCTGAATCCCTTGTGGATGCCCATGGGCTGTAGGGGCACAGTTGCTTCACCATGGTCTTCAGCACAGCCTGCAGAGAAATCTGTGCTCTGGCACCTGGAGCACCTCCTGCTCCTCCTTTTCCACTGTCCTTGGTGTATCCATGCTGTTCTCCTCTCACTGCACTCTTCTTTGACTGGAAAATTACAACTGCACCACGCACAGCCTGCAGAGAAATCTGTGCTCTGGCACCTGGAGCACCTCCTGCTCCTCCTTTTCCACTGTCCTTGGTGTATCCATGCTGATCTCCTCTCACTGCACTCTTCTTTGACTGGAAAATTACAACTGCACCACAAACTTGGTGTTTCTTTCTTCTTAAATCTGTGGTCACAGAGGTGTTACCACCATCTCTAATTGGCCCAGCCTTGGCCAGTGGCATGTCAGTCTTTGGAGCTGCCAGAGACTGGCTCCGCCAGACATGGTGGAAGTTTCTAGTAACTTCTCACAGAAGCCACCTCTGTGGCCCCCTCATTACCAAAAACAAGCCATGAAAAACCAATACACAGGGAAACGTGGCATTGTCAAGGCAGGAAGAAATAGTAAAACTGAAAGCCAGCTGTTTTAAAGTAATTTAAAAGGAAAGTCAAACCAGCTTCATAGGTAGCTTTGAGATATGTTGTTCTGCATATTGAAATTCCCTAGATTTTCAAGGGTCTATTTATATTTGAAAACTGGACTTGTTGTGTCCTGTTCTGTGATTTTGAGCAGATGTTGTGACTTGGCCTGTGCTGAAGGACATGCAGACATGGGGCATGACTAAAGTTTTTTTTCCTGCTTTTGGTGTCTGAATATCACATAGTGGTGGTTACCTTGGGAACAGCTGGGCTCAAAGATCTTGAAGGTATTTTCCAGCTGAAACAATTCTATGATGCTGTGAAAAATGTCAGACTGAGCTCTTGATCTGATTGAGGGTGGAGAACATTGTCAATTATTTGCCTTGATTTGTAATTTATTTTGAACTTTCTAAGTCATCCCTAGATGTGATTTTTCTGTATCCAACTGCACTTGGAAGCAATATTGTCTGACAGCTAAGGGAAGAAAAGAGTTTGTACAAACCCACCAATGATTTCCATGGCATGTTTCAATGCCACAAGGTGGACATCAGATAGGAAAGGGCTGAATATAAACTGAGAATGTCCCCCACTCTCATCTACAGGTTGCTTCAAAGGTATGTGAGCACCTCTTTGCTCACATACACATTGCCCTGTTTAGAGATGGCATTGATTTTTGTATTCAGAAATCAAGTGCCTAATAGGATATTTCAGATTTTTAAAAAATTCTGTTGGCAACTTCATGATCCTTCACCAAGGTTTCACACACAGCAAACACTTGTGCTGAGGATTCTGTAGCCATTAGGGGTTTTTCTCTTCTTACAACTTGCAAGTGAGATTTTCAACTTCTAAGTCAAAGGTCAGGACTGAGGAAATGCTGAAATATGGTTTCATTTGTTTGCACCATTATTTAGTATTTAAAATTTAAAAGATACTTTAACTCTTTCTTTCCTTCTCATGTTGTTAGTTTTGTAATTGCAATATCACTTTTAAAACAATTTTTTTGCATGCAGCCTTGCATATTTTCTTCACATATTTTTGTCTTGATTATGCCCCTCCTTTGCTCCATGTTTTATTTTAGATTTTGATTTTTTTTTTTATTTAAAAGTTGGCTACTTGCTGAAACTAGCTTGATGCCAACTTTGGTGAGAATCATGTTCTGAACAACTTCTTTAAATATAGTGTCTATCAACTTTGAACCTACAATTGCATATTTTTTCTCTGTGATGATGTGATTATTTATTTCACTTTGAAAAGCTGAATTTAAATGCTGCTGCCCAAAGAGGAAGAGAAATTGAAATGAGTAAAAAAACCCCCAGAATGCAGATGAACTTGTAAGCCTTGTTTAAGTGACTTCTGCTTTGCTAAAGAGGTGCTTGGGCTCTACATACAAAGTGTCAGTCAGCCTATGACACCAAGTAAAGGTTTATAAAATGTGTTGGCATGTGGTTGTACAGCTCCTGAGACTGCAAGTGACTTGTCCCAGTGAGCTGCTGTACAGCTCTAACCTGCTGTCTGGTCTCTTTCAGCCTCACCATAATGCTACCTTTATGCTAAAACACAGTTGCTGGTTCTGCAGCCAGTTCTATGGAGTTTGGTTTTGTTTTCTGAAGAGTAATTGGAAATATTCATGACCATGCAAATAATACCTGTCTGCACCTGTCATGTAATCTTTCAAACCTAAGTGTTTACTTTCCCAAAGCGAATGCTACAGACAGCCCTGTAGTACTGAAATTTTACCATGGGGAGTAGCTGAGCCTGCTCTGCATAAACCTCAGCTCCTCAGGAAATTAACTGCTCTGTTACAGCTGGAGACAGTGGTAGCTCCAGGCCTCTCTGTAAGTGCAGGTATCCAGGGGAGTATTGCAACCACAATCTCTCTGTGTGTTTCTAGAGCGTAAAAAATTGTCTGAACAACAAAGTCTGTGTAAGATTGCTGGTGGATAATCTTCAAGGTTTCCTTCTGCCAAAGCAGCAGGGAGAAGATTGTCCTACTTGTGCAAGAAAGCAGCAACATGCCTAACTGGATTCAGATTTCTCTTGATCTGTGCCTGTGCTTTACTCCTTGGATGATTTGCTTGTCACTTTCCACATTTGTTTTATTTTTCACTCACTTCTGAACAGTTTAGACATGGTGAAAAGAGGAATTTGTTGACTGAAAAGTGAGAAAACAGAATTCTCACCTGTAAAGTTTTGAGCCAAGTTGGTAATTATTGCCAGGAGAGATCAAAGAGTTCCTCTGAGAAGCTAAACAACCCAGCTGGCCAGAGGAGGTCCTAGAAAAGTATGCTTCTTCCCCAGGATGTCCCTGTCTGCTGTCCTAGATGACTTTCATCACTTCTTAATTGCAGCTGTCTGTGTTCTGGCATGTAGCTGCCAAGCAGGATACTTTTTTCTAATTCATTTCTGACTTCGCACTTCATGAATATATAATTTCCTCCATTTGGCTCCAGCAGTTATCCTCTATGGTTCTGCTGTAATGAAGAGGGATGCCAGGTACCAATTGTGCTCCATTCATCATGAAGGCATAAGCAAATGGACTCAAGGATGGGGAGGAGTCATGCATTGCACAGTGAGAAGGCACAACTGTGCCATCGTCTATACATTATTTCCACAGCTTTCTCCAGTCTTGCATTCCTTGAAATTCAGGTTTCCTCTTTCTTTGTATGAGGCTCTGCTTGCAGTTCTGTTTCGCCAGGATACTGATGAAAGTCAGAATCTGTGTTAATAACTGGATTCATTGAAATTCATTAACTTTTCAACTGAACTTCAGAGTAATTTCCACCAATTTTTGCTGACTTTTATGTTGGGTCTGTAAGTCCTTTTTTGTCATGCAAAACGCATTAATTTCAGTGAAACCTTCTTTTGAAGTTTTGTATTCATTCAAACCCATAATAGGAAACAGAAAGTACAAAGTTGATACCAATTAAAACCACTAAAAGTTTCTTTCTGAATAAGTGTATATGGTGATGTCCTGTACCAGGCTGTATTCTGGCAGCAAGGAGAAATGTTCACTCTTGCTGCAGTAACAGAGCTGTTTCTGAAAGGGTCACATCCGTGTCCTCTTTGTGTAAATTTGATTATTCATATCCAAGTTTCTGATTTATGTTCATTTGAACCTAAATACATGGCCTGAGTTTTCCAAAACTAGTGTGTGCAAGTGTCATCTTCAAATTACAAACCAGACAGTGAAGTGATATAGTGCTCCCATGAGCCTGGGAGAGCTGGAGAGAGTGTAAGCTGTGGTGTGTGCTTGCTAAGTTTGAAATACGCTGAGGAAGTCATGACCTGAGATGTTTAGAACTGCCTGAAGGGTTTTGAAGCCACATTCCTTTTAAAATAAATAGTATAAACTCTCTTAACTTTAAGAAATTCTATAGCACATAAGCAGTAGTGACACCAGCAGCACTGCCCTGGGATCATGCGCATAGCTCCAGATGGAGTAAATGTGGGCTGGCTTTGTCCTGCTGCTGTAATCCTACTGACCTTCAAGGCCTTCTGTGGGTTTTTGTGTTTTCTTGGGACTTTGTGTCCCACATTGGTTTGGGGACTGAGTAATTGGTTTTTCTCTCATAGTATCTGTTCACTGAAACAAGCCAAAAGGTTTTAGTCTTAATATTCTCACTCTTTCTAACAAGCCTAGCTGCATGTCTTTACCTTCCCACTGTAGCTTGTATTTGACTCAATCTTTCAGTATGTTTTATTTTTTATTTCAGTTTATCAGTTTTTTTATTCAGATGTCAACAAGATTTTCAAGTTGAGCTGCAAGTGCTGATATTTAATTTATAGAGTTCTGTCAAATAATGTTGTATTTGGTACTGCTGAAAGTACCAAGGCATCATTTCAGCTGTTGTTTTCTCAGACTTTTGACAGCCAAACCTCCTGGTGTCCCTGTGCAACTGTATGCTGGTCTCCTCTGCATCTGCTACTGGTGGGCTCAATTTTTTTAATGGTTATTTCTGTAGCTTTGGTACAGAGTTTTTGAAATGCTGGAAATTTTTTGGGGCTTTACTTCTGCTGTGTCTTTTGCAATACTTCCCTTTGCATTTCTCTTGCATTTTGACCTGTGAAATCCCTTCTGACTTTTTACAGTTATGACATTCTGGTTTTCAGTTTCCTTTTAAAATGGTGAGACTAACCTAGTTTCACCTTACTTTCACTATAGTGTTTCATTCAACACAATGATTTTTCTGAAAGCAAAACCAGCCTTGCGTGTAAGTCTGTATTTGACAGTATCTCTTCTCTGAGCCCAGTCACTGTCTTATACGGAAAGCTGCCAAAGTATAATGGTTTTCTTTTGTCTTGCTAGTTTAAGAGAAGCCAAAAATGCTTCAGCAGGCTCTCATTCCTGCTGCAGTCTTCAATATTCCAGTCTCCCAACAAGGATTTTCTGTATTGCAATATTATTAAGACTTTCAAACCTGAGGCTAATAGCTTAGCCTCTCATCCTGGTTTACTTGAACGATATTCAGGAGATCAATAATCTTCAGGTCTTCAGGGCAACATTTAAGAAATACCACTGTTTTCTCTGTGTCTCCGTTGTGCTTGAGCCCATTGCTTTCTTGTGGATAACAGAGTTCTCTTTAAATATTCCAGGATTTTGAAATTTCACCACTGATTTTTACTTATTTAGGAGATTTAATTGCTCTGCTTGTCATTTCTTTTTATTTAGAGTTAACTGTTAGGTTTTTTTTTCACCCTCCCTCTGATCTTCACTTTTCAAGGTTGTTTTGTTGTGAGGTCCCATCTTTTCTTAACACAGAGTCTGTTCCAATTTCAGACAGTAACAGAGGCGGGAGGTGAGACCTCAGTGCATGGAGGTGTCTGTGTTTCTGGGGTCCCATATCCTTTTAACTAGACCTAGCAATTGTAAGTATCTCAGTCGTGCATAATTAAGTTGCCATATGTCAAGACAGATGTGTATGACAGGAGTGATACAAAAAGAAGTGAACTTACCAGTGCTTCTTCCTTAGCAGAAGGGTGTAACTGCTTTTAAAAGAAGGGAGTTTTTATCTGCCACAAAGCTCAAATTATTTTTGAGATGAAGCTGGAAGGTTGGAGACTAAAAGTTGTTATTCAGGACTGTAGTTTTCCCAAATTTAGCCAGGTGATAATTCATTGAGGCTGCAAATGCTGACATGGGTGTTCACCAGGGAAATACTATTTGCTTCAGAATTCAGCTTAGAAAAGAATTCAGCTGTTCTCTGTGAAGGTGAAGTGCTTTTTTGGCTGTGCGTGTGTGTGTCTGTGCCTTAGGAAGCTGCTTTCTCCTAGTGCAGAACTGCCTTTCTCAGTCCTGGCAAACCAGTTATTTCTGTCCTGCTGGTCCAACCCTCTGGGGATGCCAGCCATCACTCTGCTCTGCCCTTCATCAGCACTGCTGCTCTGAGCCAACCTTGTTCACACCCCAGGAACCTCTGAAGGACTCACTGCAAGCTGCACAGCCTAAAGAAAGTTTGAACCACCGTTCCCACAGCGAGGGAGCTGTGGACTGTAGGAGCGCAGTCCACGTGATCCTTATGGAATAACCGCATACTTAACAGTCCAGCAGGGTTTCAGCAGCACAGCAGGAGCTGTCTTCTCTACTTTGAATATTACAGCAAGAGCTGAGGTGTCATTGCTCTTCTTAGTGGATGGCTGGCTGGGAGCACAGTGTCCTCCTGATTGATGCCTTTTTGGTTTGGAGATTATAGTCATAACCTGAAAACATTTAATGTTAAATACCAGCAAGATTCAGGTTTTATATGTTCTACCATTTCTTGTTCCTGCTTTATCTTCTACTGTTTTTAGAATATTTTGTGCTCTACCCCAAAAATTAGTTATGAAAAAGCAATTTGTTAACCATTAAGAGAAGTGGAGGTTACAGCTATGAGCAGTAGGGTAGTGACTGAGGTTGACCTTTCCGCATCAGTAATATATTTTCCATATGGTTTGGTTTGGGAACAATCCCAAGTCTATCTCCTACTAAATGATGAGTCTTGGCAGTCATTACACATAACAAGTATTAAACTAGTCCAAATAGAAACAGTAAGTATGGATGGATGTGAGATTTTTCAGCTTGTGGAAAACTCAAAAAAAACAGTGAGCTATAAAAATATTTGTTATAATTATGATCTCTTAGTGGATAAGAGATCCATTTGCATGTAAGCAAGTGAAAAAAATCACCAGGCAATAAATATTTAATCAACTCTGGCTGTAACAACACTGAATTTTTATTGCTGTGTGAGTCAGCAGTTCTCCTCAACAAGTTCAGCCTGTTTTGTTTGCTACAGGGGGCTGTTGTTGGAGGTGCTCTTATTTGAAGGAATGCGTTTCAGCATGGAAGCCCCTTTCACAGATATTCAGAGATCAGCTGGGATAGACTTATGCTCATGTTCAATGAAAGCCAGATCTAATTTGAGACAGATTTAACTAGAGGTCAATCTAACTTTGTGGGAAGTTCCATGAAACTATTCAGGCTGAATTTTTTTTTTTTAAAACTCCTTTTCCTCTCCCTGATGTCCAAAGAAATTGGGAATATCATTTAGCAGCTTCCTTGTGGCCTCTGCTGAATGTAAAGCAGTGCATAGAACTGTGGCAGAGGAGTGGAAACAAGTAGATATTCTGAGTTTAAAGATTAAAAGAAAAACACGAGAGGAAACTGCCAGTAGAGGCACAGGAGGAAGCTGCAGATAGAATGGCTTTCTTGAACATAATTCCTCTTTCTTTAATAATTCCTGACTATTCTGAACATCTATTTTCCATAAATAGTCTGTTTTTTCCCCAACATAGATTTGACTTTTCTGCAGAAAATTATGGAACACTGACTTTTTAACAATTCAGTCTTCAGCCCTGTTTTTCCTTTATGTGCTCTCTGAGTTTAGCTGTTGGTCACCTTGACCAAGAATGTTTTAAATATAAATCTTGGTATAAGCCATTTAATCTGTGAAATGGATGCCTCATTTTTCCTGTGGAACGTAGAGGAGACAAAGATGCCAAAGTGATTCCTCACTTTGAGTTGTAGTTGGATCTGAAGTCAGATTATTCATTTGTAATGGTGTCTTGCTGGAATTTCCATGGAAATTACTTCTCTGGCGTTAAGCTCCAGGGACGTTCTGAAGTTATGGATAAACACTGGGTCCAAGCCAACTTGGATCTGCATTTTTATTATGCTTACTGAGTTGGTTTACCAAGATGGAAGCAAGTTTCCTGGGACAGAGAAACTGCTGAGCCTGTCAGTGACATTTGTTTATTGTTCATAGTGAAGCTGCTGCCGAACTGCCAGTGGTGTCCAGTCTCTGTAAGGGACTTGCCAGAAAATGTCCTGTTGGGGAGTGCTTGAACAGTTCACCAAGCCATCTGGTGTGCAAGAACACATAAGCACAGAAATTAATTAACCATAACTAGTCTCTCCTGAGTGTGTAAAAGATGAAGGGGGTTTTTTTGAACTTTTATAACTTGGATTAAAACTACCTGGTTGCAAATTTCTAGTTCTCTTTAACAGAGCCCAGAGTTGTGAGGATGCCTCAGCTGAGTTGATGTAGAGAGTTGTTAATGCTGTTAATGGTGTAGTCTGCCCCGCCTCAGGCTGCAGTGCAGCCTGGGTGGTTTTCTTAGTGATTGCCCAAAAAATCATCTGCATGAGGACAGGTGTCTTCTAGCCTGGTTATTTACACCTCAAATTTATTCTTTTTTTTTTTTTTTTTTCAATTTTTAAAGGAAGTGTTAAGAATTCTTCTTTACCTCCTTGTTGTCAATACCTATCAGAAATGNTTTTTTTTTTTTTTTTTTTTTTTTTCAATTTTTAAAGGAAGTGTTAAGAATTCTTCTTTACCTCCTTGTTGTCAATACCTATCAGAAATGTGGGCAGTAGTAAAAGCCTTCAATATTGAAATCTGTCATATGCATAAGGTTCTCTGATTCTGTTTGATACAGAGACACTGGCTGACTTAATAAGAAAATATTACAAAGCGTAGCAGTGTTTGCATGTCTCCTTCCAAGATTTTAGGGTTCATTTCCATTTCCATCTTACAAGATTTCGATAGCACAGCACCTGTCTACAGAAACACTACAGCATGTAGTGCAATGCCTCAGTGTAGCCAGATGTTCTGTGGTAAAATCAGGAAAGACTTGGAATATCAGAGACACAAAGAGGCAGTAGGGCATGACAGCACTAAGATAAAAATATTGTAAATTGTTGCCTCCTTGTGAACTCTGACTTTCCTTTTAGATATGTGCCATTCAGGACATTAGGTGTTGTAAATCTCAGCAAAGTAATGGGCAAAATGTGAAGACAAAATTCCCCTTGTCTGTGAAATCTTCAGTAATTAAGAGCAGAAGGGTTTTAACATTCTTATTTCTTTTTTTCTTTTGTAAAAAAGCTTGCTTAGCTCAGCTTTGATGTTGGAAATAAAGTCTTGCCTTTGATTAGAGAACAAATGTGGTGTTGCAAACTGGGCTTTGTCACTGACAGGAAAGTGTTTGTGGAAGATGCTTTCTTACTGCAATTCACACAAAACTGTCATCAAAGCAATAGCTTGGGTTTTCAAGAAGCTTGTTGCTAATGACAACCTAGGATTTGTTGCCTTTCTTCCCTGAAGTTGCATTAAGGTTTTCGTTTGTAGCCATGTAGCTATGTGCCGGATCTTTCACCCTGGGCTCAGGTTGTTACATGCACTGCTGCTACTGCCCTCTGTTAGGTGCTGGGCTCTCTGCAGCTGGAGTAGAGGGAATTTCATCATTCATTGTGGAAATGAAGTGAAAAAGGCTGTCAAGCTCAACCCTGAACAGGTGGGAGCTGGTTTCTGCCATCCATAACAAGAGATCCTGTCTTCACTTATTGATAAGTTCATGTCTACTGGTCTATTTGTTTCACCATTTCTAAAAGGTAATAAACTGATTGATTTGAACTTAGAAAGGTATGTCCTGCTGGATTATTTTGAGTGGTTTCACCCCGAACTGGGACACCTTAGGGGACTTAACATTTGGAGAGGGGGTCTAGATATGTGACAGCCCAGCCTGCTTGAAAGTGTGCCTTGTTACAGTCTAACTCATCCAAGATGAAAGCATTGATGAACCAGATGATTAAACTATTACTGGTACATTTTTATTGTATTGAAAAGATCTGTTGGTGACTAATGGCAGATCTTTGCTTTTATTTTGTCTTCCTGACAGAAATGGGAAATCTTTATCTTTGGAATGGTCTCTGTTTGGAATGATCACTGGGGTATTTCTGTAGTTTGTAATGATCTCTCTTTCATGAAATGCAGCATAAACTTTCATGGCAAGAGCAAGGTCTGTATCTCAGACAATACAGTGTAAACCATTCTCAGCATGTGGTAAATGAGGAGCCTGAGAATGGGCTCTTGTCTGTGTTGTGGAGCATATTTACCTGCTGGGTGTTCTCTGCAGCTGTTACCCTCCTTGAGGTCATAACATCTCTTCTTGACTGCAGCTAATTACTCCAAAAGTTTTCTGTTTCCTCTCACTAACACAGACATCGTAATAACAAAGAATAGAGACAGCTAAAATGTTCTGGTGAGCAGTGAAGACAATTCTGGAGATGCTTCTAGATTGTATCTTTTATTCTTTTATAGACCAGGGGCTCTTGATAGATCACAACACTATTTGTATGCCTAAGTATTCATTATACTGGGCATATTTAACAAACTCAGATTCAAAATCTTCCAATATTCTTGGTTTCAAATGAATAGTTTGAGTGTTCTGAACATGCAGCAAAGGAAGATAATAGCTGAAAAATATTATGTTTATTGCTGAGGGCTCTGCTTGCAAGCCAAAATGGAGTTTAAGAATGGGATAATTTTACTGCAGTAGTTTGTGGTGGGCATTTGCACAGCACAATTTAAGGCAGGTGCCCACAGAGCAAGTGCAGTTTCACTAGCAGAACTATCTGCTCTGAAATAATTTATTTTTGCCTCTCCAATGGAACGTACCAAAACTGGAGAAACATTGGGATTTTTCGAAGACTAGAGCATGTTGTTAGGGGAAGCAGTTTATGCAAGCCTGGGGCTTAAGTCTTCTCAGAGCTTTTGAACTAAATCAATTAATATATTATTACAGATTACCAGTAGAGAGTGCTCTGGGAACAGGCCAGTGAAGAGGCTGGGGAGGCACAGTAACATACACTCCTTTGCTTCTGCAAATGTTTTTAGCACAAAATTGTTCATCCTCCCTTTCATATGGGGAAAACAGATATGCCCAAAGTCTTATTTCAAATGTTCTCTTGCCTTATTAATATTTGGTAGGTACTTTAATATAACTGTGATAAATGAGTGAATGATAAATGTTGACTTTCACATATATGAATTTAACAGTTACAAGTGATAGTGTACTATGTAGAAATAGTGTTAAAGTAAAATATAGTTAAGTAGAAACAATAGTTGTAATATGTTGAGAAACATAGTAATAAGTACATGATAATAAATGTCCTTTAAGTTGATAAACCACAGAGCCAGAGATCAAGACACCTTAAAGAAACAAAGAAGATAAACCACACACATCCCAGGAAGTCTGTTATCTCATCAAACCTCACACTTCCCAAAGAAACTGTCAACTACCAATTCAGTTGCAACTGAAGAAACATCGGAGGGGGATGTCTGCCTTCAATTCTGAGACGATCCAGAGGACCCAAGATGACATCGTACTGGCGGAGCGGGGTAAAGACCAGGGAGGGGAGAGCTGAGTGAAGTGTAAATTATTTTCTGAGCTTAATGAATATGTAGTAGTTTGAAAAAGTACTTAGGTTCACAGTAAAATGAATGGAATTGCACTTCTGGCAATATTACTAATTGCACTGTGTTTACCTTTCCTCTACAAACAAGTGTTCAATACTGTGCTGCTAAAAGTTTAGCTCATTAATTCATTTATTTCATAACCTTGAACTATGGCAATTGTGTGCATGGAGGGAAAGGCGGTAGTGACTCAGGTGCTGCCTGATAACTGTAGGTTTCAAGTGCAGATATTCCTTCTTTCATATGCATAAGCCGACATCAGGGTTTTTTTCTCTGACTTGTGCACATTTATTCCCTTCTGGTTTTGGGGTACCCTTCCCTGTCTCCAACTAATTATCATGTCACTATGCTCTGGGATTAGAGTCATTGCTCCTTATTTCTTGTCCTTTCCTGTGAACTTGCTCACAGTGGGTGCTGGTGGTCTTCAACAGTGACTGGAACACAGAGGTCTGAGCTGCTGCCACTGGCATTAAGGACCATGGGGATCCAGCCTGTTACAGGGCAAAAGCTGGAGCTCAGCTTCTGTCTGGCTTGTCTATCAAAACCTCTACCAATCAGACACAGCAAACGTCACTCCTGGAAGGAGTTGTCCAGGTCATAACCCAGCCAATGAGATGGTAAGGTGCAGATTTTTGAACACTGCCCTGATAAAGGGGGCTGCTTGGAATAAACTTTCACTTTTTCTTTGGCCACCACGGCTCTCAGCAATGTGGGCTCTGCATCCCTTTGTCTGCGGCCGGGACCTCCAAACCAACACCAGCCCTTTCAGAAACAGCTGCATTTACAAAAAGCTGAAAATAACCCCAAAGTTACTGAGATGTATTTGAATGGAACAGTGATGTTTTCCTCAAAGATGCAATGGCAAGTATTTAACTTTGCCCAGGGGTTAGGCTACTGGGCTGACAGCCCCATGCAAGTTTTGAAGTGGGGTGATAGCAGTAAACCTGTCATACAGCTCCTACTGTAATGCAGTACATTTTAGGCTACTTTTGCCATCAGTATGAAGCCCCTTAGGCAGTGAGTCTGGCTCTTCCAGATCTTTCCTGCTCCTCTTTAAATTTTGCCAGCTTGACCTTCACTTGGAAGTTTGTGTATCATCATCCATTTTCTTGGCCGGGACTGGAATGTTAAAAAGGCTTACTTAAAAATCTAAGAATTTTGTGCAGAAGTCTCCCAAGATGTGGTNGACTCAGGTGCTGCCTGATAACTGTAGGTTTCAAGTGCAGATATTCCTTCTTTCATATGCATAAGCCGACATCAGGGTTTTTTTCTCTGACTTGTGCACATTTATTCCCTTCTGGTTTTGGGGTACCCTTCCCTGTCTCCAACTAATTATCATGTCACTATGCTCTGGGATTAGAGTCATTGCTCCTTATTTCTTGTCCTTTCCTGTGAACTTGCTCACAGTGGGTGCTGGTGGTCTTCAACAGTGACTGGAACACAGAGGTCTGAGCTGCTGCCACTGGCATTAAGGACCATGGGGATCCAGCCTGTTACAGGGCAAAAGCTGGAGCTCAGCTTCTGTCTGGCTTGTCTATCAAAACCTCTACCAATCAGACACAGCAAACGTCACTCCTGGAAGGAGTTGTCCAGGTCATAACCCAGCCAATGAGATGGTAAGGTGCAGATTTTTGAACACTGCCCTGATAAAGGGGGCTGCTTGGAATAAACTTTCACTTTTTCTTTGGCCACCACGGCTCTCAGCAATGTGGGCTCTGCATCCCTTTGTCTGCGGCCGGGACCTCCAAACCAACACCAGCCCTTTCAGAAACAGCTGCATTTACAAAAAGCTGAAAATAACCCCAAAGTTACTGAGATGTATTTGAATGGAACAGTGATGTTTTCCTCAAAGATGCAATGGCAAGTATTTAACTTTGCCCAGGGGTTAGGCTACTGGGCTGACAGCCCCATGCAAGTTTTGAAGTGGGGTGATAGCAGTAAACCTGTCATACAGCTCCTACTGTAATGCAGTACATTTTAGGCTACTTTTGCCATCAGTATGAAGCCCCTTAGGCAGTGAGTCTGGCTCTTCCAGATCTTTCCTGCTCCTCTTTAAATTTTGCCAGCTTGACCTTCACTTGGAAGTTTGTGTATCATCATCCATTTTCTTGGCCGGGACTGGAATGTTAAAAAGGCTTACTTAAAAATCTAAGAATTTTGTGCAGAAGTCTCCCAAGATGTGGTTTATAGCTTTGAATGTTTGTTCTGTGTACCGCTGCAGTGTATAGATGAGTTTGTAGAATGAGAAACTGGACAGCTTTAATAGATTCAGCACAGAGGAGTGTCAAGTGCTTTCCCTCTGGCATTAGTGGTGAGTCACGCCCTACAGAGCTGACTGCCAAAGCCACAGGAAAAATGAAAGCAAACTGCAAAGTTGTATTCATTAATGGCTGTTATTCTAGTGCACATATAATTCCAAATGCCTGTGCGTGTATTTAAAAGAGTGCCACTGTCTCTTTAAAGAGGAATTAAATCCACTTGTTCTTGACTTTATTGCTTCTGCAAAATTAAATTTGGTGTGGTGGCTTTGCAAGAGGAACATTACCTGATAGAACTTATGGGAAATAATTATAGCAACATGCGTAAGGTACTTTCCTCTCCTAACAGGAGGAGAGTTTTCTGAAATTTACACTGGTGGGATTTTACATTGTTTCCCTAAATAAAAAAATAGTTAAATAAGTGGGAGAGAGAGAGATGACATCTACAAGGCATGTCTTCCAACAAAACTGACATAGGTATGGGTCAGAATTACTACTCTTTGGGTGAAAAACCAGGCTAACTCCTTTGGTGTCAGTGGATTTAGGACAGCAATGCTAAGATCAAGACATGGCCAAATTTTCAAGTAGTGCCAATGTAGGAATTAAGTATCAGCATTCAATATAAGTACAGGTCTTAATTCAGATAGGGATTTTTTTAATGTGATATTCTTTGTAAGATCCCCTTGTTTTTAAAGCTGGTTTCATTATAAAATATTTATTCCTGATGTCTCTTTGCTTGCCTAGAGATATATAATTTTCCCTTTAGTGTGTCAATTTTCTGAAGCTAGAAAAATGTAATTAATATGCACAAACTGCATTTGTGTGCCCTGATCACATGGAATGGCATCTATTTGTCCAGTTTTTATGTGCAAGTTACTTTTGGGGATGTCGACTGGAAACCCAAATCGTGAAAATGGACTGACTGAAATTGAAAATAATCTCAAATGAAGAACAGGTACATACATGTTTGTCTCATTTAACCTTTTGAGACAATTGAGGAAGTTTGCTATATCGCATTTACTTGTGCTCTAAAACCAGGCTCTTGCCCCTCAAACCTTTGACAGGCTTTGCAGGTTGTGCTGAGTCTGTTCAGGCCCTGTTTTGAGAGGTTTGCTCTAGGATGGCCCAGGGGCCTGGATCACTCTCACTCCTGAAAGTCTCTGAAGTACTAGAAAATCTTAAAAACTGAGGCTTGCAGAGTCTTTTGAAGTATGTGGTAGAAGGTAGACTTTATCTTGGGACCTCATGAGAATACAAATTGTGGGACATGCTTTGAACCACAAAGGTTCATAAGGACAATCAAAAGTATCAAGTAGGTATGTGTCCCTCAAGACAAAGGGCAGTTTCTGAGGTGCACTACAGGGGAATTTCACTACCATTCTAATCATAGGAAAAAAAAAAAAAAAAAGGCCTATACAAGTGTTTCCTTCTGTACAAATACTAAGAAATTACTTCCAAGATGATTCTTCAGCCAGTACCAAGGCCCTGCAGCCACATGTAGCTGGCTGATGTATCTGCTGGTTCATGCAAAAGGTCTGTGTCCAGGGATTGAATTTCTCTCATCATGGAGTATGTTGTAAGTCATGATCAAGTCTTAAATGGGAATAACAACACCCTGCTGTAATTCCAATCTCATCCAATCTTTCATAACTACTCCTTTGGTCTGATTCCAGTTGGGAAGGTTGCTTTTGTGCACAGTGTAGCATCATGTGGCAGAAAAAAACATATAGTTCTTCAGTGCCATTTCTTCCTTCTGCTGAGAACACAGAGAGCTTTGTCTGCAAGCAGACAAATATACTCCTCTTTTTATGGTAACTTATAATAGTTTATTATTTTTGCTTTATTTTTCAGAACAGAAAGTGTAGGGACTGTGATGCTTTCTGTTCTTTATGTAGTTTTTGTGAAGAAATTGTAAATATTATTTAAGTTTTTGGGAGTCTATGTATTCAAATGAGGCACCAATAAGGTAACAAGGTGGTTAAGGAAGTGAGATTCATTTGTTGTACATCATTACAGCAAAAGCTTTGTTGCTGGTCCTTGCAGATGAAGTCACTGAACTATGATTATATTGCAGAAAATGAAACAACACAAAAATAAAAAGGCAATAAAACAAATTTTTGGATGTCTTGAGGGAGACTATTATTATTGACTGACTATGTTTTATATCATAAATGTTCCAAAAGTATGAAAATTTAAATTATATATCCACGAAGACAAAATTCTTAGCAGTATAAAAATCTTTATTTCACTGCTGCTATTATATTCTTTTTGAAGTTCCAAATTAGCAAGAAAAAACCCAAAATTGTTTTTTAATGATATTTCAAAAAGATAGAGTAAAACTGTTTAAATACTAGCTCTGACAAAACAAAAGTCATCTGTGCATTTAATTTTTTTTTTACTCTAACATTACTGGTGTTTAATACAATTACTGACATGATCATACTCTATGTCTATGGAAATAGTGAGGGATGCCGTCCTGTGTTGATTCTGTTTTCTTTGAACTTCAAATGTTCTAAATACTTTTTTTCCATTAAAAATTAATATACAAGGAAATACGGAAACTGTAGTTGCAGGGAGAAAAGTGTGACTATTTAACTTGAATACACAGAAGCAATCTTTGAGTCTTGTTTTTCATTCAGAATATCCTAGCAACCTAAGAGGTCTTAGTTGTGTCATTATTTCTGCATATTCATTTTTCTTCCCAAATGTTCTCTCTGGCTGTGGCATTTGTCACAGCTCTTTCAGACTTGGAGGACTGATCTCTCTCTGTGGTTATGTAAGCAGCGGCATTTGTAAGCAGTAAGGTTCTCTCACCCCTCTACTTGTGGAGGGATGTATTTTAAGGGATTGTGTGCAGCTCTCTTCTGTAGCAGTGGTGAGTAGTTTTTGAAGCTTTGCTTCAAACCCATGGACCTCACGAAAGTGAAGTTGCACCGTTTCACATCAGTGCCGTTGCTGGTGTTTTTCTTTATCTGACTCTCAGAGATCTAGCCCACTCTATATTCCTGAAAATATAAATAAAAGGGAGAGAGATGTTGAAACAGCAGAGAGCAGCAGGCTCGCCTGGTTAGGGCTGGATGAAGAGTGAAAACTCGCCCTTAGCTACGTAGAAGGCAGCTCCCAGCGGGGCTGCGGGGGCTGGCAGGGCTGCCCACTGTGCCTCCTAAGCATCTGAAAGCTGGCAACAATCTCCCTGCAGGCTTACTCAGTACGGCATCAAGGAAAGGCTGCAATAGTCACATGTTTCTTCAGTGCTCTTCATTGTTCCTCAGACCAGCAAGTAACTGGGGGTGGATGTGCAAAGGTTGGTGTGAGAGAACTGGTGATACTAACTTGCTGCAAGGAAACGTGTGGGAATGAAGCTTGAGGGCAAGGTGTAGGGAATTAAAAGCAGGTTTTGTCCCCAGCTGCCAAGAAGTTTGAGCCACTTTGTGCACTGAATGTCAAGACCTCTATGCAAAAGTGCCAGAGGGTCAGAAAGATCCTCAAATGAGAGTGCCTGCAAGTGTAGAAACAACGGCAGTACAAGGGGCTGGAACCCCGGCTGCAAGGAATGGTAGCTGGGTCCTTTTCATATGCCAGAAATCTACACAGAAGAGATTAATGAAAAAGGTACTCTTACTACTTTGCCTTAAAGGTTTTGGATCCTGCATGCCTTGCTGCAGTGTGCTAGGGACTTAGCAAAGAATCTGCCCTGGTCAGTAAGTGCAGGGAGGAGATTCAGAAAAATGAAATTGAATTACAGGTATGGCAGTGTTACTGGTATTATGCCATGTGGGCAAACTGTTTTTCAGTCTATTTGTGGAACTTATGTGAAGTTCAGTAAAACTGTTAATGTTCTGTGAGCATTCACTCATAAATATTTGAGGGTTTTTACATAAGGGTTCTCTTTTGGTTTTGTAAATCAAATGAAGAAAAAAATGGTTTTTTAAGAGATGGCTGGGTTTCAGCAACAGATTAGCTATTTATGTATTTTAGTATTAATTTATTAAAAAGCTCATACTACAGACAAAAATCTGGCCACAATGAATCAGATTTTTCTGAAACAAAGTTCTAATAAGTTTACTTGCATCACAAAACATATCAAGTATTTTTGTCTAGTTATTTCACATTTTATTGCCTGAAACAAATAGCAGAACTGCTTGTGTTGACACAAGAGTTGCAGAGATGATCAAACCTTTGCATGAAGAGTTTGGTATGTTCTGAAATTTTTTTACTGACTTTGTAAGGTCACTTTGGCTATTCAGAGGATTATATAAATCTGAACTTCTATTATTCCAACCCTTTGTTCACAGCTCCACCAGAACTTTGGAATAGTTTCTCAGAAGTAACTTGTATGAGATCTGTAGTAATTGGGGTCAGAGGAGCCACATGTTTGATGAACAGCCTGCTAGGAGCTGTGTTAAGTGGTCAGCATCCATTTGGAGATGAGGTTTCATCACTGAATAATTAACTGTGCACTTTCCACTGCTGGTCACTGGTTTGGAGAAGAGGCTCCTGCCTTCTGAATGGACTTCAGCAGTGTTTCCTTCTAAAAAAGGTTTTGAAGAGCTCCTTTTATGTTCATGAAGCATTTTTCCCTACTCTTTGGCAGCTAGCTAGTTTGGGGGCGGGGACAGTTTTTGATTAAAAGCTTGGTGACCACACATTGGAGAAGAAGTTCTGCCTCTCTGCAAGCCGGTGCAACTGAGAGAGGATAAACGACCATATTCTTTATCATCATATTGTTCTTCTATAGGGGAAGCAGGTTGATGGCTTGTAGGTAAGGCAAGATTCATGTGTTCCTTTGCAGACAGCCAGGCCAGTGGGGATCCAAGAAGGGACACGCCTGCCTTTGTGGTGGGGTTATTTGCATGTGTGCTCCCAACACAGCCCTTTAGAAGCCTTCCTGGAACTAATGTTGATTTTTTTCCTTTTAGCTTGTCTGTCTCATGTGCCAAATATCAGACTTAGGTTTATCTGTCTTACCATTCTTCGTATAATGTGACTTGGTCTCTCAAACAAAATATATTGCTCATCTGTCCTGGCTGAAGTAGAGGTGTGGGCATATGTGTGTGCATGTGAAGTCAGACAAAATTTATAAATGTTTTCTGTTTCATTGTTGCTGTGGGAATTGCAAGGGGAGAAACAAGAGAAAATATGTTGCACTGCAGCATGTGTGCATATGTACCACAATGCTGGAAATTTTTCATTTGGCAGTAATCATGGGCTTATGCAAAAAGATTTTTGCTTTTTTGTGTATTTTTCATATATGCGTAGCTCTGTAGACTATTATTGTATAATTTCTTATTTGATTCCAATACTTCTCCTACCCTGTTAGACAAACCCATTGCTAGACTCCTGCTCTAATCTTTCTTCTTCAGTGAGCCAAGGCCATTTCAGTTTCCCATGTATTTAGACATAAACAGTGTGGGACAATAAGCAAGGGGGAGGTTTCAGAAGGAGGCCGAACCAAGAAGGGGAACGACTTCATTTACTGTACTTTTAATTGGGAATCCTTGTCAATTATGCTACTTTGCTAAACTTATAAAAATGTTGAAGCCTTGTATCATGTGTGCATTCTGCCGTAAGTGCAACTGGAGGACTTCAGTAAGTGGTATCTGCTTTTTATCATTTTATGATTTTACCATTTTTTATCATTTTAATCTTGTTTGGCTTGGTGTTTTAGGGCTGATAAGGCATCAGTCTGATGAAAAAGGTATAGTTGTGTATTGTACAGCTTTGTGTTCAAGCACGCTTTGTATCCTGTTAGCCTGCTATTCACTGTCTGTTTTTCTCTTAGCCTTCTTTCTAGATTTTCTGAAGTTTTCTTAGTAATAGAATGCCAAACTTTCAGCTTATGTAATATTCTTCATGTTCCAGCTTTAATTTCTGCTCACTTATTTTATATTTGGTAAAGGCTTAATGTGCCTGTGTTGCCTTTAAGGAAATCTTGATCTCAGAAAATTCTGATCTTGGAAGTTACCTTTTGAATGAAGGAGCTGGGCAGCTGTTGAGGTGAAATTGAGGTGAATGAGATGACATGCCATAGAACAGTTTCTTCTCATAACACTCAGAGGGAGTAAATAATGTGAGCTTCAGGATAGGTATATCTTTCTTAGCGTGACAGAATAAATTGTGCTATGCATTTCCAAAAGGTAATTTTTACATCTGTTGTTTATTCTTGTAGTAAGAGTGACAGGTGAAAAGCAAAAAGAAAATCCCTTCTTTCTTTCCCAATCCAGTCTACCTTCTTTTACCAGCAATTGTTCATGAAGTTCTAGCAACTATGTGTGTTTGAGGGGCTATTAATAATCACCTCTGGTATCTGATGGTGTCATCTTTTCCCTTTCGTTTTTGAGGTAAATCATACTTTATGCGTTATTGCCTGTGAACCCCCTTAACTTTCTTAGCAGAATTGCACACTGCTAAGTGAAATTCTTTGGCTTACCTGAAAGGAACAATTTAAACCAGCCAAGTCTCTTTTTGAAATCCACTCAGTTCTTGATGTGAGAGTATCAAACACTTCTAGTTCAGACTGCAGTTTCTTTTGTCCTCTTATTAGCCCAGGTTTCATACTGATGTAACTATTTATTTCCAGCACTATCTGACTAAGCTGGACGGGTGGGGGAGGAAACCAACATAGAAGGAAAAAAAATCATCTTGAAAGTCAAATTGATGTGAGGATTGTAACAAACAGGTGAATGTGAAATGTGTAAAATTAATGGCACATCAGGCCACCTGTTTGATTCACTGAACAGTCTCTGCACACATCTCCTTGTGTTACTTTTTATTTTCATTAGACGCTTTAGGGCACTGGGCAGGAGAGGGAGTTCTATCCCTTGGATGGTCCTTGAGGTAGAAATGACTAAGATCTCTGTTTCTGATCTCTGGAGCCCTTCAAGCTAAGAATGCAACTCTCACTTTTTCATGTGGCTTAAAACAGGCAAGCTCAAAACTGCAGGCTTTATATTCCTAGGCATTGTCATGTTGAAGAATATGTTTTCATTGTCAAAAATGGGTGGAGAGGACCAGAGCATTTTGATCACCACGAGAATAACTCACCAATGTGCACACACACTGGAACTGCACAAGACCAAGAGCTGCTTGTGTCTGGGGGTCCTGCCATAGCAAAGAGCCAATGAGATGATATATGACTGTTTCCACTGCTGAAGGGAAGCAATAAAACCATGCTCCCTGCCAGCATGATGCAATGAAAATCCCTGCTGGCACCAAATCCAGAGATCAGTGTGACTCTGAGCTGCTCAGATATAGGAAGCAATTCACAAAGTCTAATTGTAGCCTGGTGAGGCTCATCTCTCCAGAGGTCTCTGTAAAGAGAGTAGAGGATAAGCAGCTCCTCTGGAGAGGGACTGAGAGCAGGATCCCAATTAGCTGGTGTGAATCATACTCCAGAGCCAGGCTCTGATGGGTGGATGTGAAGAGGAGTCCGGAGAGCACCTCCTTGTTAGGCTAAAGATAACCTGTGTGAATACCTTTCTGTCTCTTAGGAAAAATCTACTGTATTAGTATCTGTTCTATATGTAAAATGGGGCTATTCAAACTCTTCAGTCATGCTGTTATATTATGTTCAGAGCAGCCAGACGGATCACAGTTATCACAGAGGGATAACTACCTACCTCTCACATCTGCTTCTGTAGACTGACCTTCAGCTGAGTGATAGAGATGTGTGCCATGGTGTGCAGATTCTCCTCAGGTTGCACAGAATGGGATTTTTTTCTCTTCTAGGAAAAGAGAAAATTTTATGCAATGCACTGGGATCAGTCACTTTTTTTAAAATTATGTTAAATGTTCTGAAGTAGAAAGGCAGAATTAATAGTATTTGTGCAATGCTCTTCCCCTCCCCGTAAGCCTACATTGTGACACAACCTTCAGTTCCATGAGTGCAAAGTATTTTTCCCACATGGTGCTATTCTGTGAATGGCAGCATGAACTTGTTTAGTATTTCTCTTTGTGCTTGTCTTCAATGCCTCTGTCCCCTGAGTCAGGTTCTGCACAATCTCTGCTCTCAGCTGTGTGCCACTGTGGCATCCCGTTTCCCTGCCTGTGTTCACACTCTTAACTCTATCAAGAGTTATTTTGAGATAAATTTTCAGGACTCAGCAATATCCTGTGCTCTTCCACTGTTTTTGTACATGCACAGCACTTACCTTGCACCAACACGGACTAAATTTAAGAAATAAAAGAAAGTAACCATGTCAGGATACTCATTAATAGGACATTAGTGACATATTGCAGTATCTTGGGTGAAAATTTTTGTAATGCTAGCTAAATTCAGAAACTGTTTGAAAATATGACTGAGAAATGTCCAAGCATTAGCTGGGACAAAGTGGTATATTTTACTAATGAATTCTACTCTCCCCAGAAGAATGAGGTGCAGTACTGTCAGTGTAAAAGAACACAGCATGTTTCAAAGTCCTTGTCTAAAACTGCGAGGTGGTTTCTGTTGATATCTCACCCACAAAAGTATGCCCTACACTCAAGCTAATTGTGCTGTCCAAAGTCTCTAATGTAAATACAGGATAAAACTTGCATTGCCCACTTTTTTTGACTGCCAGCATTCTCAGAATTGATGAATTTCCAGATATCTTTGCTTAGGCTTTGTTCTGAGATGTGATTTGTTAGTTGCTAGTTATACTCTGTTGGCTTTGCAGTTTCCTTCTACCTTGTTTTGCAGGCCCTGAAGATGATCTGTTAGCAGTTATTCAGGGAGACAGAATTTTCTGTAGGTCTGATGTTTTTGGGTTTTTTTAAAGGGATAATTCAGGGATGGATGGATGGATGGATGGATGGATGGATGGATGGATGGATGGATGGATGGATGGATGGATGGATGAATACGCAGCTTTCCTTGTTTTGGAGCTTGATAATGGGCCAGACCTGCACTGCACCAGGGTTAGGCTTTGTTATTCCTCAGCTCCTAATAGTCTGAAATATTTGTTACTGTTTTATATGAGTGAACACCTTCAGATCTACTTTTCAGAACTTTTTAACTGGATTCTAGAACTATCGGGATAGTTGGGACAGAGACTGGATCACTTTGGTATAGTTTAAAGTTTAATTTATTGCTACAGTCTTATGAAGGCTTGAGAACGTCTTTACAGAGGAATGCAGAAGTCAGCCATAATGCAAAAATGATCACAAGACTACAGGTTACAAGGTCTTTTAAAGGTTAATTGCCCAATAAACGAATGCCACATACATATGTTTTCATTTCTACACCAATAATTAATCAAATCTGCATTACATGTTTGTCGCACTGCGGACTTTTTCATCCAATCCTGTACTGACATACAATTCTGTATTACTGTATTTTAAACTTCTTTCTTTGTTTTATAACTACTTCTATATCTAAACTTCAAACTTCAAAACTTTCTACTATCCAACATAATACACCTCTTCTTAAACTACAGACCTACATTCTTGTTATAGTTCCCTAAATTTGGAAGCCTTTTCCATGGCCTCAGGTCAAATGAAGTACACATTTCAAATTCAGAGTCTGCAGACACAGTCTCAAAGACTTTCTGTGCCTTGGATTCCGACATAGAACCAAGACTCTTGGTGAATATTGGGTTCAAGGTGCACCAGTTGAAAATGTAGGTCTAGGCTGCTTGCTACCTAATCATGCCTGGGAAGATGCCAGTGGGATCCAACAACCCCAGGAGGGTTGGCTGGTACAGTCTGAATGTGTATGTTTGTATTGCACCAGCACAAAGGTTTCTGTCAGCATTTGCCATGTGCAGTGGCTGCTCCTGTCTTCCTTTTAGTAAGTCTTTTCCTATGAAAGTGGCAGATCTTGGGACTGTCTTTACCCTCTGAAAATAGATTAAAAGGTTAGAACTTTAAGATTAAAAGGTTAAAAGCAAACTGATGTCCAGAACCCTAAGTATCCCACTTTAACTGGAGTTCTGTACAAAAGGCTCCCACAAGACTGAACCTAAAGTAGAGCATGATCTATGGGTCTCAGAAAGTCAAGGGCCTGCTGACTGTGTGTTTCCGATGATGGCTGCTCCATCCCCCTCACCTGAACTTCTGGTGCAGCTGCGTCCCCAGGAAGCTGAACTATTTTGTTACATCTGTTAATATTTAATAAGCTAAAGGGATTCTTACCTGGCTGAAAGCTAATGCCATAAAGACAAAAGCATAGAAGAGACAACCTGTCTAGTGTAGCAGGATAGTATCAGGAGGTTAGATGAAGTGTTTCTCACTTTACATGCAGATGATCACAGAGATAAATGCAAGCTTGGCTTCTGTAAACATGGCAGGTTTTGTTGTTGTCATTTGTAAAGAGAAGAAGCAAGGTCATGTCTGTGATTTGCTTGTTCAAGCTTTGAGCTTGGGTTGGATAAGTGACATGAGCAGTAACCCAGGAGAGGCCTGCTTTACTGAAAGGCAAGTTGGAGAGAAAGCAAATAACAACTTTGAAAACATGTAAGCATGTTTAGCATGAAGTTAGCAGCCCTTGTGCAGTAGCAATGTTACTCTATTGGATACACCAATCCCAGCATTCCTGGACCTGGAAAGGTCTTTAACTCATAATAAACAAATACAGATACTTTGGAATTCAGCAGTAAGTTCTAATGCTATAGAAAATGCAAGTTACGTTGGTCTCCTGCAGTGGCTTTTTTTCAATAACTAATCAGTGATAGAATAAATATAGGCTACAGCACTTAACTAGGCTGTGAGAAAGTTACATTAATGGCAGAAAAAAACCAAAAAGGAAGCATTATTTATAACAAACAACTGTGGTACATCTGAATGTGCATATTATCTACCTCAAACTTGTGATGAAGCTGTGATAGAACAACTAGTTTGAATCTTTCCGCCTCACAAGAGAATCAATTAGAAAATATTATAACCAAAATAATTCTTTCAATTCTTTGGGGTCACCATCATTAAACAGAAAGTGAGAGTGAATATTTTATTACATATGCAATCAGGCTGGAAAATACGGGCTATTACAGCTTTACTGCTGGTCAAGACTGTATTCACTGGAAAGTGATGTGTTGCTGCCTGGCAATCCTTCAAATTCAGCCTCCCAAAAGACCTTTGTGAAGGTTTGAGTGAGTGAAGGCATATCAGATGCAATTACAAAAAGGATCAGAAGATCAAAGAGCAAGACTGAGCACAGTGTGGGAGAAGGCTGCAAAGTAAAGCTGACGGGAGAAAATACTGAAGAAAAAGTTTAAAGGCATGAAATTTTTTAGGCACCAAAGGAACAAGAGGTCACTGAAAAATTCATCAGGACTTCAAGAAGCAATTTATTGACAAAAGCAGCTGACAGTTCTCAGATTTGATGAGTTCTCAGCCTGAGTGCTCACTTGGCAAGGTGGAGGTCAGACAGCACCTTGATAGAAACCTGCCACAAGGAGGAGAAGAAATGGTGGATATAATTTTGCTCATTTAAGCCAAAATGTTATGAGCCTGTGATGCCTCCCAGTGTTCCAGGAAGACAGCTTTGGTGAAGTGATGCTTTATTAACTTTAAGTGGGCCAAGCATAAAATAGTTTAGAAAAAAAGTAAGATTTTTCTTCGACTGTGTGTGTGCTCACCCTCTGCACCCTAATTCAGTATTTTGCATGTTTTTACATTTGTGGGCAAAACTGATTGTGAGACTAAAGGCAAAGCCTGGCTGTAACAGATCTCTCTCAGTTATTTTATTTGTCTTGCTCATCATCCCTTGTGATACCCTACATTTCAGCCCAATGTTCCTTCCTTCAGCTTCTTTGGAACCTGTTGAATTCCAGTTTCATTGCTGTCTGACCTTGGACACAGGGTTCAACTGAGGCACAGTGAACACTGGTAATATGGATGTGAAGTAGCATTAGATCTCATCCTCTGGATTGACCACAAGATAAAGCTAGTGTCAGATATATAGATGCTGGTTAGTGAAGGAGGAAAGATTTGGTATTGGTGCATGTGAAATAGAGTACTTATCCACAAGCAGAATTTATTTAAAATTGTTTCAAGTTTGCTGCTTGTGATGATTTGCTTCCTTATAGAGTTTGTTTTCTAGAGCTGGACCACTTCCATTCCCAGCTTCTCAGCTGTGTTGAGCATCTTGCAGGGTCAGGGCATATAAGCTCTTTGTGGAAAACAGCTTTTCTCAGAAATAGTTAGTCCTCTATTCTTGTAGGCCATGAATCTCTGTAATTTCATTTAGTCATCCAGTGGAGAGATTTGTTGCTCATCACCAGAGAGCCTTCTCAGGTTTATCTGTGGCATGGCACTTTAAAAATGTTACTAATGCTGGATTTGGTATACTGGTGTGTCACCCTGTTTTAGAAAGCCTTCTGAAAAGTTTATATTCTCGAGTCAGATTTTCTCACACATTGTACTAAAAACACTAGCTTTGTTTACAGTCCTTCTTGGAGAAGGAAATCTGATGGACTGGTCACTTAGCCAGTCCGGTTGAGAGGTGGGATTTCATCTTCCAATCCTCTCTCACTTTGCAAACCCTATAAATTTTGTATCCAAAGTAAACGGGCTCTCTTTTGGGGGCCTCTGCTGTTCTCTTGATAGTGGTGAAACCGTGTCCTTCTTTCGTGCCCTGTTACTACACTGGTGGAACAATTTCAAATGCATATGCTGCCACTGATCTCCTTCGCTGCTGTCTGGGCCAGTCATCTTCATGTGTGAATACTTATCTTATACTAATCTCTGCCTTGTTAATATATTAAGTATCAATTTGCATAAACAAAGTTGTTGAATGCTGTGATTTAAATGCTAGGCACAGCTATTTTGTCTGTGACAGGAAGGTATGAAAAATAATTGTAATAAATATTTGTAATAAAGAAAAAACAGAGAGATTGCTTTTGAATGGCTCTGTAACAACCAGAACACAAGTTGTAGATTTACAGTGCATCAGTTCTCTAAGATGCATGGATTTACTGACAGAAAGGTTTGTGTATTTGCCAAGGTAAAAAGAAATCAAATTATCAGGAATGCTTTTCATTCTTAAATTTTTTTCCTGCTGCTGCAAAATGAATCAAGTTGTAGCTTTACAACATCTATCCCATGAAGCTGACTTGTGAATCAGAGATAAGTGGCAAAGCCTCTTTTGACTTGGCTCTTATTTCACATGGAGAATTCCAGCATAGGTCAGGCTTAGCCCTGGCACAAGCCCTTCTTTGGTGACAGCTCAGTTCTGGAAGAAGTGTCCCTGGGATCTGTTCATCCTTCAGACCCCTGGCTAGCCAGGGAA
The DNA here is from genome assembly GCA_013400775.1 of Chaetops frenatus. Taxonomy (NCBI): domain Eukaryota; kingdom Metazoa; phylum Chordata; class Aves; order Passeriformes; family Picathartidae; genus Chaetops; species Chaetops frenatus. The sequence goes on from VZTR01018851.1 coordinate 52,506, forward strand.
AATTCCTACTTCAGCTTGGATTTGAAGACAGCTCTTTCTGGCCTTTTGGGCTTGGAGCTGCTTTCCTGCCTGTAGGTTTGGCAGCTGTGGGAACATGCAGCCATGTGTTCACTGTCTGGAACTGGGAGTGCTTGTGCCTGGGAGCTCTGCTTACCAGCGTGAGCCTGCAGCTGGATGTAAACCTATATTTCTCTATATTCAGTTTCTAGAACAATGGCTATACGTGTGTTTAGGTACATCTTAAGTATGTAACAAAGCATAATCTGAATTTCAATTTGGAATCTGAGTTTTCAGGTAAATGGCAGCAAAGAGAAAAATAACCAGGAGGCTCAGGAAATAACTTTGTTCCCAGTAATATATATTTAGAATGAATTTTAAAGATTTGTGCCCAAAAAATAGAGAATATGCTCAAATTTTGTGTAGCACTTCCTCAAATTTCAGCAATTTATGAAATTGTCATTGTGACTTTCCTCAGAATTTAGCCTGGTAGAGGAGGGCTGATCCTGGTGCAACAAGGATTTCTTTTCTTTCTGCTCCTATTTTTTTTATCTCTTCCCAAGTCATTGGCAACAATTCCTAGTTATTGCAGGACATTGCTTTGTTTAGATTGGCAGGCCCATATTAGAAGGCTGGGAAAGGTCAGCACACTCCAGTAGATGATTTATTGTAAGAGGTCAGGTGAGTCTTAGATTTACATACCCACAAAAGGGACAAATAACTTTATTTGTGTATTTTCCCTTCTGTATCTTGCAAAAGTGAAGCCAGTGACCCCACAAAGATCAGAAACAGTGAACCTTCATTACCGACGATGAAGAGAGACGGAGAGAC